>CM023452.1:87888451-88219592 GCA_013339765.2 Haemaphysalis longicornis
TTGTGACAAGTTTGAAGATTACGAAGACTGCAAAAAGAATGCCACACAGGAAGACATCGAACTGATGGGCTACTACAGTTTTACGGCTCGGGGAAGGGGAAGCAATACCTGGAAACAAAAATAAAGCCCCATATTGCTTAGGAAATAATAGTGCGCCTTCAGGTAAGTACTTTCACTTACAATATTGTCCGCTAGGTGAACCACGTTATGCCAACAAAACAACAATACTTCTCAAAGCTGAAATTCACTGGCGATAATAGGTTTCATGTCTTCTGGAAATCAAATTCTTAAATATTTGAAAGTGCGTTAAATTGAGGAATAGATCAAAAGTGTCGAGAGGGGGGCGAAAGGAAACTTTGACTAGTGTTATTCAAAGGCTATCGGTCTACATCTTCGTGTTGTGCTTTGATTAATGTTTTCTGTCCTTCAAAGAGAAACCGCATTCGAACTCGGAAATTGAGGGACGCCAGCAACATTTTATTTTGTCATTTTTGTACGACCGAACACATCATGTCCAAATTCCTCTTTCTGAACAGGCCGCCAAAGTTTTTTTTTTTTTTCGTGCAAGACGAGTTTTTCTTGGTGCAGAAACGGGCAAATCTGCCTTTGTGTCTATTTTTGGTTACTCGATTTCAGCCACCCGGAAAAGAAACAGAGGATTTGTATAACGAGAGGGCGAACAGCCCAACTATCTCCAAACTACAATTTGTGCTAGTACACTTTATGATTCTTGATATTCTTCAGCGAAAAGCACGGCATATTTCACCAAAACATTATATTAACTGATCTTATCAGAGTGTTTCTAGTTATTACAAGGTGTCCGCATATATTCGCGATAAAGGCAAAAGTTGTGCGCTCTAGCATTGTGCGCTAGGCTTGATTGCAAACCAGAACAAACTGAATTCAGCAAAGCAAAATGCTTTCACAGTTTGGAGACCAGGGCATGAGGGAAACTCAAGAGAAGATGCACTGACGGGGCAGGATTATTGATAGACATCAATTCTACACGGTATTTGTACCAAAGCGAACCGATAAGCTGCCAGCTTTAGCCTTTGGAAGAAAAGTCGAAAATGTGTCCTAAAGGCTGCGAATATAGTAGGCACGGCAGGAAAGAGTACTGGGTTACTTTTTTTTTCTCGCATTTAAGATTTATCGTTTGATGTAGTTTCATATAAATACTGTTGGTTTTTTATTGTTAATAAATATTGGTACGTCTTTTTGCTAAACCATAGATTGAACTTGCATGCTGTCCCCGCTCATAAAATGTCCGCGTAAGGAAGAAAAGCCTTCATCGTTGTTGTACGGTTGGTATGCCACGACGCGCCCAAAAAACGAAACGCACCTTGTTTTGGCTCCTTTTCGACGTCGACGAAATAGCCCAATCTTTCTGAAGCACACACGCACATGCACGGACCGGAAAAAAATTGCAATGAAAAGAGCATATAAGACCTCGGTGACCCATCTGGGCTAAGACTCACCGAAAAAGCTTGCCTTTCCACATTTTAACATCGTTTTGGTTTTGGCCTTTGAGGAGTACCGTAAAAAGCCAATGCCTGCTAGGTGCTTCCTTCAACGTCCGTGGTCGAGCTAACCATTCTCAGCGCTCTGAAGTGTATGGAAGCGATCATTTGCTTAAACCAACAAAATTACCACACCGTGCTTCCTGAAATCACCTGGAGCCAAGGAATATGCTGTCGACTCAAGAACACAACTTCAACACCCCATGTGGCGTTTAAACACTCCCGTTCGCCTAATTCCCGAACATGTATTTCGTGGCAGATCATTATAGTGGTCTAAGTCGTTTTAAACTCATCGTCGCACATCCGCGCCAACCCGAAATCCCCAAATACGCTGAGTTCACCCTAGCCCGTACGACCTGGTGCAATCGGATACGAGCTCTAATCCAACATCAAGCCATTACAGGGGACCAGACGGGTAGCCATTCATGACCTCGTCCCGAAGTTACGCTCATGACACTTAACGAAATACTCTTAAACAAACCCAAATGCCACACGTACGCCTCATTGACCGCATCACATCGGCCCTGCATCTTGGAAGCAGGATATGGTGAACGATTATGTACGTTCTTCCCCTGCATAATTCAAAGCTTTGCATTAAACGGACATTAGAATTAGAGCACTTTCTGAGTGTGACACCGACTCGAAAGACCCCGTCAACACAACCAGGAAGCAGTCAGGAATCTAGGCATGGGTTCCTTATTATTCAGGGAGTCCTAAATGGTCCGTACCACTTTTGGGGCACCGAAGCCGTACTAAAAAGGCGGCCCTGCACTGCCCTTCCATTCTGTGCAAGGTCCGAAAAGGACTGGCCAGGAGTGTTATGTACATTATACCGGACTTCTCGTACTCGCAAAACGTGCCTCAAGTTGAATACAAGTATCTACCAATTACTTTCAGCAGTGACAGTATATTAGAGCCCTCCCTCTCCCTCACAACCCTTCTCCTGAGGCGGCTCGGAAATATAACTTTCACGCATGACCCTTTCTTCGGTTTGTATGCGATTAGTTATGCCCGGACCACCTAACGCGGTCGGAAGGGGGTTGACCAGCGCTCGCGTTGTCAATCTCATCAGGCTGATTTCCGGCGCTAAGCAGCGGCTGTGGCCGGCGGCTTTTCTGATTATAAAGACGCCCCCCCCCCCCTTCCTTTCTATACAATTTTTTCCATCCGCTCAATGTTAAAATAAAAAAGGCCAATAGTTTTGTAAAGGTCAACCCAGCACGTTCCTCCCGCTTGCAAAGAATCACATATGTGTCACTATTCTTTATAGCGGACAGCAATTACCACGGTGGCTAACTACCTAAAGCGTCAGGATCTTGCATTTAAGGCAAAAGGCTCAATTCCGAGCCCTAGAATTTATATTTTGATTGCACCCAGAAAAGAATATGTCCGGGTGTCAAACATGATGATTAGTTCGTCGAAAGTAGTTCTTAGCCATTCGAAACGAACCACCTAATGAAACACTAGTAAATGACACTTAAAACGCCTCATTGTACTTCGAAAAATGAATCACGTCAGTTCTCGAAAACACCCGTCCACCATACGAGGAAATGTTTTAAAGAATGTAACAATATTTAGGAGCGCATTGTAAAACCACGTGCGATTCAATTTTTTCAGCTCAATAAAATAACACGTTTTTATTATTCACCCTAACCCCAAATATACACGGCCGTGTGTTTTTTGCATGTGTACAAAGGCTGCCTTTCTACTTTACCCCAAAAAACGCACGCTCGAGCAACGTATCTGTTAAACAATACGTATTAACGCCACATCACAGCCTCATGTCAAGAAACATCTGGACCACAACAGATCCTCTTGAAAAGGGTGTTGCTGTCGAAACGGTAGAGGTTGAAGGGGCCGGTTCATAGTTTGTGCTCCCTACAACCGTTAGCGAAAAGATGCCGTATTTTTAATGTATTTTCATGCATTTAATACATAACTGTATTTATTCTGCGTTACTTTTTCCCATTTTCCAATGCATTTGAAATACGGTGATGTATTAAAATGTGCCCCGGAATTTTCCAAGAGGGGTGCGTTGATAATATATATATTGTATTTTGAATGCATTAAAAATGCTGAAAAATGTACTAATTATTACGTGCAAAATGCATTAGTAATGCATTTTAAATGCACACAACATAACTGCTTCAATAATACCGAAAATGTGTTTCTAGTCTACACTAAATAAAACCCTAAATACGTTGAAAGATGCCATTGCAACGTGTCTTACAGAAAATTGTTAACGTTCAACTAGAAAATTTCATTTTGTGGTTTTGAGGGTTTAATAGGCTCTAGCCTAAAGGTATGCTCCATTGTGAAAATGTAAACCGGCCATGCTCTGAAAGCGGACCAGCAAATAACTTAAAAGCACAACATGTATGCGCACAGATCCACCGAAAGATCCACCCGAATTAAATATCTTGGCATGACCCTTACAGATACACTAAATTGGAATGCACATATCGACAATATCTGCGGATCAGCTCAGCGTAAACTTCGACAACTGAGTCGTAAATTAAGAGATGGTCCTACTGAGGTTAAACTTCAGGTGTACAAAACTATTGTTGAACCTACTTTAGAATACGCTAGTGTAATCAGGAGGCGGACTCTTAGCCTTCAACCCAGCGTCCGGGCTAATTGTGACTCATGCGGCATATTCTCCCCTGGTGAGCCTGGGGAAACATTACTGCGTTGTTGTTGCCCTAGCAACGCCACCGCCATGTTGGCCTTGAAGGCGTTATATTTGCCATGGCAACAATGCGTGGGCGCGCAGCTTGTGGGGGAGAGTAACGCTCTCCCCTCTCATGCCGGTTGGATTCCTTCCCCCCTCCCCGTGTCCCCCCATTCCCACCCGCGACCCCGCTGCCTCCCACGGGCAAGCCTCGCTCCGACGGCACGAAGCCACGCCGCTTGAGCAGTAACGACGCCAGCTCGAATATCACTTGAACACTTTATTCGCGTTACGTGCGCGAACGCGACGTGCGGCGAGAAACACCGATGACCAATACAACACAGACAAGGTTGTCTGTCTTCAAGCACAGCACACGCACGACACAAGTCCTATCCTTCAGCTCAGCTTCACGTACGGCATACGAACGACGTTCTCACCTTTTGCTAACAGCACTCAAAGAGTCTTCGCGTTACGATTCATCCTGGTGTTCTTGGCGTCCCTTTTGCAGCCACCGTAATGTCCGAGGGAGCACATACGAGAAATCGCCCACAACATGAGACGCGCGTCGGCCTCGCTGCTCGCCGTGCGGAAGCAGCAACTGCGGTGACCGTTATCGCGCATGCGCGCCCCCAGTCGCGCCGGAGAGAAGCGGAAAGAAAAAAAAAATGAGAGGAGTGTTTCCCCAGCGCCACTGCCTCTAGGCGCGCAATAATAGAACCGAAACTAGAATAGAAAAAGTAGCATTGGCCTGGTGTAATCTGGGACCCGTACAACCATATCAAATAAATAAACAAACTAACTGACAAGGCGGTGCGCCGCGATAACGGACCAAGTAAAGCCTTCTGTTCCGGCGTCAGGGAGTCGCGCTGCGGCTACGAAAACCACGCTGTTTTACTAGTCAAAACCGTTGAAACCTAGTGAACCACTAGCGCTTGTTGTACTCATACATCTCCCTGTTATCACCCACAAAAAAAAAACTGCAGGTACAATTAAGGCAAAACCTGAGTTTATAACCGCCCGCCCCCGCGTTCATTTAGTTAGGAACGCTCTTTGGGTTTGTTTTTACGATAGCAAGCACAAAAAAGCGACAGAGCAAGAGAAACCGCGCGTTCGAAATAACGCAGAAAGGGCTAGAGCCGCACAAGAAAGAAATGGAGCGCTCGAAATGCCGCGGAAAGGCTCCAGCCAAAGTCAAACCAACTGTAAAAGTTCCAAGGGGCAATAATGAAGGTGCCAACCGACCGAAAGTCAAAGTGTTAACTCATACGACAGCAAACGACTCCTTCACGAGAAATCTGTGCCCGTCACCCATTGTCATAGTGACGCCATGGTGCTTGTCCCAAATCAAAATATCACAAGTCCACAGCCACAGTGCTCTTCAACGCAGCCAGTCTAGAGGCAACACGTACGCAATACAACCAATAAAATTCTGAGCGACCCCCAGTGCGATGATGGCGCAATCGCATTGGCCTCTGCCTATTTACGTTAGGGAACTTGGTTCAACTACGTGCACATGAATCGTTTTTTTTTTTGTAGCAAAGCAGTATGTATCTAGCCATCACCTCCAGTTTTTATTCCGCTGAAGGAGCCTAAATAAGGGACGCCCCAGCAATCCTTTTTGCCACCACCTTCTCCTCTTTTGTTCGATGTCTTTCAGGATAAGCATGCGCACATAAGCGGTGGCCGGTTTATGCGTGCTCATGCGTAGAGCAGAGGAAAGAACGGGGCATACACGCGAAGGTATGGGTTGATTGCCCTCATTAACAATACGTTTGTTCTGCTGGTGCTATGCTAACACATGGACGTCAAACAGCCGAATGCGAAGTGCCTGGTGTTTTCGCTGGTCGAGCGGATTGGGTTGTGGGTTACGCAGACAGTAAGAAGACTACTACGCGCTGGGAAAACAGACAGCTTTTTTTTCGCTAAAATAAAGCTCGATGCCCTTCAAGTTTAACTCAGCTAAGTGGCTGGAAACGGCACTCCATGACAAAACGCAAAGAATCGGGGTTTTTTTAAACCCTCCGTCGTCTGTGTCCAGTTTTTTAGGACTTCGAAGCTCGCAGAAGGGCAGGAAATGTTTCATAGAACAATACACAACATAACAAGGGAAACAGGGAGAAGTTGCGCAAGTGAGCCTGAGGATCGGGAACGACTGAGTGTCAGACGTCAGGGGTCCATTCACGTTCTCTGCCTACGTTTTAATGTTTGCTGTATAAAACATTATTCCTTGCGCCTGCATCATCTAGCTACTGCTGGCAGAAGCGTGTGTGTATGGGGGAAGGGGTAATGTTAAGATTTTTAATATAAGCACCCCCTGATTTTGGGAAAAGCGGTCTTCAAAAAAGGAGAGCTGAGAATTGATAAATAAGGTATCTACTAACCGGGCTTCTTCGCATTCATTTAGATGGGAATGCTAGTTCTATTGGTTTTCACATTATTAAAAAAATATCAAGCGGAAGAAAAGAAACGACCCGTTTAAAATTGCACACAACGGTTCTAGCACGTGCGAGTTGAAAGGAAGTGCAAAAAGAACAGAACTCATGGTTTTTTTCTCTGAGGCTGCAGAAGAAACCACATATGAATAAATGGAAGCGAGCTGTACGAGAAGCAGCAGCGGTAGCACTACCAAGGCAAAAATGAACTGTCCTAAATAAGCCTGTGTCCTATTTATGCAGAGAGAACTGAGACAGAGAGGACAAGAGTGAGGGGAGGGATGTGTTAGCAAATACCAGAAAACGGCGCCCCAAACCCTATGCCGAATCCCTCCTTCACATTTGACAGCTTCCACTTTGACGGAAACTCTTTTACTTTTTTCTTGTTTCATCACTGTCATCATCATCATCATGATTACCTTCGTGTTCTTTTACACCATTATGCATCCCCTGTTTATAAGTGTCTTGTTCGACTGCGTCCGGTTGTGACACCGCCATCAGTGATACCGAAAAGTTGCTTTATTGAAGGATTTGTTACTGTCCTACAAGCTGTGCCAAATAAAATTGTCGTCAGGGCATATAATTTACCAAATGGTTTCAGTGGATTTATGCCCAATCTGCAGGGTCAATTATTAACGGATTAGAGGAAGATCGAGCTGTGAGCTTCAGAGACTTCCAGACACCTGTGGAATATATTTCGGCGCAGCAATGTTCATTACTGTTCTCCCGGGTGGACATCCGGTGTGTGCACATTCGGGGAACCTCTCCCAGGTTACAGGCTCTTGCAATCATAACTAAGACATGTTTCTTAAAAAAATAAAGCCGCGGAAGGCACGCAGTTCTGCTAAGTTGAATAAGCGAAGGCTAAATGCAACGGACTAAGAAAAGCACGAAATAACAATGAGGGCAGCCCAAACAAGCGTGTATTGTATACAGCGGGCCAATAGGCAACGAACCTTCTGACAAGTGAGAATAAAGTGCCATTCAAGCAGAGGGAGTGGCAACAGGAAGAAACCCGCCGCGGTGGCTCAGTGGCTAAGGTGTTGCGCTGCTGAGCACGAGGTCGCGGGTTCGATTCCCGGCCGCGGCGGCCGCTTTCTCATGGAGGCGAAAAGCAAAAACGCCCGTGTGTACGAGATTTCGGCGCACGTTAAAGATCCCCAGGTGGTCAAAATTAATCCGGAGCCCTCCACTACGGCGCGCCTCATCGCCTGCGTTGCGTCGGCGCGTTAAACCCTACAATCAAAATAAAAAAAAATCAACAGGAAGAAATTAAAATAGCAAAAGAAGCAAAAATCACTTCAGAAACTCAACATCTATACATATGGTCGTAGTTGCGACATAAATACATAAAGATAACTTTCTTTGGTAAGCTAATAGACTTACTCGGAAAGCCGAATAAAGCGGAGGTAGTAATACGACGGCGTAAACGTTTATCCACCTACAACAAGGTTCTTGAGTTAAAAACAAACTTCTAAGGAACCCTTCCAAGTACGCACCCATACTTTTTCCGGTAAAAGCCACTGAAATTGAGAACACAGAACTGCAGATCACGTACAAACTATTGGTAGACAAGCGATGTTTTCGGAATAGTTACATAAGCGTGGTTAAAAGTTAAACGTGGCCCGGAATTTACGTTACAACATGCTGTCTCGTATGTGCTTACAAAGCCTGATATAATAAATGTAGAAAACGACATACCTTAACACCGACATCCATAAATGCCCAAAACGTGGAGGGGAAAATAGCCCCCCGGGAGCGTAGTGGTCATTGCACCAGACCAGTATTCTGGAGGTCGTAAGTTCGGATCCCACACGGCGGGCATTTTTTTCTCCACTTTCTTTCTATCTTTCAAATTGTTTCTCTCTTTCAATGACCTACCACATCCTCCCCTTAGCTTTACCATATTTTCTTGACTGCTAACCCTTATTTCTGTCTTATTTGAACGAGCCCCTCAATTCCTATTCTGATTCTCTACATGCATAGCGAGGGCCTCTGTTCTGGCAGTCTTAGTGCCATTGGGAGCTTAAGAGGGTTCAACGCTGGTCGACCACTCTCGACATGTCGTAGACGCTCGAGTCACGGGCGGGGGCTAAAAAGTAGGTCCCCTTCACCCCGTGTAGTCCGAGTGGCGCTAGCTACCACTCCCAAGCGAAGAAAACACAAATACCTTAACATAAATACCCCAGAAAGGGGGGGGGGGATAGCCCCGCTGGTTTCCTAGTGGTCATCGCTCCAGACCGGTATTCTGGAGGTCGTGGGTTCGGATCCCACCTGGCGGGCATTTTTCCTACACTTTTTTTTTCCTTCCAAATTCTTTATGTTTCAATAACCTACCACATCCTCCCCTTTGCTTTCCGAGGTTTTCTTGACTACCAAGTATTATTTCTGTGTTATTTCAACGAGGCCCGCATTTCCCATTCTGATTCGCTACATGTAGGGAGAGGGCCTCTTTCTGGCAGTCTTGGTGCCATAGGAAGCTTAAAGGGACACTAAAGTGATTTGTAAACAATGCGGGATTAGGAGCGCAAACTGTATTCTGGAGTCCCTGGTTCCTGTTTCGACCACTCTGTGCGCGTTTACGCGAATTTATTTAGTAGAAAAATCAATTCGAAAATGCTGTCCTCATCTCTTTACGCTCGCCCATTTTCTGTGGCGTTTTCGTGTGACATCAGCAGGAGAGGAGCTGACAATTGGCTGCGCTCCTGCACGGCTCGCCGACCTTCCGCGACCGAGTCAGTCGGCCCACAGTTTAGTCCGCCGGCCACCGACGGGTCGTCGCAATTCGTTCGACCAGTTGAAACTAAGCCACAACATGTTTGGGAATGGAAGAATGCGCCTTTCTTTACTTCGTTAGTTTGTACACTGTATCTAGCTCCAAGTCAAGGTCGTTTCACACAAGCGCTGCACAAGCGCACATGCGACGCTTCGCTGACTGCTCCGCCAGTAGGAAAATATAAGGCCTCTTGAAGGGGGAGAAGAGTGAGCGAAGTCAATATAGGTACTAAGGAAATAAAATCAACTGATATTTTTATTGTACAGCGTAAAACTCGGGTGCGGGAAGCACTTTTTTGCGCTGGGCGAACAAGCACAGCGGTCAGCAGCACGACTACGCATCTGCGAACGTTTTTGCCGTCTACGAAATGCAATTGCTAGACGTGAGCTATTGTGGAAACTCGGGGGACGCTTACTGCACGAGCGCAATACAACAAATAGTCACCTAAGCTGCTTCAAATACTAAAACTAAATAAAAGTGTAAACTGGTTATACATTATATACCTAATATTTTCCATTCACGCCAGCGGCCCCCTGTGGCCTAGTAGTCTGGTGCGCTAGGTATGTCACCGCAAGTGTTTTGCCAGTCACAAGTTCGAATCGCCGCGGGTACGCGCTTTTTTTTAGTTAACTTTTTCGTTTTTTGCCGATGTTTTCTATACTTAGTTCACCTTTTTTTGGGCCGCAACGTTCATTGCTCCACGAACTAGTCCACAGAACTCGCGCAGGCTGGCACTGCCGCGCTAGCGAGTTCTCGTTGGCGTGCTGTTGCCATAAGCACCGACTGCTTGCGGGCAGTGGGCACAGGCCAGAATCAACAGACCCTTGGACTGGTGCGAACACGCTTTTTACGATACAGGCATAAGCGAGGCAAGCTCCAAATATGGGGGAAAAGCGCATGCATTTCAGCGTCTGCGGGGACGCGGAGGGCGTTCATGCACAGCGTAGGCCTCATATAGTGAATGCTACGATTCCAAGCCGCCCTGGGAGGCTTATCTTATGCATTTTACAGCCGACAACAAGGCAGAAGCGCGGTACTGCGATAACTGAGATATTGAGAATGCCCATCCAACGACCCCATCGAATGTCAAACATGTTGTTTTACAGACTGAAACCGAAACTGAAACTTGTTTGATTGCTAACCTTGGGCATCGTCCAATCACGGCGCTCCCTCCTCCCAACGTCACAGCTTAGTTTGTGCGGCCGCCGCAAACCGCGCATGGTAGTTTTTCTTCTTTCGCGCTTTGTAAAATAATTACCGATTTGTCAACCGGATAAACGATGAAAAGTGTGCTAATTTGAGCCAGTCTACACAGTGCAATAAAAAACGGGAGATTGACAAATTCACTTCAGTGTCCCTTTCACAGGGTGTAATGCTGGTCGACCACTCTCGACACCCATTCGATTCCATCAAAATTACAGTTTTACAGAGTGGATTTTGTACTACAAGAAAACGCGAATAACGTGAATCTTACATTATTGACAAATTCAATACCGTAAAGGCAGGAATGAATGTTAGCCCGGGCATTATGTCGTCTATACATGGTGTTGAAAATCTGGCTGCGGAATAATCCCCTATGTAATTTGTAAGTCTCTGTTTTGTTTTAACAATTAGTCAAGCTATTCTTATTTTATATATTCCCTTTCTGTGGTTTCCACACAGGCGGCATATAGCACAACATCATCGAGGCGCCCGCCGTCGTTTATTCCAACAAAGGACCCGCGCGAATCCCGCGTGCGGTAGAGGATTAGTTAAGCGCCTTTCTCCCGGGTTCATGGTCAGGGACGACCCCTTTGGCTGCCCGGACAGGGCAGAAGAATAGACCTAAGAATGCTGAATGCCGCCAGCCCGTCCTGCCGGTTAGCGGAATTGTGCATGTTTTGAGCCACAGTGCGCCGATTACACCTACACTCTAAACGAGCCTTCCTATTTATTTGTAGGGTTGGGGTCACTGAAACATTTGTGCGGCTGCGACCGCTTCCTGTAAACGCATCCCGTAATGTCAGTGACCATTGGAATTCTGTGCCCCAGTGATTGTGTGAGAGCCTCCCTGTTACTGCTTCGCGCTTTCCTTTCTTGAGTAGAGCGGCGCCCTTCTGGAGTTACCGATCCCTGTCACTCTTTCTACAAGCTGACAAACGATAGAGGACAGCGTTTCGAAAGAGTTGTGTACTCTTCTCTCCTCTTTGCAGTTTAGGTTTGTGTTTGTTTTCTTTTCCTTTTTTTCTCATTCTCTTTTTTGTAAACCTTTACCTCACCTCGCCGAGAGTGTGTGTTTATTGTTGCTTTTCTACCCAAATCCCCCCTCTCTCTTTTTTCTGCATCTTTGGAAGACGAGCTCTTAAATACTTGCTGAAAAATACGAAATGTCGTCTTGATAAAAGTCGGCATCCGACCGAAACGCCGACAAATAAACAGTTGAAGCTATACCCATTTTTTACTATATACATATATATACATATAAGACAGCAAAATAAAGGTTGCCAGTCAAGAAAACCTCGGAAAGCAAAGGGGAGGTTGTGGTGGGTCTAAAAACAGATGAAGAATTTTTTCAGTCGTAGGTTCGGAGTTCACCCGGGGGGGATTTTTTCACCAATTTCTTTCTGACTGAAAAAATTCTGCATCTGATTCTATGACGCCCCACAACCTCCCCTTTGCTTTCCAATGTTTTCTGACTGCCAACCCCTATTTTCTGTCTTATTTTACCGAGCCCCTCATTTCCCATTTCCTGATTCGCTACGTATTTAGCGAGGGCCTCTGTTCTGGCAGTCTTGGTGCAAAGGTAGCTTAAGAGGGTTCAATGCTGGTCTACCACTGTCGACATGTCGTAGACATTCGAGTCACAGCCCGGGGGTTAAAAAGAAGGTCCGAGTGGCACTGGCTACCACCCCCAAGTGCAGGAAACAAAAAATACCTTGACATAAATACCGGAGAAAGTGGTGGGGAAACAGCCCCTCCGAGAGCGTAGTGGTTATCGCACCAGACCGGTATTCTGGAGGTCGTGGGTTCGGATCCCACCTGGCGGGCATTTTTTCACCACTTTCTTTCAGACTCAAAAATTCTTTATCTGTTTCTATGACCCACCACAACCTCCCCTTCTCTTTCCGGGGTTTTCTTCACTGACTGCCAACCCTTATTTTCAGTCTCATTTCACCGAGCCCCTCATTTCCCATTTTCTGATGCGATATATATATATATATATATATATATATATATATATATATATATATATATATATATATATATATATATATATATATATATATATATATATATATAGTGAAAGAAGTCGACTGACACGTTTCCCGTTTTTGTTGCCAACAGTTTCGGAGTTAGAAACTCCTTCTTCAGGGCTCTATTTTAATTTCTCACATTGCGTCTTTATACAAAAACTTCTGTGAGGGAGGGTTACTTCCCTCATCCCTGCAGGAGAGGTCGCGGGTGAGGGGTGTTTCAAACAGTTTGAGCAAGTGAGGCATTCCTATTGGCTAGAAAGGTGGAAGGTGAGGGAAGGGGAAAGAACACGGACGAAAAGGCAGCACGAAAACACGTAAACAAGAGGCACACAATCAAACACAAGATCAAAAACAAGAGTGAGTCCTGCGCGCTCCGCAAATGGTGTAAAAGTAGTCAGCGGGAAAAGAAAAGGGAAAAAAAGGGGGGGGGGATGAAGGGAGACGGACATAAGATGGCGGCACAGGCATGGATCTTCGATTCGGTCAAACTCCCAAGGCCGCATGCATGCACGGCCCGCCCAGTCGACGCATGGTCCCCGCGCCATACTCGGAATTTTCTGTCCCATTTTCGGTTTTGTTTTACTACTGGCAGAGTCCTTCAAGTATTAAGAGACTCTGCTACTGGTTAAACCTACAGAAGCTCTCGGCTTGGCGCCGCTTCGACGAAACCGAGTGGTGCAGCCAAAGCTTTGCTACGCGGCCAGCGAGCCTGCGGAACAAGTAACACTGGGATTTGGTTTCATTTGCGGCGCATTCTTCGGCCGTTTGTCTGTCAGTGGTGCGGCGGTCATAATTCAGGCCGCTGTGCGTCGGCGGGCCCGCGGGGCGCGCTCACAGCTGTTCAAGGTCACTGATTAGTCTGGTGGTGGTTGCCGAACGGGCGGGGAAGGGGGGGGGGGGGGGCGCAGGGGCGGCGTTCTACCCGTTTGTTTTGCTTGACTTCGTCCCTAAAGCGGGGTTTCCTTTTTTCCTTCTTGCTTTCTTTTTTAAGTTGTATGCACGCTCTCGGTTCCGCGCTCACCCCCTCCATTGCCCGCAAGGTCCCGATATTTCCGTCTAAGGCGCAGCTTTTTGTCGCAAGAATGAGAGGCGGCCCGGGTCCTCATTGATGCCATGGGTGAATGCCTGGAATTTATGTATAAAGTAGGACTCCCTCTGCTCGCGTTCGAGGGAAGAGCGGAAGCCGGACTGCAGGAGAGTGATTCTGATATGCTCAATGGAATGGTCCGGCAGGCGCATATGTTTGGAAAATGGTAGATCCGGCTGTGAGGTGACGTGGGATTTGTGGTTGTTGAATCTGAGTCGGAATGCATTCTCGGTCTGGCCAATATAGTCCTTGCCACACATTTCGCAGTGCAGTCTGTATACGACGTTACTGGAATCACAGTCGAGACTTTCTTTTATTCGGAAGGAAAATTTGGAAAAGTTAGATTTTGCCGTGTCGGTTGGGGTGATGAGGGGACAGATTTTGCAGCGCGTTTTCCCGCATGGGCGGCAGCCTGAGTGTTGTTTCGTGATCTCAATTTTAGCCTTAACAAGCATATCTCTTAAGTTCTTGTCTTTACGATACACTACACGGGGTGGTTCGGGGAAGATAGCTGACAGCCTCAGGTGCTCACTTTGTCTGATCATGTTGAAATGCTTGCTCAGTATGTTGTTTCACTCGCGGCATGTTCACACCGTATGTTAATATCAGGTTGGTCTGGGGTGTTTCCGTTTTTTGTGAATTGGCTTTTGACAATGCTGACTGGCGGTCTGTTTGGCGGGCCCGGTTGATTGCGTCATCAATTATATTTTCTGGGTAATTTTGATTCAGAAGGGTGTTCTTTAGATTTTGCGAGTTTCTGTCAAATTCTTGGACATCAGAACAGATTCGGCGGTATCTGTATGCCTGCGAGTATGGTATTCCAACTTTGCAATGTCGTGGGTGGTTGCTGTCAAAATGCAGGTACTGTTGGCGATCCGTGGGTTTTTTGTAGACGGTGGTCGCGAGGGAGTTGCCATGTACCTGAAGGGTTACATCCAAAAAGTTGATAGTATCTTGAGATATGTCGTGGGTGAACTTGATTGATTGATGGAGGCAGTTAAATTTTGAAATGATGTCGAGAAGGCTCGCTTTGTTGTGGTTCCATATCATGAATATGTCATCTAGAAAACGCCTGTAAAACAGTGGTTTCTTTTCTTGCTTCTCAATGAAAGGAGTTTCCAATGATGCCATAAAAAAATTGCCGTAATTTGGAGCCATCTTGGTTCCCATCGCCGTGCCGCTGATCTGAAGGAAGTGCTTTTCGTTGAATTCGAAGTGGTTATAATTTAGTACAATGGTTAGAAGCGTTGCGAGAGTTTCGCTCTCTATGTCTATTGATGGGTTGTTTAAGCCAGTAAATGCTGCCACGGTCGCTGCGATGACTTCCGAGTGGGGAATATTTGTGTACAATGAACAGACGTCCAGCGTCACCAGAAAACACCCTGGGGAGATGACGATACCAGCAATTTCCTGTAGAAAATGGCTGGTATCTTTGATGTAGGATGGGAACGTAGGGGGGATGTCCTTAATTATGTGATTAATGAAGCTTGAAATTTTTTCTGTCACCGTCCCGTTACTGGATACAATGGGTCTGCCCGGGTGGTTGCTCTTATGTATTTTAGGTAGCAAGTAAAATCGACCAGGGACAGGATGTTCCGGTGACATAATTTTAACCATCGCGGCAGTTATATTACCTTCCGTGACAAGAGATTTGAGGGTGTTGTGAATTTCACTTTCATAGAATTTTGTGGGGTCATTTGGTAGCTCATTATAGAATTGTCTGTCGCTTAGTTGTCGCATTCCCTCTTCCAAGTATTCAGACCTTGTCAAGTATAACAATGCCCCCCCCCCCCTTGTCCGCTGGTTTGATAATTATGCTGGTGTCCACTTGAAGGGAATTTAAAGCTGCTCGCTCTTCTACTGACAGGTTGTTGCGCCCGGGTTGGTGCTGTGCATATGCCCGGATTACATCCTTCTGTACAGCCGCTATATACATATCTAAGTGCTGGTCTCGTCGGTCTTTTGGTGTCCAGGATTTGTTTGACGCACCAGGCAGTTGTGTTTTTGTGTTGGGGCGGTCATGGAAGTATTCCCGGAGACGCAGATTACGTGCGAATGTGTCCAGATCCTGATATAGTTGGAACTCATTGAAATTTCCGGAGGCTGGGCAAAATGTCAAACCTTTTGAGAGAAGTGAATCTTTGGTGATTCACTCATCAGACATGTCTTCAATCATTTCGACCCAAGCAATACCTCTGCACCGGGATTTGTGTCCTACGGCGGAGCGATGTTCGAGGATGTCCTTGCCACCCTGGAGTACTTGCCGACCGGAGTGGAGACCCTTGTCCTACACGTGGGTACGGTGGACGTAGCCCGGCGCGGATCGGCGGCGGCGGTGGCGGAGTTGAAGCGAACAGTGGAGCGGTTACGACAACGTCGCCCGGAGATGAAGACCATCCTTCTCAGCCTCCCTCTTCCCCGCGCCCCCAACCGTCGCAGAGGGGGTGCCAACCGGAACTTTGTTCGTTGGTTTAATGCGGAGGCCCAGCGCTACGCCCGTGAGGTTCCACAGCTGTGCCGTGGAGGGGTACCGGGGCCCCGGTTTTTCTACATAGACCATGGGTTCCTGACACTTCCCCCTTGGCCCTTCCTCGCTGCGGACGGGCTGCACGCGAGTTTCCAGGGCGTCGCGGTCCTGGCGCAACACTTTAAGGAGCGCCTGCGCTATCATCGCCCGCGTTGGGCCTCCGCGCCTCCACTAACAGAAGAAACAGACAACCATGACCAAGCGTCTCCCCCGGCCGGCCTGCCCCCCTGTCCCCCGTGCCCACCGTGCCTGCCGTGTCCACAACGTCCGTCCCGTCCCACGCCTTCCCGAGCCCCGCCCGTCCCAGAACGCCGCGACATGACACGCCTGGCCACGAAGGCGCCGTCGCAACCAAGCCGGGAGGCTGAGAATTGACTTGCAGTGGAGACAGGTACGGCTCGCCCTGATCATGCATGGTCCCCCTCTTTTTTGTCAATTAGGAAATTAATCGACAAGCGTGTTCGCTTTGATTTGCATGCTGCTCACTTGGAAACATACGTCAACCAGAACGCCGCACCAAAAGGCCTTCGTCTAGCCTGCAGACATTCCGATGTGCACATTTAATCCGGAGGAAATCACGAAATGGGAGAAAGTGCTGTCCGATGCGTCGGTGGGTCTCACTGAGATTGTTTCGCAGCACAGCCGAAGACGGGCCATGGAGCTTCTAGATGCCGAAATTCTAGAGAGGTCGCAATCGAATCTATCCGACTTAGAATGCAAGGAACTTAAAAACTTTGAGACGACAAAGAGGAAAGAAATATCACAACAAAAAATCAAGAAATTGCAACGCGATAACATTTCCCCACAGTTTATAGTCCACCCCGTGCAACCAACCCATCCCGTAGGCGTCACCCCAGGTCCCGATGCTATATCTCGCCCCGTGAACGCACAACAAAGAACGTGGTAAATCTGTCAAGCAAAACATTATCCCCGGCTCAAGAAAAACTCTCAAAAGGTTTGACATTTTGCCCAGCCTCCGGAAATTTCAATGAGTTCCAACTATATCAGGACCTCGGCAAATTTGTCCGTAATCTGCGTCTCCGGGAATACTTCCATGACCGCCCAACCCAAAAACAGAACTGCCGGGTGCGTCAAACAAATCATGGACACCAAAAGACCGACGAGACCAGCACTTAGATATGTATATAGCGGCTGTACCAGAAGGATGTAATCCGGGCATATGCACAGCACCAACCCTGGCGCAACAACCTGTCAGTAGAAGAGCGAGCAGCTTTAAATTCCCTTCAAGTGGACACCAGCATAATTATCAAACCAGCGGACAAGGGGGGGGGGGGGCATTGTTATACTTGACAGGTCTGAATACTTGGAAGAGGAAATGCGACAACAAGCGACAGACAATTCTATAATGAGCTACCAAATGACCTCACAAAATTCTATGAAAGTGAAATTCACAACACCTTCAAATCTCTTGTCACGGAAGGTAATATAACTGCCGCGATGGTTAAAATTATGTCACCGGAACATCCTGTCCCTGGTCGATTTTACTTCCTACCTAAAATACATAAGAGCAACCACCCGGGCAGACCCATTGTATCCAGTAACGGGACGGTGACAGAAAAATTTCAAGCTTCATTAATCACATAATTAAGGACATCCCCCCTACGTTCCCGTCCTACATCAAAGATACCAGCCATTTTCTACAGAAAATTGCTGGTATCGTCATCTCCCCAGGGTGTTTTCTGGTGACGCTGGACGTGTGTTCATTGTACACAAATATTCCCCACTCGGAAGGCATCGCCGCGACCGTGGCAGCATTTACTGGCTTAAACAACCCATCAATAGACATAGAGAGCGAAACTCTCGCAACGCTTCTAACCATTGTACTAAATTATAACCACTTCGAATTCAACGAAAAGCACTTCCTTCAGATCAGCGGCACGGCGATGGGAACCAAGATGGCTCCGAATTACGCCAATATTTTTATTGCATCATTGGAAACTCCTTTTATTGAGAAGCAACAAAAGAAACCATTGCTTACAGGCGTTTTCTAGATGACATATTCATGATATGGAACCACAACAAAGCGAGCCTTCTCGACTTCATTTCAAAATTTAACTGCCTCCATCAATCAATCAAGTTCACCCACGACATATCTCAAGATACTATCAACTTTTTGGATGTAAAACTTTAAAACTTCCTTGAAAAAATTTTTGTTGTAATTAACTTCGAGTATCGACTTCCACTGTATTTTTTTTTGTTATTATTGCCATTCACTTGTATATACGTCTACATTTACGGCTTTGCACTACATTGTGTTTTGTTGCTTCAATATTGTGCATTTATATGTAACTTAGTTTAAACCAATGTTTGCTAATCATAATACTATGCAGTTTTGTGTACTTCTCTTCTCTCTTCCGTAGGTTCGCTCATGTTTATTTCTTAATCACTGCTCCGACAAACTCACTTTGTGCGTTTTTATAGAGGGTCCCGTTACAGTCTGCGGACTCTGGGACCCTCTTCTGTATATTAATATGCTTGTATACCTGTACTCAAAAATAAATTTGATTTTGACTTTGACTTTGACTTTGACTTTGACTTTGAACCCTTCAGGTACATGGCAACTCCCTCGCGACCACCGTCTACAAAAAACCCACGGATCGCCAACAGTACCTGTATTTTGACAGCAACCACCCACGACATTGCAAAGTTGGAATACCATACTCGCAGGCATACAGATACCGCCGAATCTGTTCTGATGTCCAAGAATTTGACAGAAACTCGCAAAATCTAAAGAACACCCTTCTGAATCAAAATTACCCAGAAAATATAATTGATGACGCAATCAACCGGGCCCGCCAAGCAGACCGCCAGTCAGCATTGTCAAAAGCCAATTCACAAAAAACGGAAACACCCCAGACCAACCTGATATTAACATACGGTGCGAACATGCCGCGAGTGAACAACATACTGAGCAAGCATTTCAACATGATCAGACAAAGTGAGCTCCTGTCAGCTATCTTCCCCGAACCACCCCGTGTAGTGTATCGTAAAGACAAGAACTTAAGAGATATGCTTCTTAAGGCTAAAATTGGGATCACGAAACAACACTCAGGCTGCCGCCCATACGGGAAAACGCGCTGCAGAATCTGTCCCCTCATCACCCTAACCGACACGGCAAAATCTAACTTTTCCAAATTTTCCTTCCGAATAAAAGAAAGTCTCGACTGTGATTCAGTAACGTCGTATACAGACTGCACTGCGAAATGTGTGGCAAGGAGTATATTGGCCAGACCGAGAATGCATCCGACTCAGATTCACAGCCCACAAATCCACGTCACCTCACAGCCGGATCTACCATTTTCCAAACATATGCGCCTGCCGGACCATTCCAATTAGCATATCAGAATCACTCTCCTGCAGTCCGGCTTCCGCTCTCACCCTCGATGCGAGCAGAGGGAGTCCTACTTTATAATAAATTCCAGGCATTCACCCATGGCATCAATGAGGACCCGGGCCCGCCTCTCATTCTTGCGACAAAAAGCTGCGCCTTAAGGTACGTCCTCACTTGCGGCGCGGCGCTGCGCGCAGCGCCGCGCTCGCAAAAAGCGGCGCCGCAAAAACCCGTTTGCGGCAAGATTCCTCTGCCGCAAAAAATAGCGCAGGACCCCATTTTTTCGCGGCAAGGCGCTTGGCGGCAAAACTCGGCGAGCCAATCAGCGCCGGGTCAGTGAGCGAGGTCACGTGAGCGAGGTCAGTGCTCTCCTTGGGGAGCTGGGCCGGCGCGGACAACCGGCGAGCGCCCAGAAACGTTCTTCCCTGCTACACCGTCGGAGAGGGCGAGGACCGGTTTGAGCCACCGCCGCCGCCGCTTTGCGCGCGTGCGCTCCCAGTAGTCTGGCCTCCAAAAGCGGCGGCGTTTTTGCGCGCGCGGCCCTGCGCGCGCGCTGCGCCGCAAGTGAGGACGTACCTTTAGACGGAATATCGGGACCTTGCGGGCAATGGAGGGGGGTGAGCGCGGAACCGAGAGCGTGCATACAACTAAAAAGAAAGCAAGAAGGAAAAAAGGAAACCCCGCTTTAGGGACGAAGTCAAGCAAACAAATGGGTACAACGCCGCCCCTGCGCCCCCCCCCCCCTAGCCCCTCCCGTTCGGCAACCACCACCAGACTAATCAGTGACCTTGAACTGCTGTGAGTGCGCCCCGCGGGCCCGTCGACGCACAGCGGCCTGAATTATGACCGCCGCCGCACTGACAGACAAACGGGCGAAGAATGCGCCGCAAATGAAACCAAATCCCAGTGTGACTTGTTCCGCAGCTCGCTGGCCGCGTAGCAAAGCTTGGCTGCACCACTCGGTTTCGTCGAAGCGGCGCCAAGACGAGAGCTTCTGTAGGTTCACTAGTAGTAAAACAAAACCGAAAATGGGACAGAAAATTTCGAGTATTGCGCGGGAAACCATGCGTCGACTGGGCGGGCCATGCATGCATGCGGCCTTGGGAGTTTGACCGAATCGAAGATCCATGCCTGTGCCGCCATCTTATGTCCGTCTCCCTTCAACCCCGCCCCCTTTTTTTTTCCTTTTCTTTGCCGCTGACTACTTTTACACCATTTGCGGAGCCCGCAGGACTCACTCTTGTTTTTGATCTTGTGTTTGCTTGTGTGCCTCTTGTTTACGGGTTTTCGTGCTGCCTTTTCGTCCGTGTTCTTTCCCCTTCCCTCACCTTCCACCTTTCTAGCCAATAGGAATGCCTCACTTGCCTCAAACTGTTTGAAACACCCCTCACCCGCGACCTCTCCTGCAGGGATGAGGGAAGTAACCCTCCCTCACAGAAGTTTTTGTATAAAGACGCAATGCGAGAAATTAAAATACAGCCCTGAAGAAGGAGTTTCTAATCTCCGAAACTGTTGGCACCAAAAACGGGAAACGTGTCAGTCGACTTCTTTCACTATTTTATACTGGCCCATCGAACCTTATGATCTCTCTCTCTCCTCTGTCTCTCTCTCTCTATATATATATAATATAGAGAGAGAGCAAAATCATGTAACTTACTCTGATGAAGGCAAGTCCCGTTGCCGCTACGTAAGTAAACATTGTTTGTTATTGTTCTTGCTGTGTATCCGACTCTTTACTTATACTATTTCTGCGAGCTTGTGAGTTTATCTTTTTCTAGATTTATATATATATATATATATATATATTGTAATGAAGAAGATAGGGTTGGGTGAAGGGATTAAAGCTCAGGCCGAAATCCACGCTGAAGCACGACAATCCCCACGGACAATACGCACCCATCAAGCGCGCAGCATTCGCAGCGTGATCGTGTTCAGTGCTGGCTTACTCTGCTTCTTCGGCTGCTCGAGCTTCTTCGGCCTGCGTCGCTTGATCCCCTCGGTTCCTTGCCTGTCTAAATAACCCCACTACATGTTGGTGGAGTGTGGGGGTTCGAGCTCAGCTGCCATCACCCTGGGACTTCGAAATCGGCGGCTTCCAACCCCGACCCTACCTGTGTATTCCCAAACCATATCACGCCCAGGCCGACCACTCCCTCTAAACAAGGGCGCATCCAATGAGGTTAAAAAATTGCAAATTTTTAACCTCCTTGGACGCAGCACCGTGCTTCTCCTATATGTGCGCGACTCATACGAGGTGGATTTTTTCTTTTTTTTCCCTTCCCTCGTTTCGGCTGCTTTGCGGGTGGCCGATGGTTTTGCTCCGCGGGCAAACTTGTGTTGTATTATTTATATTTTTATTCCTGCTATTTCTGTTTATACATTTGTATACTTTTTTGCGTGTGTGTGGCTTACAGTTGAGGCACGAGCTGTGATACAATGCTGGAGAATTAAAAGGCCAGACACTACAGAAATATATATATCTGGTAGCTAAAACGCGTCGCAGGAAACAGACACAAACTGCTCATCTACAACCCATCAGTGGATCTCTAAAAGTAGCAATTTTTGCCGCTATTTGGACTCCGAGATCACTATCGTAAAAATAGTGCGCCAAGGAGATAACTTTTTACTTAGTTTTATCTCTGCTGCGACTACCGTGACTTCAAGCTCACGGGCAACTACTCATTAGTCCCAGCGAAAAGAATATACGTATCTGAGTGAGTGTAACACTGAATTAAATGAGAGGCCATGGGGCCCTGGGGAGCAAGGATGAGGAGAAAAGGGGAAGGTCACAACTCGCACAATGAACACAGTTGCTGTCTTGGGGTCCTAATCGCAAAATGAACACATTAAAGTCAGTCAGTGGCAGCAAAACGCACAGTTCACACTTAAATGTACAGTTCACACTGTGGACAATGCGGTTCACACTGAAAACAGTGCACGCTGCAGGCAGTTCACATTGTATACCGAACGGGAAAGTCGGCCAGGCTGCTACACCAATTTGTAGAGTCTGTTTTCAAGGGCGTACTCGGTAATTGCTTCTGGTGCGGTGCGATCGTCACGGACCCGACTAACATGTTCCTGTTCAGTCGCAGGGGCGGGACCTAGAGTTAAAAGGTGGGGGCGATTATCGTCGAATAATGGACAGAGCCAAATTAAGTGGTAAGATTTGGTGTGCCTTTCCGATTACAGGGAGAGCATCAGCGCCATTCGGATCCTGCTCGAGCTGTCTATTTATAAATAACGTATCTTATGCAGCAAAATCTCTGAGTGCATGAAGCACAAATTGTTAAAAATAACTAATCGACATTATCAACAGCGTGAGTGGTAGCACGCATGATTACTGATAATAAACTCGGCCTGGTGGCTTCAGTGAAGAGACTGTGGTCAATAGCCCTGTACAGAAGACATATATCAAACTCCTCGAGTACATCAGTTGCTGTACAATCCAATTATTACTTAGTCCTTGGTTGGTATATATTTTCGATCTTGTTTCCCTAAATTGTTATGACCTGCAGTGTAAATTATGCAGAATTCATGACCGAGTGTAAAACGTGTACGTTTCAGCTGGTGTCTTTCTTATCAATGTATCACCCTTGCAAGAACGATTCACACCTTCCATTGCTGTTAACAAAATGTCAATGTTTTCCGTACTGGCACTGTTCCTGATAAAGAATAATGCAATGAAGTTAATGTCAACGAAATTCAATGTAATAGTGCTTATGAAAGTGCCAAAATGTAGCAGCTCATGCAGACTGTAATATTTCGCAAGAGTAGGACAGTTTGTAAATGTAGTCATGGGTAATTGGCGGCCTTTTTAGTAATCCTTACGTGCAGCACCAAATCGTGTTTTGCGCTGTGTATATAGTGAAAGAGCACCCAACTCAATTGTATACCCTTCTGTTTGCTGTAGAATGAGCTTTCAGTGAGGGTGTTTGCTTTCCGGACCGTGTATAATTGCCACATGCGCGTGAAAGCGTCCATCCGCGCGCGCGCACTTCGAGCACCGAGTCGAGCGCCTATTTAGGAACACGATCCGAGGTCAGCGTCAACTTGCAGGTGCGCAAGAAGAGCGCGGAGAGATCAGGGGCTCAGGTACAAAAGGTTAGCTTCTACCACATGTGCGTCAGATTCCCCAGCGCCGCAGTCCCGCCCCACCCGCGGAGCGAAACCATCGGCCGCCTGCCAAGCAGTCGAACGAGGGGTGGGGGAAAAAAGAAGAAATCCACCTCGCATGAAGTCGCGCGCATATAGGTAGAGACGTCACGGTGCTGCATCCTAGGAGGTTAAAAAATTGCAATTTTTTAACCTCTTTCGCTGCGCCCCTGTTTAGGGGGTGCGGTCGGCCTGCGCCCCTACGGGATATGATTTGGGAATGCGCTGCCCGGTAACGACAGCGCCACTCAACCGCAGCCGACGCCCTCCCCTGTGATCTGCTCTCTGTCGCGCTCCGGGAGCGTGATCCTCCAAGTTCACCCGGCACTGGCGACTATGACGCTCACGATTGGCTTTCGTCATACGAGCGCGTCAGCAACTACAACAGATGTGACGACCCGATGAAACTCAACAACGTGAGTTTTTCCCTCGAGAAGGTCGCAGAGCTGTGGTACAACAAGACCGGCATTCATACCTGAACGGACTTCAAAACGCGCTTTTTAGAGTCTTTTGATCGCCCTTCCGTGCGTAAAATTCTCGCCGAACAGCGCCTTCGTGGACGAGCCCAGCAGGTGGGAGAAAAGTTCACCAGCTACATCGAACACGTCGTGGACTTGTGTAGGCGGGTCGACCCCGCAATGACGGACGCTGAGAAGATCCGGCACATCTTGAAAGGCATCGACCACGGTGCTTTTCAGATGCTCATTGCGAAAGATCCGACCACGGTGAGTCAAGTTATAAGTCTATGCTAGAGCTACGACGAACTGCGCAGCCGCCGGGTCGTGGCCCGTCAATCTTGGGACCAGTGAATACCGTGTCGGGCCTCGCTCTCCCTTTGGAAAGCGCTTCCCTTTGGGAAAAAATACAAACATTTGTGCGCCAAAAGGTGGCGCACCAAATTTCTTGCGTGCCCCACGTTCAGGAGACGTTATCATCTCTAGCTCCGGCTCTGCAAACTGTTATTGAGGAGCAAATCACCGAAGCGCTTCAGACGGCCGAACTTTCTGCTCAAGACGCCGCACCGCTCACTTACACTCAATTAGCGGCCCGAACGCCACGCAAGTTCTCCCCAATTCGTCATGTGTGGACAACGTTATTCCCGCTCCCTTCCGAGATGACGCCGCCAGTCGCCACTCCTTGGCGAGCACCTGACAACCGGCCTATCTGCTTCGCCTGCCGCGTACCGGGTCATGTTGCACGTTAGTACCGCCAAATGCCACCATCTCGTCCCGACGGACTTCGTGCCGCTGCCTACGCAAACCCCTCCCATGTCGCTATAGAAGCCGCCGCCGTTCCGTCGTGGCGCACATCTTGGTCCAACTCCTGATCAGCTTCTGCCCGCTCGTGCCGTTGACGTCAGCCGCCATTCACAGTCACCACACCGCCGCTCACTGTCGCCCACTGCGTCGCCGCCCCGAAGATGTCCAAGACGGAAACTAACGTGCGCAGTTCATCGAGGCACGAACTGCGCACCCATCGAAATGTACAAGACCTCGATCGCCCCCAAGAAATGTCAACAACGTAACAATTGACGGTGTACGCACAGTCGCCCTCGTGGATACAGGAGCCGCTATTTCTGTGATAACTAAAAAATTTTATCGCTCATTGAAAAAAGTTATCACACCCCTCACAGGCCTTTCGCTTCGTACCGGCAGCGTTGAACAAGTCGAACCTTTGCGACGTGTACAGCGTGTGTAGTTATTCGAGATGCCATTTACCCCATTGAGCTCGTCGTCTTGGCCTCGTGTTCCCACGACATTATCATCGGCTGGGATTTTCTGTCTCGCCATCACGCGATCATTGATTGTGCCCGTGCTGAGATCGAGTTACCTGCTCAATATTATGAGACTTTGTGTGATGTTTCCGGTTCGTCCTCTTCCAGTGACAAAATCATCATCTCCGAAGATGCTCATATCCCGCCGTACAGCTCTATCCTTGTACTTCTGCCTTCCTACTCTAGCTCCGATGACACGGTTCTGCTTACTCCATCCGAAGTATTCCTCCGCCGAAAAACCTACCCCTTCCTTTCGCCGTTTTGGAGCTCCAGTCTGGCGGCACGTCAATGTGGATTACGAATCCAACCCCCTGCCCTTTCAGGTTTCTGCGCGGCGAATCCCTCGATAATATTGAACCCATAGCCTCCATTCTCTACTTCGACGATGACTAAAGTACATCTGCCCTGGACATCAACGCTCTCACCACTCCGTTCTCCAATGCCCATCCGCTACCACCACACGCTTTCGCCTCTTCAATGGACAGCAGCTTGACCTTAAGGAGGTCCTGAAATACCTTCCGCCGATGCGTGGATGTACATGTAACCAAATAAGGCAATATACTAGGAATCTCCTCCCGCAAGAATTTTGTTAAAGCGATGAGTATTAGCTGAGAAATCGTAAATCAAAAACCGCGCATTATCGTCGCGCCGCGTTTCCTCCTCCTTTCAACTTACTCTCCGCAGTTGACGTCGAGCGAGCCTTCCCTCCCGTGATGCTGCGCTCCTCGGCGGTGACGTACTTCCGCTATTGCGCTGCTCGTACTGCCGTCTGCTACGGGCAAGCTTTGTTTACACCATGAATCCCGCACTCCGCTCAAGGCTGGAAAAGCAAACAAAAAATCTGGCCACATGTGTGCGGCGGCCTTGCCTTGCCCTTTCGCGGTGTACGTTGCTGGAGTCGCTATCGGCGGCACGTGACTTTTTATCGGCGGCGAACTCGCAGCCGCAAGGGGGGATTGTGTCTCGCTCCCTTGTATGTACAGCGCACTGTTTATCCAACAAGCGCCGTATCAGATGTGGCCCCGCTGGTGCCGGGTCTTATTTTGTGGCGGTGGCAATTCCTGCCGGCGGCATTTGAAAAAGACATTTTAAACCGATACAGAACCCATGCACAAAACGCCCGTTCAGCTTGGGGCGACGCGTGGTGGAGAGCGGCAACGTTGGCAAAACATGCTCAGCCGCGGCTTTGAGCTTTCTAGCGCTGGAGCGGGCGCCATTTCTTTGACAATTTCAAACTTCGGTTGCCCTCGGCAACAAGGCACAAACCGCTCTAGAAGTCAGTTACGGTTGCATGATCCCGGTTCAGCTTGGGGCCCCACCTCGCGGCATATGGGCACTGCAGGCATACTACTTACTCCATTTGGAAGTGCGAGATGCGTTTGGCATTACAGGAGGCGATGGTGTGTGTGTTGTGGACGCCTTTGTTTCGCGATGAAATGCATTGTTGCGCTTTTGCGGATGGATAGGTCTTCCCATGGTCTGGATTATCTTTCTCGAGTGGCGTACGACTCAACCTCGCATGCGGTATTTGGAGTGTGCGTGGCTAAAAGCCATCTCGGCTTGTGCGCCAGAATTAAGTGACTTGCTGTTCATCCCCGCAAACCGCGCGCGAGGTGAGTGCCGAATTTATGAGGGGCAGAAGGAGGAAACCCATCGTCTGTCAATCGCGGTTCGGACTTGCAAACGCATGTTGTGACGTTTTGTTCGTTCGAAACACATCTGAGGATTGCTTGGAAGTTGAATAAAATGTATGCGTCAAACCCGGGGAATCGGCTCAGGGCGTTCTCTTCGATTGCACGAAAGAAGTGCCACGGGGCTTCAACGCTTTCTTTATGGAACGTACTCAAGTAAGATTATATCCATGTCATGTTATGGCCCTGTTGCATACAATACAAACGGTTAAGCGTTTGTTTACACTTGTTTCGTTTGTCGTAAAATGTCCAAGCACTCCGGCACTCCGCTGGCAGATCAGCCAGCGATCCGAACCTGAGCAGACGACTCATCTCTTTGCCGGAAGTGCGTGAAAAAGCCACCCAATAGCAGGATGTCTAGCTTATGACGAACATCTGGGAATCGATGACGTAGACATGTGAAGAATGCGGTGTCCATAAACACGAAGGGAAGGGTGAGAAAAAAGCGACAACTTTGCAACAAAGTGTGAGCTTTCCGCTGCGCGTAAAAGAGTAATACTTGGCACAGATGATGTTGACGACCCAATCTAACGATTGCGCTAGTCAATTTAGTGTGCTCAAAACGCCTTTCAGGGCCCCTTTGACACAGCGCACACAATTGCTCGCACTGCTAAGCGCCTTCCATTATTCCCTTGACTCGAACCAAACTGCCTTGGGCCGTACGTAAACTGTCGCCCATCACATCGACACTGGCGCACACTTACCTTTGCGCAAGCGTCCATATCGAGTATCACCACCTGAACGCTGCGTCATTGGTGAGCAAGTGGAAGACATGCTTCGGCGAAGTGTCATCCGACCGTCGCAAAGCCCGTGGTCATCGCCGGTAGTGCTCGTCACTAAAAAAGACGGCTCCATACCTTTTTCCGTGGACTATCGGAGGCTTAACAAGGTGACCCGCAAAGATGTCTACACATTTCCCCGCATTGACGATGCCCTTGACTGCTTGCATGGTGCTGAAATTTTTCTCTTCATTAGATTTGCGATCCGGCAATTGGCAGGTTCTGATGGCCGAATCTGACCGACTTAAAACAGCTTTTGTTACTCCCGACGGCTTATATGAGCTTAATGTACTGCCATTTGGCCTTTGCAACGCGCCGCAACATTTGAACGGGTGACGGACAACACCTCAAGAGGTCTCAAGTGGAACACGTGTCTCTGTTATTTAGACGATGTTGTCGTGTTTTCTCCAGATTTCGAGACACACGTCATCCGGCTTAAACAAATTCTGACCTGCCTGACGGCCGCTGGTCTACAGCTAAACTTAAAAAAGTGTCGCTTCGGGGCCCGCAAATTTACAATCTTAGGCCATGTGGTGTCCAAGGAGGCTGTTCTAGCTGAACCGAACAAGCTGTGCAGGCAGTCGCGGAGTTTCCCAAGCCGACGTCACTCAAGGCCCTCCGCAGCTTCATTGGCCTCTGCTCTTATTTCCGTCGGTTTGTCAGAAATTTCGATTCCATCATAGCGCCCCTAACAAGACTACTGGGCAGCGACAATGGAATAACTTCATGGTCGCCAGGAGGTGACGAGGCTTTTTCTACTTTACGGCGCTTGTTGACATCACCACCCATTTTGCGCCACTACGATGCCAGTGCCCCAACCGAAGTGCACACGGACGCCAGTGGTGTCGGCCTCGGTGCTGTTCTCGCACAGGGAAAATCTGGTTACCCGGAATACGTCGTTGCACATGTCAGCCGGACCCTCACGAAAGCGGAGTGCAATTATTCCCTAACGGAAAAAGAGTGCTTGGCGATTGTTTGGCCCTTGGGAACGTTCCGACCTTACTTATATGGCCGCACATTCCAAGTGATCACCGACCACAACGCCCTATATTGGTTGTCGTCTCTCAAGACCCAACGGGCGGCTTGCACGTTAGGCCCTAAGCTTACAAGAATACGACATTCGTGTCGTTTACAGATCATGGCGGGGAAACACTCTGACGCCGATGCCCTCTCTGGCTCGCCTCTGCCACATTCGACGACGTGCCCCGATTCACTG
The DNA here is from genome assembly GCA_013339765.2 of Haemaphysalis longicornis. Lineage (NCBI taxonomy): Eukaryota > Metazoa > Arthropoda > Arachnida > Ixodida > Ixodidae > Haemaphysalis > Haemaphysalis longicornis. The sequence continues at coordinate 87,917,665 of CM023452.1, forward strand.
GAGCCCATCGTCTCTGCACTCACGCTTACTGACCTGACCCAACACCAGCAACAAGACCCTTGGGTGTCTTCTATTATAACCTACCTTACCGCCCCGACGGCCACCTCCCAACCTCGAGCACTACGACGGCAAGCAGCTCATTTCACTGTGCGGGAGGGTTTTCTATACCGTCGCAACAATATGCCTGACGAAAGGAAATGGCTGCTCCTAATACCACGCCATCTACGAGCCGAAATATGTGCAGCTTTCCACGCTGACCCCCAATGCGCCCACGCTGGCGTCTTGAAAACTTACGCTAAACTTCGTCACCGGTATTACTGGAAAGGAATGTATAGTTTTTGTGCGCAAGTACATCCGTGGCTGTGAGCCCTTCCAACGAAGCAAGCTACCCATCCAAAGCCTGAAGCAGACTTGCAATCTCAAACCGTGCCCTTCGCGCCCCTTTGACCGGGTTGGAATTGACCTTTACGGACCCTTACCATTCACGTTTTCTGGGAACAGGTGCATTATCGTCGCCGTAGACCATCTTATGCGCTACGCGGAAACTTCCGCGCTTCCCAGCGCTACGACACGCGACGTCGCCCTCTTCCTTCTTCATCACTTCATCCTACGTCATCGTTCCCCCAAGGAGCTTCTCAGCGACCGAGGGCGAGTTTTTCTGTCCGATGTTCTGGAAGCTCTCCTCAGTGAATGCAAGATTGTTCACCGGACGTGTACTGCCAACCACCCGCAGACAAATGGTTTCACGGAACGATTCAATCGCACGTTTGTGTAATGCTTTCCATGTACATAGCATCGCACCACTCTAACTGGGACGTGGTGCTTCCATTCGTTACTTTCGCGTATAATACCGCAACGCAAACCACCACCGGACGCGAACCCTCATGCACCATGGACACCATTCTCCCATAGAGCCCCGATGCCTCGGAAGGCAAACCAGTCTCCGATATAGCGCGACACGCTGAAGAATGTGGCCAGTTAGCTCGTTCACGTCTAGTGAACAAAGTCGCCAAAAGTACCAACATGACCTAGGTGCGTCATCTCTGCCTTCTTTCCCCACTGGATCTCTTGTTTGGGTATGGATACCGCTTACAACGCCTGGCGTGTCTTATAAGTTCTTCGCCAAATATCATGGCCCGTATCGCATCATAGGCGCATCACCAGTAAACTACGTCGTCGAGCCGCTCACACCATCTGACGATCTCCGTCACCAAGGCCGCGAGACTGTCCACGCCAACCTTTTGAAGCCCTACCAGGAGCCCATCGTCTCGCCCTCGCCATGAAGTCGCCAGGATGGCTCCTTGTCACATGGGGGTGATTCTAACGAAGAAGAGAGGTTCGGGTCAGGAGATTAAAGCTCAGGTCGAAATACAAGCTGAAGCAGGACAATCCCCACGGACAATCCCCACGCAATCAAGAGCGCAGCATTCGCAGCGTGATGGTGTTCAGTGCTGGCTGCTCTGCTTCTTCGGCCTACGTCGCTTGATCCCCTCGGTTCCTTGACTGTCAAAATAAACCGCACTACACTATATATATATATATATATATATATATATATATATATATATATATATATAACACAGAAATAAGAATTGGCAGTCAAGAAGACCTCGGAAAGCAAAGGGGAGGATGTAGTAGCTCAAGATAAAGAATTTGGAAAATAAGAAAGTGGAGAAAAAATGCCCGCAAGGTGGGATCCGAACCCGCGACCTCCAGAATACCGGTCTGGTGCGATAACAACTACGCTACTGGCGGGGCAACTTTAGCCTCCACTTTCTTAGGTATTTATGTTCAGGTGTTTTTGTTTCCTGCGCGAGGGGGTGGTAGCCAGCGCCACTCTGACTACTCGGGGAGAAGGGGACCTTCTTTTAACCCCCGGCCGTGACTCAATTGTCTACGACATGTCGAGAGTGGTCGACCACGTTGAACCCTCTTAAGCTCCCTATGGCACCAAACTGCCAGAACAGAGGCCCTCGCTATGCATGTAGCGAATCAGAATAGAAAATGAGGGGCTCGTTGAAAATAAGGCAGAAATAAGAATTGACTCTCAAGAAGACCTCGGAAAGCAAAGGGGAGAATGTAGCAGCTCAAGATAAGAATTTTGAAAATAAGAAAGTGGAGAAAAAATGCACGCCAGGTGGGATCCGAACCCACTACCTCCAGAATATCGGTCTGGTGCGATAACCACTACGCTACCGGCGGGGCTACTTTAGTTTCCACTTTCTGGGGTGTTTATGTTCAGGTGTTTTTGTTTCCTGCGCTTAAAGGGACACTGAAGTGATATGCAAACATTGCGGGATTACTTGCGCAAATAGTAGTCCGGAGTCCCCAGGCCATGTTTCGACCACCCTGGGCGCGTTTACGCGATTTTATTTAGTAGAAAAATTAATTCGAAAATGCTGTCCTCCTCTCTTTACGCTCGCCCATTTTCTGCGGCGTTTTCGTGTGACGTCAGGAGGGGATGAGCTGGCAATTGGCTGCGTTACTGCACGGCTCCCCGGCCTTCAGACAGCGTCAGTCGGCCCAGCGTTTCGTCCGCCGGCCGCCGACGGGTCGTCGCAATTCGTTCTCTCAGTTGAAACGAAGCCAGGACACGTTTGTGAATGGAAGAATCTGCCTTTCTTTACTTGGTTAGTTTGTACACTGTATCTAGCTCCAAGTCAAGGTCGCTTCACACAAGCGCTGCACAAGCGCACATGCGACGCTTCGGTGACTGGTACGCCAGTAGGAAAATATAAGGCCTCTTGAAGGCGGGAGAAGAGTCAGCGAAGTCAATATAGGTACTAAGGAAATAAAATCAACTGATATTTTTACCGTACAGCGTAAAACTAGGGTGCGGGAAGCACTTTTTTGCGCTGGGCGAACAAGCACAGCGGTCAGCAGCACGACTACGCATCTGCGAACGCTTTTCCGTCTACGAAATGCAATTGCTAGACGTGAGCTATTGTGGAAACTCGGGGGACGCTTACTGCACGAGCGCAATACAACAAATAGTCACCTAAGCTACTTGAAATGCCAAAACTAAATAAAAGTGTAAACTGGTTGTACAATATATACTCTGTATTACCAGGGGCAGCAGAGCCCGCCCCCGTGGCCTAATTGTCTGGGGCGTTAGGTATGCAAGTATTTTGCAAGTCACGAGTTCGAATCCCCGCGGGTACGTGCTTTTTTTTTTTTTGTAAGTTAACTTTTTGTTTTCTGCCGATGTTTTCTACATTGAGTTCACCTTTTTTTCGGCCGCAACGTTCATGGCTCCACGAACTAGTTCACAGAACGCGCGCAGGCTGGCACTGGCGCGCTAGCGAGTTCTCGTTGGCGTGCTGTTGCCATAAGCACCGACTGCTTGCGGGCAGTGGGCACAGGCCAGAATGAACAGACCCTTGGCCTGGTGCGAACACGCTTTTTACGGTACAGGCATGAGTGAGGCAAGCTCCAAATATGGGGGAAAAGCGCATGACATTTGGGCATCTGCAGGTACGCGGAGGGCGTCCATGCACTGCGTAGGCCTCGGCTAGTAAATGCTACGATTCCAAGCCGTCCTGGGAGGCTTATCTTTATGCATTTTTACAGCTGACAACATGGCAGAAGCGCGGTACGATGATTACTGAGTTATTGAAAATGCCCATCCAACAACGCCACCGGTTGTGTTTTACAGAACCGAAACCGAAACCGAAACTTGTTTGGTTGCTCACCTTGGGCATCGTCCAATCACGGTGCCCCCTCCTCTCAACGTCACAGCTTAGTTGGTGCGGCCGCCGCAAACCGCGCATTGTAGTTTTTCTTCTTTCGCGCTTTGTAAAATAATTAACGATTTGTCAACCGGATAAACGATGAAAAGTGTGCTAATTTGACCCAGTCTACGCAGTGCAAGCAAAAACGGGAGCTTGAAAAATTCACTTCAGTGTCCCTTTAAGGGTGGTAGCCAGCGCCACTCTGACTACTCGGGGTGAAGGGGACCTTCTTAATAACCCCCGGGCCGTGACTCGAGCGTCTACGACATGTCGAGAGTGGTCGACCAGCGCTGAAACCTCTTAAGCTCCCTGTGGCACCAAGACTGCCAGAACAGAGGCCCTGGCTATGCATGTAGCGAATCAGAATAGGAAATGAGGGGCTCGTTGAAAATAAGACAGAAACAAGAATTGGCAGAAAAGAAGACATCGGAAAGCAAAGGGGAAGATGTAGTAGCTTAAGATAAAGAATTTGGAAAATAAGAAAGTGGAGAAACAATGCCCGCCAGGTGGGATCCGAACCCACGACCTCCAGAATACCGGTCTGGTGCGGTGACCACTACGCTACTGGCGGGGCTACTTTAGCCTCCACTTTCTGCGGTATTTATGTTCAAGTGTTTTTGTTTCCTCCGCTTGGGGGTGGTATCCAGTGCCACTCTGACTACTCGGGGTGAAGGGGACCTTCTTTTAACCCCCGGGCCGTGCCTCGAGCGACTACGACATGTCGAGAGTGGTCGACCAGCGTTGAACCCTCTTTAGCTCCCTATGGCACCAAGACTGCCAGAACAGAGGCCCTCGCTATGCATGTAGCGAATCAGAATAGCAAATGAGGCGCTCGTTGAAAATAGACAAAAATAAGGATTGGCATGTATATATATATATATATATATATATATATATATATATATATATATATATATATATATATATATATATATATATATATATATATATGGTGTGGTGTGTGTGTGTGTGTGTGTGGTGGTGTGTGTGAGGGGGGGGGGGAGATTCCGGAAGAACACACGTCCAAGATGCAGTCCTTATTGCCAATGCTGTTTGGCTACCTGAAAGGGCTTTACAGCGTCGAATCCGGTAATCGTCTATTTTTGTGGGACTCAGGCATAAAAAATCAAAGTCGAGAAATATCCGTCGTGATCAGAAGCAGGAATCGAACCCATGACCTCCGCATAACGCGTGCGGTGCTCTACCAAGTGCGCTATCCTAGTGGCGGCTTCCCTCTCGGCTTCAGCTGGGGCTTACTTTTACGGAGGTTCAGAGACCGGTCAACTAGAGGAGTGCATCTTTGATGTGTGTTCTTACAGAATCCTTCGTCCCGTATATTTCTGTTCTGCGCAGTGCAGTACCAGGAGGCAACACTTTAATTAGTGGCGCATGATGGCGGCGATGAGAGCAGTCACAGTTGATTTTGCCCAACCGGCCGAACCGTTTGCGCTCACTGACTAGCCAGAGTCACTGTTAATCCTTAATAATTACTCTGGCTAGTCAGTGAGCGGAAGCGGTTTCACCGGTTGCGTAAAATCAACGGTGTCTGCTCCCATCCAGTACAGTAATCCTCGCTAGTGTCTTTCCGGAACTCCAAACTGATCAGTATGTGTTCTGTTTACCCAACCGGACAAGCAGCTGCCGCTCTCTGACTAGCCAGAGTCATATTAAGAATGAACAGTGACTCTGTCTAGTAAGTGAGCGGAGGTGGTACGGCTGGCAGGGTAAAATCAAGCGTGACTGCTCCCTTCGCCGCTTTGATGCGACACTAATTAAACCTTTGCCACACGAGGGTTCCGGCACATGCGTTGGGGAGGGGAATTGGCTCACCCCGACGTTTGACGATGTTTCACGTTGCGAGCCATTTCGACCAGTTTTAGGTATGCTGTATGGGCCGGTATGCTGTAGCCAAATTGTATGATTAGGTACCCTTTGTCTGTTTAGAACTCTAAAAATATACGTTTTTTTTGTATTTTTGCGAAGAATGCTTTTAAGTAAAGTATTGCATGCTGATACACATTGTCAATTACAGAGTACGTAATGGAGAAGTCCCGAGAATTTGAATATATGAACCTAACGTGCTTTACTTATTTGGATATCCTACATCTTGCTTAAGGATTTTCTATTTCCTTTTTTTTCAGACAATTACAACACTGGTGGTACGTTACTAGGTACCCTTTTTCGAGGATGAAGGAACGAAGAATATTACTCTCGTCACTTACGTAGATGTGCAAACTCCAGCTTGATAACTAAGAAACATAGCACTGTAATGCCTTTCAACAGAGTTAAGGTTGCAATAAAATGTGAATTTGCTCGATGAGATTGCAACTCCTGATTCCGAAATCGCTTTCTTACACTGAAAGGAACCAGCGTCAGCTTCATCAATTTCCTTTCAAGATCACTCATTCAGGGAAAACTGTTATATGTCTCCTACAGCACTAATCTTAATTATTTGCGTGTCTTGACACATAATTCAAAACTTAATCTTGGTCGTTTTACAATATTTGCGTATCACACTCTAAATTTGGAAGCGTGTATTCCGAAAGACCATTGTCCGTAACAACAGCTTCATTCCTAAAAGAAATTGCTTTGGATAAATATGCCATCTGAAACGACATCATTGCAATGTTGCGATAGCGCCACGAGAAGCATATTTTCAAGCACTCGGCCAAACATAATTCTCTGGAAATACAAGAATGTTACTGACACAGGGATAAACTCGCAAGGCATACACATAAATAGCACTGACATCAAGGTAGCGGCAATCTGGTAGCGCTGCATTAACAGTGGAAGACTGTGAACTTCCTTGCACTGTTCTCTTGAACAGCGCTGTGAAGGCAGAGAACAATACTGCAGAAAGGCCAGTAGAGGCGCCACATGCAAGCGATGTATCAGTTCGCCCCGTTAGAAATATAGAATGCGCAGTGTTTCACGTGTAGTAATGGCTAACTTACACCCCATTTTTTCATAGAAGCTGAAAATAGCCTGGCCGATTGTCTACAATTTGTGTGAAAGGGCATTGTAAACAGGACTTCTTTCCGTGCACTAAATTCGCGTTGGAGATAGCACGCTTGCTTTCAAACGGACCAGCAACAGAGCGGCGGGAAGAAGGAAGGGGAGGAAAGCTTTAGCCACCCCCCTCCCCCATTTTGTGCCTCCTCGCGTTGTTTCTATGACGATTAGTACGCCTCTAAGCTCAAGATGGCGGCGACGTTGCTATGGCAATTACATCTCACGTTTGCCCACCCAGGCTCGCCAGGGGAGGATTTTGCGCTACAACCGCGATTACCCGGGACGCTAGGTTGAAGGCTGAGATGCCACCGGATGATAGCACGGTGTTTTCTTGGTTCGTTTGCGAATGTCGACACCACAACCGCACTATAAAATGACCCTGCCCTCCTCTTCATTTAGTAACTTTTCCCGAAATAAGCGATGGTTGGAGCACAGAGCGTTATTATTATTTTGTCATGATGATCTGATTCACCTTTCCTAGTATATGGAATTTTCGTTGGGGAGACCATACAGCACTGAAATCACCGTAAGCGTTCGCAAACGCTTCTCCTCATTTCGAAATTTTCCAAAACTGTAAGGAGCGAAGGTCGTGGCATTCTCCCTCTGGGGTTTGAAGGCTTCGGTGTGAGGTGCCTTAACTACACCATAGTAATAGTTTCTTGGCCCAGGAAACATTCATCGTTCTGAGAACAATGAGGCCTCCGAAGCGCCTGATGGCCAAGAAAAGCACAAAAAGCCGAAATTGTCAAATATTGCTACAGCTTTTGTAAAAATTATCGCGGCAGCGGCACAATTTAATTTATTGGAGCTTAAAACAGCTAACAAAGGACATCCACGATTCTGTTGGTTATGGTGCGGCCGCGAGACAGGATTGCGAAGTAGCCCTGTCATATTGACAGAAGGTGAATATTTCAGTGTTTTCAAGGGTGATGCACCTTGGATGATGCGCCTTATACATCCGCTTGGCGCGTACATAATTATACAGACAGAGCGGCTGACTGTTATTATTTTGTGGAAGATACGAAAAAGATGTGACGGTGAGTGAAACGAGAGCATACTTTAAGCGTAAAAATAAATAGGATGCCCTCTGTTTTGTTTCCTACGAATACGAATAGCGCATTCCGAGGTACTTTTTCGCGTTGCTGGCAAAATGTTGCGGCCACCCATGATTACGTTGAGGTGGCGGTTTAGTTTGATGAGTCCTTTGCAGGAATACCTCGGGACCATCTTGCCAAGTATCACCAGACCATCTACCGAAATTGTGGGTGAAGCTCATTGCGAAATAGTGGCACTTGGATTAAAGCTGTATCCTTGCACTCGTCTGCTCCGTGGTATCACTCTACTTTTGAGAAGAAGCTTCTGTACAATTGTTCTCGTCTCCTTTGCAGCACCACTCTACTTTGGGGAAAAAGCCTGTACACAATCTGCATTGGGCGTGCACACTGCTGTGCCCCTGAAAGGAGTAAACACAATAGTTTTTGAATAAAAAATGCATTTCGGTATATTGTTGCTATTACATTTTCCCTTAAACGCCCGCATTGTGCGGAATCGCTCCTCTTGTGTGCCGATACGAAGTCGCACCTGTTCTACACCACAAAGTAGTGATCCGCTGAATTCACTGGGCAGTTCTCTTCGTGACAGTCGAGGGAAGCCTGGTTATCTTAATACTTTCATGGTGTCACGGTGCCCTTCTACTATTGGGTTGAAAGAATACAGCGGAATAAATATTTCGGATCCGGTGAATTACATTGTTTTTAAGGCATTAATGTGACTAAAATAACTGCTTATGATTGTAGAACATAGTTACATACCGAAATGGTTACGGTAATTGCCACATTCCTCTATACAAATATATTATTCTTCCCGAAGTGCCTAAATTAGCAGCATTAAGCTTGTGGTAAAAATACAATGAAGCCAATATTGAAGGGATTTAACATCAGAAAAAAGGTTTCTGTCTTGGGAGGGACTTTTACACGCTGTTTGCCTCAGACCTATTACCGTAATTAGTTCTACGAAATGGACATATCTCTCTTGAAGTCGCTGTGGGTGAATGGGTGTTTGCCCAGTTAAATATACATACCGGTAATTAGTTACGTTGCTTTGCTAAAACTAGCAGCCATATTTGTGAAAGTTTCACTTTCTTTCTAGGGCTTCGCCTTCAGCCAACAAACCCTTTAATCTCACAAGTAGGCATGGGGGCAGGCGGAGCCGCCTTTGTAGATGAACAAGACAACGTTTACTAAGTAAAACACCAGCAGCGCGGCCACTTCAGCACCATGTGTTTCGCCCGTCATAAGATTGTTTAGAAGGGCAAACCACTCAAGTGCAGTCACTGGTGCTTCTGACTTTCTACCTTCTACTTGACTTCATATAACAAAGAGTTTTTGGTCCTCTGATCAAAACCTCCCTTATCACTTTAAAAAAATTTATACCCTGTGTACGGTAGATCCTATACACTTCATTTTACCTATCCCTCCTCGGTTCTGTACCCACATTCATAATACCCAGACAAAATTTTTAATCCATTGAAAAATCTTGTAAAGTAGCCAAAAACGGCTGCTATTGTTGCCACAGTAAAAAATGCCTTTAGTGTAACTGCTGCCCACCGTAAATGTAAACAATAGAAAAACATGGAGAAGAAGTCATCGACTAAAGTTTAGAGAAGAGTGTCCCCGAGTCAAACCCATGGTGTTTTTCTTTGGAGAATTCGTATTTTTGCGTAATTTGAAATGGAGCTTCCAATGAGGTCTAGAACAATGAATATCAAGGAGCTCTCTAGGTTCGTCACCACTGGGAAGGGTATTCTCCCTACCCAAAAAGATAGTTCGACGCTATCATGCCGCGTTCACTGAGACGTACTTTCCAAATTTAAGGGGGCTTAATAGTACTGGCCAAGGCTCGACACACATCTCTTTTCCTCGGCGTCTGGTGTAGGACCTAAGGACATCGGGAGGGTGACAGTAGACGGTGGTAACGACTTAAAAGTTGGCGTGATTCGCGAACCGCTACGGAGTGGGTCATAGCTTGTGGTTATCGATGCACTGCCGATGGCATAAAAATCCCAATTGCCTGATGAACGTCTTCTCGGATAACGTCAGTTTGGAAAACGACTTGAGGTTGATGCGTCATCGGAAAAAGTTGGCGTAGCTCTATCCTGACCACTGCACCAATGGTCTCATTTAGTGTGTCGGAGCTCGGCTCCGAAACCAGCGATTGAATTGGTGGTCCTGCTGCGTCGTTCGGACTGCAAGCGTCTTCTCCATCACGGTCGCCTCAGACGCGAATTCCTCCCCTGTTTAAGAACTGTTACAGACAAGGCAAGCAATGAGCTCTTGCTTTACTCCTCGCCTAAAACCTTGAGATTCTTGTCTTCTGTTATTCCTGGGTCCACGCGGTGAAGCTATCTCTTAATCTCCCTCAACAAAGATTACTACCCCTCTTTTGGGTTGTTGCATTCGCGTTTACAAAAAAAGTACGGCTCGTTCCTTTTGCAGTACGGTGCTGAACGTCTTAAGAAATCGCTTTAAAAAATTCAGTCGGCCATGGAGCTTTTGTGGTTCTCGAATGAAGATAGAGCTGTAACTTTTAAATAGAAGAACCAATTCCGAAACATCACTCAACTGTCATCTGTTAAAGACCCCTACAAGCTGGAATTTCTCCAACCTGTCTTTTGGGACTTCACCGGCAGGTCCGCGGAACAATGGTGGTTATCGGGGCTGCTATGGCGAGTGGACAGGGAGGGGACTGGATTCTTACACAAGGTTGTCGGTTGCGGTCTTCTTCCTCTTGGTTCTTTTTGGTAGGAGACCAAACTCGGCTCGTCAACCTTGCAGTAGGCGGCTTGATTGGCTTAAGGTCGCTTGTCGGCTTTCAGAGGGCATGGGGGGGAGGAGGAATTCCTTTAATGATGAGAAGTCAGCCGGCCAAAGAGCTTGGCTGGCATGGAGAGCAAAAAGGCTGCCGGCCAGCACGTTCACCTTTTGTCTCGTAGCCAAACATGGGGCCGAGTCTTGAAGCAAATGCACCTTTATTGGATCGAACATGTCCTGCCCAACAAGTAAAATGAATATCAAGGCGGTGTGAAGCAAGCACTGAACAAAAATTGACGTGCTCGGGAGAGTGTCGGTGAATCGAATGCCGCGGCGTCTGCTCACAAGAATTTATTTTTTGGGTGTGATTGTTTCGCAAACCGTCGAATCATATCGAGAACGATGGAGATCACTGCAGAGAATTGCAGTGGCAGTGACGACAGAGGAAAGCACTCTCTATCAAAGCAGATAAACCTGTGTGGCACCAAAAAGAACAATGGGATCCCGCGCTTCGCTTGGAACCGCCGTGCCGCCTGGCGCGGCACGGCGGTAAAAAAGCACTTACATAAACAAAATAAATTTAATGGTTCGCGCCATAATTGAGAGTTGGCAACCATTCACTCAAGGTGCGGGAATCAGTTCCACCCCCACTGATAAACCAAATCTGTTGGTTTCGCACAGACTCGGCACAGATATGTAAAAAACATACTAGGTAGAGCTCATTTGGAGCTGCGATTCGTAGCCCAGATTCATAAAAGTAGCGAATAGAAGCTCATCTATTAAGCGCAAAGGATGCGATCTAAGCGAGAGTAGAGTTTGACGGTAGGCCCGCCAAACACCATCGGATATCGTGCCACAGCGGGGCGACCTTAAGTGGCAGACCCGGCAAGACAACGGGTTTCCCGAATCAGGGCTGCGGCCAAGGGCAGAAACTTCCACGCCACTATGCTGGGATCTTTTGAACGAGCGTAGGCAAAATATCAACTTCCTCTCAAGGGCTCCAATACAAAACCGAGATTCTTCTTGCGGACGGCATTGAGCAACTGATGGATCCGTCGGACCTGGCAAGGATATGCTCACGCCTATGTGTGTACAACATTTCTGACTGCGAAGCCACACATATACTGTTTAACGGATAACCTGGCGTCGTACGTGCATTCTTTGGACATTATCGGGAATTCTGTGCACAGTTGCCAGTATTCGATCTGTGTAATCAGAGCCACTTCATACGCAATCGCAAAGCATTTGCTCCGAGGCTGCTTGATACACTTATGCTCCTATATGTTGTGGTTGGCACTTTCTACAAGAGGAACACAGAATACCATACGTGAATGACAAACCAAACGCCATAAGTGGGACACGATTCTGAGGTAGCGTCGAGTGGACGAGAAGAAGCATCCAGGTGAGGCACACCTTCGTATCGGGAGATGAAGCTTCACTTCGCGAACTAACCACACGTGCGAAACCTCGTTACCGTACGCCATAGCTTCCAATTCTGCCTGTACGTCTTTCCCAACTACGATGTATAAGGATATAGGGGTACGAATTCAAAAATACCTTGCATTATGGTGCCGTCAAGATGATTGGCGGGTATTTTATTTTTATCTTCGCACTGCGGTAATTCAAGCCTGATGAAGAAGATGAGGGGTGCGATTGGCTTTTACAAAAGCAAATTTAAATTGATTAAAATTGAAATTGAAATTTAATTCAATTGAAATTGATAAAAATATTTATTGACCATCAAGCAACCTTATTTTCGACCGCTTTTCAGGCCGGAAGCAAGTGTGCACTCGCGTTTCCTCCAGTCTGTAAGCTTTATTTAAACTCTCATTCCGGTATACCCCAACTATGTTATCTGGGATGTAGCCAGGAAACATATATCCCCTTTTGTGGGCCCCTGTTAGAACAGCTCTCTACATCAGCGATTTAGTATCACTTCAAGCATACTATGCCGAATATCACGCAACAAAGCTAATAGTATGTTTAATTTTTTTCGCGATGTAAAAGTATACCGACGCAAAAGTAATCTCCGGCATTCCTCAGCGTGCTTGTGAAGCTCGTCAAGCACCTGTGATTAAAAGAATGAAACAGAATCTCTGTTGCATCGGAGTCGCAGCGAAAAGTATTCGTGATTTATATTTTGAAACAATCTGTCATTGAAGACGAACGCATTTCTCTTAACGAGAGTTACCTACCCGCATGTTCGTGATTGCATCCCTCGAGGATGCGGGTTTTATTCTGAGTTCGAAGAGCACGCAATACCAATCGGCGTAAACCAGTGGTTACAAAAAAGCACCTCCTCGCTCCTACCCCCCCCCCCTTCCCGTTCATTCACGCTTGCTTATGTTTCCGCTTAATTGGTGTCACGAACTGTACCATGCTCGTTGCGACCTCCAATGCCAGAAAAAGAAGGGTCGAAAAGGGGTCTTCTACAGGCTTTGTTAAGTGGTAACGCTGACATACACTGCAACAAATATCAAAGCCAATCACCACTGGACGACTTAGCCATGCAAATTCTGCCTCGGAATTTTTTCCTGAAAAGCAACTTTTTACTTTGGGTGATTTGGGGACCTATCGTGTCCATCCATGGATTAACTAGTCCTCGGCTGTTTGTTAACTGCCCTCTTCCAAACGGGCGTTGGTGAATAGAGAGAGGGTTTACTGAACCACCAAGCGTGCGATTGAATCGTTCCGTCAAAGCATTTGTCTGCGGGTGGTAGGCAGTACACCTCCGGTGCATAATCTTGCATTCACTGAGAAGAGCTTCCAGAACTTCGGACAGAAATACTCGTCCTTTGTCACTGAGAAGCTCCTTAGGGGAACCATGACGTAGGATGAAGTGATGAAGAAGGAACAGGGCGTCGTCGCGTGCCGTAGCGCTTGGAAGCGCGGACGTTTCCACGTAGCGCGTAAGATGGTCTACGGCGACGATAATCTATCTGTTCCACAACAGGTCCCACCTGTTCCACCTGTTCCACAATACACAACACTGGGTAGCAGCAGTGGCGGACAGCCGTCACCCCGGCTCGAGCAAGAACGTTTGTTTTTTTATTGTAAACCTGTGCCACGAAGATTATAATGACTCACCTGGAGCACATGAAGCAACCAGGACCCTGAAGAAGAACTAGTTTTGCCAAGGAGCTCCACATAAACAAGGCGGCCACCAAGCCTTAGGACCTAATTTGAAGCGATTACGGTATCAAGTTGGCTTCTATCGAAAATTGTGCTTTCGAACTACGCATCGGAACTTAAGAATAACTGAAAGACGCAAAAAACCGCATAGAAATCGACCAGGAATTTTACTAAAACGGAAAAACGTACCGATAGCTCTTCTTTTCTTGATTTTTTTTTTGCCCGTGGGCGCAGCCTTCTTGAAGACCAGAGTTGCCAGCACAGTTTGCGCTTTCGCTAGGTCTGGTGGAGCGTCTGCTTTTACGTTTCCTGCGTGCTACCCGCATTCCTGGTGTTTGCGACGAAAAAGTTTCCCGGCTCAGAGGCGGAGTTTTCTGTTTCTGAGCCGGTCAACTCCACAAGATGGCTACAAGTGCTGTGTGTGTGTGTGTCTAACATCTCGACACTCTCCGTGTTACAACAGGCCTGTGCTCCGCGTCCAAGAATTCAGGTCCACTGCTGGCTTGACTGCGTATTGTCGCGGAACACAGTCATCGTGTGGAAGGAATCAGCGGCGGAGACTGGTTCAACGCTGTGAATCTGACACCCGCACTGGTGACCGGACTCGATCGTCGCACGTGCCGGCACGGTCAACGAGCTCATCGGGCTGCGACCAGGGGAGCGCGATCGGAAGCTGGCAACGTGCAACTGCGGTGCCTCCGCATCGCTGTGGCCTAGTGGAACAGCCTGCACCGCCCACCGTTTCACTTGGACGTCGCAACGGCATTTTGCGGACATAATCGAAATGTTCTCCCGCCACATCGTTGGCGCTACGCCATTCGGCAGCGGTGCACAAACCGGCCACATCCTAAAACCCTTGAATCTGCTTTTGCAGGTGAGAAAAAGTATAAGTGATTTAATTTGGCTGTTGCTGTGCACTGCTGGCGAACAAAGCGTAAATTGTTTTTCCTCGTGATGGGCAAAATAGTGGCAAGGGTCTTGCCAAGGATGCTAACAGGATACTGGCAGGGGATGGTGAAAAGGAGGGTGACATATGTAAAAAGAATTGCTGGACCTGCTAAAGATGTTTGAGATTTTAAGAAGGATTTTCATCTGAGATGCGTGAACTAAAGACGGTATTTTTCTGCACTGGTATTTATTTGCAATGACGTCAAGGACACTGCCACAGATATAACAAACCTGAGGCTCGAAATGCAGAGATGCTCAGGCAGAACTTTGAGCTGAGAGAAGAAAAACAAAAGTATATCCGAAAGATGTGATGAACTGTAGCAAATATCACCGCCTGAGCAAATCTCGAGGTAAAGGGCGCGCCTGCGGAAAGCGACCCCGTGACCGTCCTGCAGAAAATAGGAGAGGGCAGTGGGCGAGAGCATAGACAACTACTGACATCGATATATGTCACTGGGTTAGCTCCCAAAGCGGGGCGTGAAAAACATAGTTGTGCGTTTTGTTCGACGTAGCAAGCGCAATGACGTGCTGGCAAAGTGCAGAAAACGAGAGTGGACTGCTCTAGATCCTTGGATGCGCGCAAAAAACACCGCTCTTTGTGAACGAACATCTGACCCAGAAAAAAAAAGCTTTGCTCTCGGCTGCCATTCAAAAAAAAAGAAGTAGGGTGGAAATTTGCACGGACAACTATGGAAGGGTGCTGGTGAGAAAGGACGAAGACGCGCCTGTGATTCACATAGCTTATGAAGGGAACCTCGCCCAAATCCGCAACTAAATTGGTCGCATGAAAAATGACAATTGCTACTAGATTTTCGCTCTGATGGACATGGAACGGCTCTTCCAAGTATATACTGGTCTCGGAATTCAACTCTAAAATATCCTCTACAAAGAAGTCCGTTCTCCATACTACATGTAAACTGTAGAAGTAATCAGAAAAAGGTGATAAAATCACCATTTTCTTGCAGTCAGTATTAAATAAATTTTGATGTGATAGCTTTCTCTAAACCTGGATTAGGGATAAAGCCGATGCCCTTATTTTGCGGGCTACCGTTTCGAACTTCGTCTGTCGACAAAAAAAGAAAGGTGAGGGCTGGCTATTTATTTTAAAAGATAGTCTAAACTATGATTAGTAGAAACTTTTTCTGTTATCAATGAAGACATTGAAAATCTTGGCGATGCGTTTGGAAAGACGACAATCGTCCTGGTGTACAGACCACCGCAAGAACATAAAACCAAGTTTCTACCCTTTTTAGAAAAAACGCTAGCATCGGTCGCTTTCTGCAATGCTCCCTACTTGATTATTGGCGACATAAATATCGATTATGATATGAAGTCCGGCGGCCCGTACACCCAACAATTTCAGACAGTTCTATCAGCTTATGGGTTTACAAATCATATAACTTTACCTATTAGGTTCTCCAATCTAAGCGCCACACTCCTTGATATTGTGCAACAAATAGAAGCTCGGATAGCGTTACAAGCGGAATAATGTCGTATGAGTTAAGTGACCACCTTCCGGTATTCTGTGTTCTTTCTTCCGTCAGCACCTAATCAAAGTAAAGTCCGAACTCTGTACCGCCTTGGAATCAAAAAAAATACCGAGGCCCAGGAACACTTTTATAAATTAGTAGAGGCGCATGACTTGGAGCTGCGTTTATAACCAAACCGACCCGATGATGCATATGATAAGGTTTCTCGGGTTCTTGCGTTACAAGCTACCTGCAGCCTTTCGACTAGCGGGTTTCCCACCGGACCATTAAAAATTGCCGAAGCCACGGAATAACCACTAGTCTGATTACGAGAGGAAGTTGAATCTAAAAATAAGTTATTCATGACTTTGTACGTTCACGAGAACAATGCAGCATTTTGAAGTAGAAAAAATGGGCCCATCTCCGCGCGAGGGGCCGACTCGAGTAAATGCAATCGCAATAGGGGGTGGGTGTATTGCTTAACGTAGTAGTGTGGGGGGTTGGGTGCTATCAACGTGTACACCACGGGCAGGCTACGCTAGCACGACCACTGAAGTCGCCAACTGCACTCCGCTGACGACGTAAGTTTGAATGAGTCAAGGATATAAGGCACGTTCGTAGCCTTTGATTCTGTGTCGGTTATGTGGTGGCAGTGGGAAGAGCAGCATGTACCTCGAGTTCCGCCCACATAGGTAGTGAATGCGTTGTATCAGCAGCTTCTTGACGTAGTTTGAATGAGTCAAGAATATAGGCGCGTTCGTAGCCTTTCATTCTGTGTCGGCTTTGCGGCGCAGTGGGTAGAGCACCATGTACCTTGCGTTCCCCCGCAGGGTCTGGGACCGAACAAGGCGCCGGTAACCTGTTATTTTATTTATAGTGTAGGGGAGGCTGCTGCTGCGGACGCCGACGCACGGATGACAATCGTGAGTTATACAAATGCTCTGCATTTAAAATAGAGAAATATGCTCACGTCGGACCTGAAAAGGCAAAGAAAGATTATTACCAAAAGACATTTGAAAGGATCTACGATAACCAACCCAAATCTGGGAGTAGTGCTAACGCTCTCACTGGCAAAAGTACAAGTGGTGGATGTATCGAAGAATTAACAGTAAACGATGAAGCTCTTGCAGGAAAGAGATTACGCCGATGCTTTCAACGCCCAATTTATAAATTCGGGCTCGTACGAAAGACCTAGCATTAGCGCAGACAACGCGTAAACAGAGGGCTCTCCTCGTGCCTGAGTCCATCTTTGTGTGACCAACAGACGCAGTTGAGGTTGAAAACTAATCCGCAAGCTTAAAACCAATGTAGCAATCTGGCATAGATGAAATAGGGCCCGCCTGAGTTAAACTGATATCACTATTGATATGCGAAGTGTTTATCCTTCATTATTACCCTCACCTTGACCACAGGCGTTTTCCCAGACATTTAAAACTGGTGGCCAAAGTCACTGCTATATTCAAAGGTGGTGAACGTAGAGCAACCTGTCCAACTATCGTCCTATATCGGTGCTTCCAACTCTATATAAAATATTCGAAGGCGTAATCTATGAGCAACTCACTTCTTTTTTTCTACAAGCACCAAATAATTGCAACCAACAATACGGCTTCCAAAAGCATAGGTCAAAATGAGCAAGCTCTGGCATATATCAAGGAAAAGATAATCGTAAATATGGAAAACAGAAAACACACACTCGGTCTTTTCTTAGATATTCAAAGGACATTTGATTCAATACATTTTGAGTTGCTGTTAAAAATACTATCTAGCTCTCTAACTCGTGACATCGCATTACAAATTCTGGAAAACTACTTGCATGATGATATCAAATAGTGGCCTCAATGACATATTATCTGTCGAAATGAAATTGAAACAAGGTGTCCCTCAAGGATCCCTACTTGGCCCGTTATTATTTCTTGTGTACATAAATCATATTGTTCCGTTGCAAGAAGTGCAGCAGGCGAAGTTGGGGCAAAGACAAACGGAGATTTATTTAGGCGAACTTGTGCCTCTAGAAAGAAAGCAACCAAAAAGACGTGATCTCACGCGAAGCGCCGATCAGCCAAATCAGCGTTCCAAAGCCCGAGCCGTTCCACTAACTGTACTACACGCGCCACGTGGAGGAGCCTTTCGTCGTCATCGTCTTCGCGGCTCAGTCTCATAGCAGACGCACTCCTGACATTCCCCCCCTATCTAAAGGGAATCATCCGACGGTCACGGTAGTAGCTTACCCGTAGAGAATGGTAGAAAATGGGCACAGTCCCGGAGTGTGGAAGCGTGAACGTCCAGCTCATCTTGAATAGTAGGCTTCATGCATACCACGCGAACGGTTTCAGGCTTGAAGTTTGCGACGTCCTGCGGGTACAGTGCTGACCGGGATAACATCATACGTAACGTCACTCAGCCGATGCAGAACTTTTGTATGGTCCAAAGTATCGTCTAAGCAGGTTTTCTGAGAGCCCGCGGCGACGAAGAGGACTCTACACACCCACACAGCGGTCGCCATGTTGGAAGTCCGCGTGCCTGTAGCGGAGATTGTAGCGGTTAGGTGTCATGGCGTTGCTGATTGCTTGTGCGAACGCGAGCAAGTTGCCGTGCCTCTTCCCTTCGCCGTGTAAACTCTTCCGTGTTGACATCGTCGTCGCTGTCGGCATGTGGTAGCATAGCGTCTAACATGGTCGACACTTCGCGACATTAGAGTAGCCTGAAAGGCGACATTCGGGTCGTTTCCTTTCGCGCCGTGTTGCATCCGAAAGTTGAGTATGGCAGAATGGTATCCCAGGTTTTATGCTCGACATCTACATACATGCAGAGCATGTTCGCGATTGTTTTGTTCATGCGCTCGGTGAAACCGTTGGTGTGCGGATGGTATGCGGTTGTCTTCCTATGGGAAGTCCCACTGAGCGTCATGACAGCTTCCATTAGCTGCGCCATGAAGGCTGTTCTGCGGTCTGTGATTACAATCCAAGGAGCGACGTGTCTGAGCACGATGTTCTTGGGGGAAGAAGTGGGCCACTTCTGCAGCTGTTCCTTGTTGTAAGGGCCTTGTCTCGGCGTAGCGGGGTGACATAGTCGGTTCCAACGACTACGAATTTGTTCCCGGAAGATGAAAGTGGGAAAGGTCCTAAAAGGTCCATTCCAACTTCTTCAAAAGGTTTTTCGGGAATCTAAACTGGTTGAAGCAAACCGGCTCGTTGTCCCGGTGGCGGTTTCCGTCGTTGAAAATCACGGCACGTCCGGACATAATGTCTAACGTTGACGGAAAGTCTTGGCCTATAATATTTCTCCTGGATTCTGGCCAACGTGCGAGTGAACCCCAGATGACCGGCGGTGGGTTCGTCATGACACGCTTGTAATATTTGATTGCGTAGCGTTGCGGGGAACGACTAGCAGGTGGGTATTGCCATTAGGGGTTAAGTTCCTCTTGAAGAGCCCATTGTTCCGCAACAAGAAGGATGACAACCCTCTTGTGAAGGCTTTTAGAACACTACTTGTCTGTCCCTCCAAAAAGTCGATGAGTGGCCGAAGTTCTGGGTCTTCGCGCTGCTTCTGGGACATGGTGGTCGTGTCCACAGCTCCTAAGAACGAAATTTCATATTCTTCGTCGTCTGCAGGCGTTACTGGAGCTCGGGAGAGACAGTCCGCATCGGAGTGCTGTCGTCCAGATTTATAAACCACAGTTATGTCGAATTCTTGGAGCCTCAGGCTCCAGCGCGCTAGGCGCCCCGAAGGGTTTTAAGGCTCGTGAACCATCATAGTGAATGATGGTCACTTACGACTTGAAACGGCCGTCCATACAGGTAAGGCCGAAATTTAAACACCGCCCATACAACCGCAAGGCATTCTTTTTCAGTTGCCGAGTAGTTAGACTCCGCATAGAAGAGTGTCCTGCTTGCGAAAGCAAGAACCTTTTCGGCACCATCTTGCTTTTGTACTCAAACTGCTCCTAATCCGATATTGCTTGCGTCCGTGTGGATGCTGGTCACTGCGTCTTCGTCAAAATGGGCTAAAACAGGCGGTGTTTGCATGCGCTGCTTCAGCTTATTAAATGCCGTTGCTGTTCCTTGTTCCACACAAATGGGGTATCATCTCGGGTTAGGCAGGTTACGGGGTCTTCGATTTGGGAAAAGGCTGGCATATATCGGCGGTAATATGAGCAGAGTCCCAAAAAGCGGCGTACGCCTTTTTTGTCCGTAGGTTTCGAGGAAATCGGCGACAGCTGCAATTTTGTCAGGGTCTGGCTGTACTCCTTCGTGGCTAACGACGTGGCCCAAAAAGCGGAGCTTCTCGTAATCGAAATGGGCATTTCTCTGGCTTTAGTGTGAGTCCGCCGGAACGTAATGCCTGGAGGACCAAGCAAAGTCTTTCCAAGTGCTCCTCGAAAGTGGCGGAAAAGACAACAACGTCATCGAGGTACACAAGACACGTTTGCCATTTCAGGCCGGTGAAGACAGTGTCCATGAACCGTTGAAATGCTGCTGGAGCTGAGCATAAACCAAAAGGGAGAATCTTCAATTCACAAAGTCCATCCGGTGTCACAATGCAGTTTTTCTCCCGGTCCCGCTCATCGACCTCGGTCTGCCAGTAACCACTCCTGAGATCCATTTACGAAAAATACCCGTGCGTGGCGCAGTCTGACAAGGGAGTCGTCGATTCGCGGTAGCGGGTACACATCCTTCTTGCTGACTTGGTTTAGCTTGCGCTAGTCGACACAGAAGCGTAGACTACCATCTTTCTTCAGCACCAGAACAACAGGAGAAGCCCAGGGGCTTTGCGATGGCTGTATCACATCGTCCTCCAGCATTTGTTTTACCTGGTCCCGTATAGCGTCTAGTTCCTTGGTAGAGACACAATACGGGTTTTGGCGAACAGGTCTCCCATCCTCCATGGTAATGATACGATGCTTCGTAAGGGGCGTTTTTCGTACTTTGGTTGTAGAAGAGAAGCAATCAATAAACTGTTGCAATAGCTCCAGCAGGCATTGTGGCTTTGTGGCTGGTAGACCAGGGCATATGTCGAAGACGGAGGGTTCATCGCCACCTGGCGCTGTTTTGGCCTGTAAGGCTAGACATTCTAAGTTTTCTTCATCGTTCTCAAAGCGTGCTACGGCAGTTCCTTTGTATATTTGCTGGCGTTGGTTGCTGAAGTTTGTTAGAAGTACTTCGGTGCAATTATCATTTAGGTGTACTACTCCTCGTGCGATTGAGATGCCACGGGTAAAAAGAAGGTCACTTGTTGCTTCCGCTATCCCTTCACCACACCAGGAACCCTCGCACTTCACGGAAACCAAGGCGCACGACCTCGGTGGCAATGACGACGTCGTCATCAACTATAGGCAAGGTCGACGAGCATTGTTCGTAATCGAGGTCTGGAGCCGTGACGGTCGGTAGAGAATGTGACTAGGTCGCTCTGGGATATTATTAATGGCGGCGTGATATTCTCGCAGAAAGTCCATTCCTCAAAGATAAGGTCTTTACAGCACTGTGAAGGATGACGAAAGTGCCGACAAAATTCGTCTTACTCATACGATTCTCGCAGTACACTTGCCCGTCGGCGTCATTACATCGCCGCCTGTGGCATCGAATCTGTGGCCCAGTCCACGGCGTTGTTACTTTTCTGAGATTGTTTGCGAGTCCTTGGCTCATTATCAAAAAATCTGCGCCAGTGTCCCACCAGAGCGGTTACTTCCTTCCCGTCGATTAAAACAGAAAAGATCGGCGCTCGCCACTTCATAGGCGCATTCTTCCGCCGTACGCCGATCGACCGCCAGGCGACATTGGAGGGTCTTCGCAGTTTCTATAGGCAGCAACCTTGCCTACAGAGGTTGCCGGTTCTAGTTTCCCCAGCGGGGACTTGGAGACCTCCCCCTTGAAGCATCCTCACAGCTTCGACGAATGAACGAATTGTTCAAGCGAGCTGGCGAGGGCGAGCGTGGTCGCAGTCTCACAGACTGCTCTTGCCTCGCCCCGAGGTAGGCGTGGATTTCAGGTGGTCGTCCCCCGAAATGAGGAGGGCGACGAGCGGCGGGTGAAAAACCGGCAAGCCCAACCTCGCGGTATGGGCAGCGACGGTACACGTGACCCGCCTCACCGCAGTGGTAGCATAGCAATGTTTGGTCTGGGGTGGTGCCCTACGTTGGTCTTGCGTATCGGTGGCTGGAAGATTGGCTCAGTGCGGGACCATGTTCCAGAAGGCGGCTTTCGTTGCTTTGGGAGAGACGGCCGTGCAGATGACGGACGACCTAGGGCATTCGCATAGCTTACATGTAAAACTTCTTGGCTGGGTTCAGGTGGTACAATCGCTTGACGAATCTCTTCGCGGACGACCTCAGCGATGGTAGCAATGGCTGGCTCCGAGGAACTTGTGGTAAGCTTTCTCAGTTCTTCTTGAACAATGCTCCAGACGAGGTCACGCAGTGATTTCGTTGGCTGGTGAAAGAATGGCGGCGTGCGCAGAAGTCGGATTGTCCAATCGGTTGTATTGGCGGCAGCGATCCCGCAGCGCTCGTTTGATGGCAGTAGCTTCTTTGAGGCACAGTCTGTGGCAAGTTCGCACGAGTCTGGCAAAGAGCTTCTCCGTCACGCTGTGCATAAGGTACCGGAGCCTTTTCGGCTCGGACATGTCGGCAATGTCGTGGCGGAAGTCATCCACTTTCGAAGGCTCGCTTAATGGTTCCCAAACCATAAACGGACATCGTCCTCTAGCGAGTAGGTTCACGTGTCTTAGTTTGTGGATGGCATTCCAGAGGATGCATGAAGCGACTCGTTCGTACTGGTCTAGCCAGTGGTCGACGTCTTCGTACACTTCGCCATGGAAGCTGGGTGGCTGCCGAGGTTGTTGGAAAATCACCTGTGAGTGGCTGGACTCTATGGTTTGCGTTTCGCGAGCTTGACGCGCCTGAGCGTTCACGGGCACGAGGCCGATTTCAGGGTTAGGCCCAACAAGGCGACGGCGGCTGCGATGGAGAGGCGTGTCGATGAGATGAGTATTGACGGGGCTAGATGAGCGGCTGCCGGTAGGACTGCTGGACATACCCAGCACCTCTACAAGTGTTCCGTTGCAAGAAGTGCAGCAGGCGAAGTTGGGGTAAAGACAAACGGATATTTATTTAGGCCAACTTGTGCCTCTAGAAAGAAATCCACCAAAAGACGTGGTCTCGCGTGAAGCGCCGATCAGCCAAATCAGCGTTCCACAGCACGAGCCGTTCCACGAACTCTACTACACGCGTCACGTGGAGGAGCCTTTGTAGTCGTAGTCTTCGTGGCTCCGTCTCATAGCAGCCGCACTCGTGAACTTTTTCCGAATATATTATGTATGCAGATGACACGAATATTTTTTTTCTTTCAGACAGTTTAACATTTCTGGAATCTATTGTAAACGAATATCTAATGCATCTTTCAAAATGGTTACAACAAAACAAGCTGCGATTAATCACACAAAGACAACCTATATAATTTCCGCCAAATCAATAAGCCTTTAAACGAAGATATGAATCTGAAATACGAAGGTCATCTTATTGCACGGGTACATGAGCAAAAGTTCCTTGGTGTTTGGTTCTAAGAATAGTTAAACTGGTCAGTACACGTAAATCATTTATTTACGGCTCTGGCAAGAACAGTTGGATGCCTTTATAAAATATCACACTTAGTACCGCAATGGCTAAATAGAAACATGTATTATTCTCTATTCTTTTGAAAACTAACGTACGGAATCTTGGTGTGGGGAGCAACCTCACGAAATAATTACAATATGCTTGTTGTCCTGCAAAAAAAATTTTACTGTGTTTCGAAATTTCAAGAAAAATTCCAAACCCTGCCAACTTCACCTTTGTTTTCAAAAGCACTCAATACTTAGAGCTGACCAGCTGTATTACTGTAGACTGCTGCAGATGGTACACAAAAACAAGTTATATGTAGATGGTGACGCAGAAAATCGTCATTACTGTGTACGGCGTCCAATAAGACTTACACCTAAACTACGACTAATTACGGGAAACAATCGGCCACTTACCAGTACCACATGTCTTAAACATCGTAGCGGATAATTTAAAATTTTAGCACCAGTGCAACCGTATTTAAGAATCAAACCAAGGTGATGTTTAAAGAAAAGAGAGTGAGATATTACAATCACTAGGCGTGTCTCACTCTAAAGAATTTAAACTGTACTGTGTGAAGACGTGATTTTTTCATACACATGAGGAACAATCAGTAACGAAACATTTCGTGTGGTATCGTATCTGCTGTCAACAGGTATTTAAGAAAAAGTTTTATGTATATTGTATAACTTGTGATTCTCATTATTGTAAATGTACGATTTCTTGTATTTTTCCTTAATTTACTGATTTTTTCCCCTCTCTGCATTGCTGTATCTTATTGCTAAGCATGCATATTTGATTTGAACATGTCCTCTGCTGTGAAATCCTCTGTTGTTGAACTCCAGGAGGTCTAGGAGCCCTCGTCAGGCACTCAATGCCTTTAGCTCCTGCACATCAGCAGGAATTCTATCAACGTCTGCTGAAAATAATGTCTTCTTATTCTCTTCTTCCCTGAAGGCGTGAATGGTAAGGGTCTGGTAGAGGGTCTATCCGACTCGATCAAATGGCCGCAAAAGGCACGATAAAGGTTGCAAGTATGCTTCAGGCTTTGGATGGGGGTAGCTTGAGTCGTGGCAGGCCTCACAACCATGGATGTACTTCCCTTCCCAGTAATACCATGACAGAGCCTTACGTAGGTTTTCAAGACACCAGCATTGGCGGATTGGGGTTCAGCGGAAAAAGCGGCACATATTTCGGCTGGACATTGCATGGTATCACGAACAGCCATTTCCTTTCGTCGGACATATAGTTGCGACGGTATAGAAGACCCTTCCGCAAAGCGAACTGAGCTGCTTACTCTCGTAGCGCTCGAGGTTGGGAGGTGGCCGTCGGTTCGGTAAGGTGTTGTTATATGAAGAGACCCATGGGCCTTGTTGCTGGTGAAGGGTCGAGTTAGTAGCGTGAGCGCAGACACGATAGGCTCCGGTGAATCAGGGCACGCCGTCGAAGGCGGCAGAGGCGAGCGAGAGAGGCCATCGGCGTCAGGGTGTTTGCGCCTTATCTGTAAATGACGCGAATGTCGTATTCTGAATACGCTGGGGCCCGAACCTGCAAGCCGTCCGGCAGGGTCTTTGACGGACGACAACCAACATAGTGCGTCGTGGTCGGTTACAACGTCAAATGTACGGCCGTATGAAGAAGGTCGGAATTAGCCCAAGGCCCAAACAATGGCCAAGCACTCTTTTTTCCGTTATGGAATATTTGGATTCCGTATAACCAGACTCGCTGTGCCAGAAACACCACCGAGGCCGACACCACTGGCATCCGTGTTCACTTCGGTAGGGGGCGCTGGGATTGTAGTGGCGAAAAATAGGTGGATTTGTCGACAGGCGCAATAAACTAGAAAAAGCCTCGTCACGGTTCTTGCGAACGCGAAGATATCCCATTGTCGCTGCCTAGTAGTCTTGTTAGGGGCGCTATAATAGAACCGAAATTTCGGTCAAACCGGCGGAAATATGAGCAGAGGCTCATCAAGTCACGCAGGGCCTTGAGTGACGTCGACTTTGGAAACTCCGCGACTGCCTGCAGCTTGTTGGGGTGAGGTAGAATGCCCTTTTTGGACACCACATGGCCTGAAAAGTCCATTCGCGGGCCTGAAGCGACACGTTTTCAAGTTTAGCTGGAGTCCAGCGGCCGTGAGGCGGGTCAGAATTTGTTTAAGCTGGATGAGGGCGCGTCTCGAATCTGGAGAAAACATGACAACATCGTCTATATAACAGACACACGTGTTCCACTTGGGACCTCTTAGCATATTGTCCATCTTTGTTAAAACGTCGCGGGCGTGTTGCTAACGCCAAACGGCATTATAATAAACTCTTATAAGCCATCGAGAGCAACAAGGCTGTTTTCGGTGCTCAGATGCGGCCATCGGCAGCCTGCCATAGCCGGATCGCATGTATAATGACGAGAAAACTCCGCACCGTGCAAACAGTCAAGGGCATCGTCAATTTTACAGCAAGGGTAGACGTGTTTGCGCGTCACCTTGTTAAGCCTGGGATATTCACGTAAAAAGGTAAGGATCCGTTTTTTGTTTTGTGACTACCACTACCGGCGATGACTACGGGCTCTGGCAATGGCCGGATGGTACCATGTATTCCACTTTATCCCCAAATGGACGCGGCGTTCAGATGGTGATACTCGATATGGACAATGCCGCAAAGGTGGCTGGCACCCGTGTCGATGTGATGGACAACAGTTGACGTACGGCCCAAGGCATATTGGTTCGAGTGAAAGGAAGACTGGAAAGCGCTTAGACGTGCTAGCAATTGTGTGCGCTGCGTTAAGGTGAATCTGCTGACCATAAGAGGCGAAAGCGTCGGCCGGTAGTGAAGAGGCATGGTAGGACGGAGTTGTGACAGCGTTGAATTCCAAGAGCAGAATACCTTCGTCATCGTCGAAGTAGGTAATGGAGGCTATCGGATCCATACTGACGAGGAATGCGCCTCTCAGCAAACTGAAAGGGCAGGGGGTCGGATTCGTAATCCACATCCATGTGCAGCCAGACTGGAGCTCCAAACGGCAAAAGAACGGTAGGTTTCTCAGCTGATGAATACTTCGGAAGGAGTTACCATAACCGTGTCATCAGAGGTACAGCAGCAATAAAGAGGCAGAAGAACACAGCTGTACGGCAGGATATGAGCGTCTTCAGATATGATGTTTTTGTCGAGGGAAGAGGACAAACCGAAACACCGCATAAAGTCTTATCATATTGACCAGATAACTCGACCTTGGAACGGCCACAATCGATGGTCGCGTGATGACGAGAAAGAAAATACCAGCGCAGGATAATGTCGGGAGAACACGAGGCCAGGAGGACGAGCTCAATGGATTGCATGGTATCTTGAATAACTACACACGCTGCACACGTCGCAAAAGGTATAACTTGTTCGGCGCTTGCGGTATGAAGCGAAAGGCCTGTGAGGGGTGTTGTAACTTTTTTAATGAGCGCTAAAATTTTTAACATACCGCAGAAATAGCAGCTTGACTGTGCTTATAACGTCAATTGTTTCCCTTGATGACATTTCTTGGGGCGGGTCGAGGTCTTTGTGCATTTTGGACGGGTGCGCAGCTTGTTCCCCGTTAACTGTGGACGTTATTTTCCTCTGGACATATTCGGGGCTGCGACGCATGGGTGACAGCGTGCGGCGCCGCGGTGACTGTGAACGGCAGCTGGCGTCAACAGCACGGGTTGGGCGAAAAACCGATCAAGAGTTTGGACCAGATGTGCGCCACGATGAAACGGTGGTCGCTCATTTATCGACAAGGGGATGCGGTGGGTAAGCAGCGGCATGAAGTGCATCGGGACGAGGTGGCGGCATACGGCGGCAGTAATGTTGCAACATGTTTCCGTAAGGCGGCAGGCGAAGCACATAAGCCGGTTGTCAGGTGTTCACCAATGAGTGGTGACTGGCGGCATCAGCTGAGGAGGTGGTGAAAACGTTGGTCCCACACGGCGAATTTTTGGAGAAGAAGTGGCGTGGAGCTCGGGCCGCTAATTGAGCGTAAGTAAGCGGTGCGTCGTCTTCAGCAAAAAACATCCCCCTCGCGAGGGGCACGATCAAATGCAGAGCATTTCTGCGGGGGGGCGCGCCTGCAAGTCGTATGGATTACGTATTGGTTGTTGTTGTTGTAATTGTTGTCTTCCAGCGTAGACATTGTCGATGAAGTCGATGGTGAAACGTGCCGTGAACCCCCTGCCGTGGCTATGACGCAAGGTGGAGCGGCTATGACGCAACGTGGCGCGGCTATGACGCAACACAATCCAACACAATCCACTTTAATCCTATCCAATCCAAATCCAAGCCAATCCAAGCCAATCCAATCGAATCCAATCCAATGCCCCTCGCGAGAGAGTGTTATAGCGCCGAAATCGCCACCACGCGAACGCGTGATGCTGACGTCACGATCACGCCACAGATGTTAGCGACCGCAGCGCGCGCGAACGACATATGCGGTTTAAGCGCGAACCGACCGCGGCGAGAGAGCGCGATGCGAGCGCCCCACCTGTTCTTGCGCGCGGACCTAACGCGGCGAGTAAGGGTGTTGCGCACGTCCCCACCTGTTGTGCGCCCGAACCGAACGCGGCGAGAGAGGGCGTTGCGAGCGGAGAGAAGGCGAGGAGGACGCGGGGGAGAGGGCGCACCTCTGGCCGACGGTTGAATGAGTCAAGGATATAAGGCACGTTCGTAACCTTCCGTTCTGGGTCGGCTTTGTGGCTCAGTTGGTAGAGTACCGTGCACCTTGCGTTCTGCCCGCAGAGTCGTAGGATCGAAACCTGGCGCCGGCAAGTATTTATATAGTGTAGGGGGAGCGATGCGGGCGCGGACTATGGACGCCAACGCGGGTGACATCGTGAGTTACTGAAGTGCTCTGCATTTAAAAGGCCAGCTGACAGAAGCGCCGAAGATGGAGACGACGGTCTCCTTAATGGCAGTTTGAAGATGACGTCTCATGAACGTGGGACACGCAAGACATTTGGCACGCCGCTTCTTCACGCACAAATTCTTGTATTTTTGCCCAAAAGGAAGGGCTTTCTGAAGGTAGACCAAGGCCTGACATGGTATTTCATAATACCAGAGATTGACGGGCCACGACGCGGTTCGTTCGCAGTTAATCGCAGCTCTGGCAGAGACTTACAACTTCACTGACCGAGGTCGGATCTTTCGCAATGAGCATATGAAAAGCACACTCGTCGATGCCTTTCAGGATGTGCGGGATCTTCTCAGCGTAAGTCATTGCGGGGTCGAACCACCTACAGAAGACCACGTCGTCTTCGATGTAGCTGGTGAATTTCTCTCCAAGGTGCTGCGCTCGTCCGCGAAGGCGCTGTTCGAAAAGAATCTTAGGCATGGCAGCGCGATGAAAAGCTTCTAAAAAGCGCGTTTGGAAGTCCGTCCAGGTATGAATGTCGGTGTTGTTGTACCACAGCTCGGCGACCTCCTTGAGGGAAAAACGCACGTTGTTAAGATTCATCGAGTCGTCTCATCTGTTGTAGTTGCTGACGCGCTCGAGTGATGATAGCCAATCGTCAGCATCATATTCGCCTGTGCCGCTGAACTTGTCAGGATCCCGCTCGCGGAGCGTGCCAGAGCAGATCACAGGTGATAGAGTCGGCTGGGGTTGAGCGGCGTTGTCGTTACCGGGCATGCTTGGTGGTGGAAGCCGCCGATTGCGAAAGTCCAGGGTGATGGTACCTTAGGTCGAACCCGACACTCCACGAAAATGTAGTGAGGTTTATTCAGAGAGAAAAGGAACCGCGATGATCAGCACGGAGGCAGAAGTAGCTAGAAAAGCCAAAGAAGCGGGGGAAGCCAGAACTGAACTCGATCGCCCGGGGCATGCTGCGCGCATGATGCTTAGGAATTGTCCTGGTTCAGCTTGGATTCTGGTTAAAGCTCGAATCCCTGGACCTTGACTACTCTTCTGCGTTACAATATATATATATATATATATATATATATATATATATATATATATATATATATATATATATATATATATATATATATATATATATATATATATATATATATATACTATATATATATATAATTTAGAGAAAGATAAACTCAAAAAGCGCGCAGAAATAGTATAAGTAAAGAGTGGATACACAGCAAGAACAATAACAAACAATGTTTACTTACGTAGCGGCATCAGAGTAAAGTTACATGATTTTGCCTTCGCAAACATTTTGAACACATTTCTTATATAGGTCTGCATAAAACTGATGAGAAAGAGCGGAAAATGTATCGGAAATGGAGAGTGCATACAGTCAGGCCACGCCTATGTTACAACATCAACAAACAAACAAGAAGAATAAAAAGGAGGGGCGGGAGCGATGGAGAGAAAAAGGGGTCGT
The DNA here is from genome assembly GCA_013339765.2 of Haemaphysalis longicornis. NCBI lineage: Eukaryota > Metazoa > Arthropoda > Arachnida > Ixodida > Ixodidae > Haemaphysalis > Haemaphysalis longicornis. Next base: position 87,947,715 of record CM023452.1, read on the forward strand.
GTTAACAATGCAGCGTTCAAGGTTGCACCATGACGGGTCAACGTATGCCGCGAGGGCTGCAAGTTCAGACAATGGGGGAAACTGGACAACCGCGGTTTGAAAAGAAAGGGAAGAGTATACAGTAAGGTATTCAGTGGCTGGGGAGACTGGTTCGGGGGGAAGCGAAGATGGGTGTGCCCCCGCGGATGAAGAGAATAGATAGGGGGCACAAAAGAGCATTTCACAGAAGCTAGCAATTGAACAGGAAATAGGTCGGGTCATAAAAGGTTAAACATGAATAGATCACAAAGAGTTAAACATTCTTAAGTGGTGGTGGGAACGAGGCCTCCTTCCCCAGGACAAATGGCATTGTTGAGCGGCATTAGGCTAATAAAGCTGCTGTATTAGGAGAGTTTCTGCGAATTCTGATGGCAAACTCGAGAGTAGGAATAATGAACATAGTTATAAAAATTATGAAGCCGCTAATTTTAATGGAGGGATAAGCACGTAAGTTTTCCGTAACTTTCATTAATTCCAAGTGTGGCTGACCTGACCCAAACTTATAAATGAGATAAGATTCCCGAACCTGGCGGTCGTGGTGCGTTTTGAAGGCGGATTCTAAAATCGTTGCTTTAAGATGTTCAAATGCATGCCCGGGACTGTTCACATGTCTTGAGAGGGGTAAATAAGGGCTGCTTTTTGCATGAGAGCGGTGATTATTGAACCGTATTCGAAAGGGCGTTTCAGTTTGGCCGATATATTGTTGCCTACAAACAGTGCACTCTAGAAGAAATACGACAGTAGCGGAGTCACACTTAAAGTTTCCTTTTATATTTACGTAGTAGTCTGAAGCCGTGCTGGTGGCGCGCTGTGTAGTGGTCATGTGTGGGCATACGTTACATCGGGGTTTATTGCAGGGCATGCAGCCAGTAGTTGCCGGTCGGTTGATACGAGAGTTAGAAAGAAAATCACCTAAATTCTTATTACGCCGGTAGACAACGCGTGGTGGTTCGGGAAATATGCTTTTTAAGCGGTCACTTTGCATTAGGATATTGTGAGTTTTTTTAGCACGGTTGACCCTCTTGGAGCGGAGGATGAGTGGGTTAAAACTAAGTTAGTTTCCGGGTTCCCGTTCGGGACTTCTTTCTTACAGATTTCGTTACGGTCTAATTGGTTGGCTCGCACAATAGCGTCGTCGATAACTTTTTCCGGGTATTTTTTATTCAGGAGAGCGGTCTTGAGGTCTCGACAGTTTGAGTCAAAGTCGGCTTGGTTTGAGCAAATTCTCCTAAATCGGTGGGCTTCGCTGTAAGGTATTGCGGTCTTGCAGTGTTTGACATGGCTGCTTCGGAAGTGCAAATACTGCCGCGTGTCTGTCGGTTTTCTATACAGTTTAGTTTGAAGCCGACCTTGGAAGGTAGTAACGGTGACGTCCAGAAAGTTTACACTGTGTTCCGAATAGGAATGAGCAAGGGAAATACTAGGATGGGCTAGGTTAAATGCCTCAATGAAGGTGAAGAGCTCCGCCTCACCGTGTTGCCAGAGCATGAATATGTCATCAATATACCTTTTATAGTACATTGGCTTTAAATTTTGGGTGTCAAGAAAGTTTGATTCGAGGTGAGCCATAAAGATATTAGCGTAGTTAGGGTCCGATTCGAGTTCCCATTGACGTTCCGCTGACTTACACGTAATGAACTCCGTCGAACGCAAAATGTTAAGTTCAAGAATAAGCCTAAGGAATGTTTGGAGAGCAGAAGAATCGATAGGTTTGTCGCACGATGACTGCTCATACGCAAGGGATACAGCGGCGATGCCATCTTCATGGGGGATGTTAGTATACAGTGACGCAACATCAAGGGTGACTAGAAGGCAGTTATCAGGAATTTCAATTTTTGAGATATCTGAGAGAAAGTCATTGGTATCCTTAATGAAGGAGGGAAAGCTGGGCGGAATGTCGCAAATGAGATTATCCACATAGCGCGAGAGGTTTTCGGTAACAGTTCCAATGCCAGAAACAATAGGGCGCCCTGGGTTGTTGACCTTGTGAATCTTTGGGAGAAGATAGAATTTACCGGCTACTGGGCTTAAGGGGATCAGGGAAAAGAGCCGTGGTTTCATTTATTGTTTTATATTTAACAAGCTCAGCAAGTTTATCTTTGACAATTTGCTTATAATCTTGAGTGGGATCATTGGGTAGTGCTTTATATAACGTCGATACTCATAGTTGCTTATTGGCCTCGTTAACATAGTTGGTTTTGTCAAGGATTACGATTGCGCCTCCCTTGTCGGCAGGTTTAATAATTATGTCGGGACAGCTTGCGAGTTCCTCTAGGGCTTTCTTTTCGTTGGTAGTCATGTTGTGGTGGAAAGAAATTTGTGTTTGGTATGCTTTTCGCACATCGCGTTGGACAGCTTTGATGTACAGCTTTGAGGCAAGTCCCGTTGACGCTACGTAAGTAAACATTGTTTGTTATTGTTCTTGCTGTGTATCGACTCTTTACTTATACTATTTCTGCGCACTTTGTGAGTTTATCTTTCTCTAGATTTGTTTCTACCATGAGTGCTGACAGGACCACAGCAAAGAGCATCATCTGGAAATTTCCGCAGACCGAAACCACAACAGTTGTGATCGGGGACTCCCAGACCAAGTATCTGTATCATCACTTCGATCCCTCTGCCCTGGAACCCCCGCTTTTGTTTCTCAGCCTGGCGCATGCATTGCTGACGCACGCTCACTGATCGACTTTATCCCTGCCTCTGCCACTACAGTTTTTCTGCATGTTGGTACTAATGATCTCAGCTCTACTTCCGCTGAACATGCTTTCTCTGACTACCGCTCACTGACTGACCTCATTCTGGAATCTCGACCGAACATTTCCACTATTAACGCCAGTCTCATTCTTCCCCGCTCCGCTAACCGCTGCCGCGACTACCGCATCTCTCGCTTCGCTCGCTGCTGCAACGAAAAGGCACGCCGTTTCAACTCACTTCTCCGCGAATTTTGCCGCCACTCACGCTTTGTCCGCTTCGTCGATCATGGCTTTGAGAACCTTCCAGCCTGCCGAGTACTCGCTGCGGACGGCTTACACCCGAGCTTCGAAGGTGTGGCCTTGCTGGCCGGCCACATTCGTGCACTCTGCTTCATGCAACAGCGCTGCAATCCTCTGGGCTGGCGCGACTTCGCATGCACCGCCGACCCAGTTGCAGCCCCGGCTATATTGCCAAATGACAGCGACTTTCCACCACTGCCTCCAATTCTATCCAGTGTAAGGACCCCGGAGCAGTGTCGTGCCAGCATCCCACCGTCACCGCCCCCCAGATCCACCGCAACCACGCCGCCCCGGGCGAGCGCCAGCGCCCCAACCCCGAAGTCCACGGACGAGCGTCACGCCAGCGACATGCCAACCCCTACTGGCAAACCTGCAGCGGCCACAACGCCCCGAGGGAACGCTCGCGGCGACACTAAGAAGCTCCCTGACCGGCGCCGCACCAACAGCATGCCACGCCCAACCTCCGCATCTTCAGCGACCGCCGAGCCCACGAAAACCAAGAGCAGCGCGTCCGCCGGAACTACCGGGGTCCAAAATCCAGCCCTCCGTGCCACATGCCCTTACAACCTTCGAAAGAATCGGCATAGCAGCAACTGACTACAACACAAAAAAACAGGTAACGTGGCCTCCTTCCCGTTTCAAGACAGTTTTTAAAGCTAAGAAAAATCACCGAAAAGCGCATACGTTCCGAATTGCACGTTTCCGCTCTTGCACAGTACTTGACTGCCGCGGTCGCTCCCAGGGGTCTTAGGATTAGAATAAAACCTGCTACTACCGAACTCTCCCCGTCCAACAGGAATAAGTGGAAACAGGTACTCGATAAAGCATCTTTACAATTAACTGAAATAATCCTCAATCACTACGAAACTACGGCCCATTCTCTCCGAAAGAAAGAGGAACTACTTAGTCAGAAGAACTACTTAGTCAGGGAAGCGGCTCGCGGCGTTCTCTTCGGCGGCCTTCGATATATCACATGCCGGGTAGTTTTCTCCTTTTCTCCGCAACGCGGAGGGGCCTATTTCCGGTCTGATGCCACAAAAAAGCAGGCATGGGTGCCTGCTCGGAAGTGCGCGCTCGGGCTGGTAGGGCGTTTTTGAAGCAATAAACGTTTGTAGTCGAGTGGTGCCGTTGAAAGGGAAGTATTGAACTCATCACTCAAACTCCGCGCGCACTAAAAAACACAAAATAAACGACAAAACTGTGCCTACAGGTTCAGGCATAGAAGAGGTTCGTACACAGCGATGACGACGACGGAAATGGGAGAATCTAGCCGCGAAGTTGACTAGTGACAGCCGATCGGGCAGCCATGGTCTATGTGACGTCCCTTAGGCCATGCATAATGAGGACAACTGAAAAGAGAGCGGTTTGTTTTTCCGCGTCTTTCACATCGATTTGCGCGCTCACCGCTTCACGTGCACGTGTAATATTTGGCTCAGGTATTCCTGGCAGTGTAATATAAACGTCGCGCAGGTTTACTTGTACTGCTCAAAGAGTGTTGCAGGGTCCCTTTAAGGATACCAATGACTTTCTCTCAGACATCTCAAAAATTGAAATTCCTGATAACTGCCTTCTAGTCACCCTTGATGTTGCGTCAATGTATACTAACATCCCCCATGAAGATGGCATCGCCGCTGTATCCCTTGCGTATGAGCAGTCATCGTGGACAAACCTATCGATTCTTCTACTCTCCAAACATTCCTTAGGCTAATTCTTGAACTTAACAATTTTGAGTTCGACGGAGTTCATTACGTGCAAGTCAGCGGAACGTCAATGGGAACTCGAATCGGACCTAACTACGCTAATATCTTTATGGCTCACCTCGAATCAAACTTTCTTGACACCCAAAATTTATAGCCAATGTACTATAAAAGGTATATTGATGACATATTCATGACCTGGCAACACGGTGAGGCGGAGCTCCTCACCTTCATTGAGGCATTTAACCTAGCCCATCCTAGTATTTCCCTTGCTCATTCCTATTCGCAACGCAGTGTAAACTTTCTGGAGGTCACTGTTACTACCTTCCAAGGTCGGCTTCAAACTAAACTGTATAGAAAACCGACAGCCACGCGGCAGTATTTGCACTTCGAAGTAGCCATGTCAGACACCGCAAGACAGCAATACCTTACAGCCAAGCCCACCGATTTAGGAGAATTCGCTCAAACCGAGCCGACTTGACTCAAACTGTCGAGAACTGAAGACCGCTCTCCTGAATAAAAATACCCGGAAAAAGTTATCGACGACGCTATTGTGCCAGCCAACCAGTTAGACCGTAACGAAATCTGTAAGAAAAAATCCCCGAACTGGAACCCGCAAACTAACTTAGTTTTAACCCACTCATCCTCCGCTCCAAGAGTGTCAACCGTGCTAAAAAACATCACAATATCCTAATGCAAAGTGACCACTCAGAAAGCATATTCCCCGAACCCGCATATTCAGAAAGCATATTCCACGCGTTGTCTACCGGCGTAATAAGAATTTAGGTGACTTTCTTACTAACTCTCGTATGAACCGACCGGCAACTACTGGCTGCATGCCCTGCAATAAACCCCGATGTAAAGTATGCCCACACTTGACCACTACACAGCGCGCCACCAGCACGGCTTCAGACTACTACGTAAATATAAAAGGTAACTTTAACTGTGACTTCGCTAATGTCGTATATCTTCTAGAGTGCACTGTTTGTAGGCAACAATATATCGGCCAACTGAAACACCCTTCCGAATACGGTTCAATAATCACCGCTCTCATGCAAAAAGCTGCCCTTATTGCCCCTTTCAAGACATGTCAACAGTCCCGGGCATGCATTTGAACATCTTAAAGCAACGATTTTAGAATCCCCTCAAAACGCACCACGACCGCGAGGTTCGGGAATCTTATCTCATTTATAAGTTTAGGTCAGCCACACTTGGAATTATTGAAAGTTACGAAAAACTAACGTGCTTATCCCTCGATTAAAATTAGCGGCTTCATAATTTTTATAACTATGTTCATTATTCCTACCCTCGAGTTTGCCATCAGAATTCGCAGAAACTCTCCTAATACAGCAGCTTTATTAGCCTAATCCGACTCAACAATGCCATTTGTCCTGGGGAAGGAGGCCTTGTTCCCACCACCACTTAAGAATGTTTAAGTCTTTGTGATCTATTCATGTTTAACCTTTTGTGACCCTACCTATTTCCTGTTCAGTTGCTAGCTTCTGTGAAATGCTCTTTTGTGCCCCCTATCTATTCTCTTCATCCGCGGGGGCACACCCATCTTCGCTTCTCGCCCGAACCCGTCTCCCCAGCCACTGAATACCTTACTGTATACTCTTCCCTTTCTTTTCAAACCGCGGTTGTCCAGTTTCCGCCATTGTCTGAACGTGCAGCCCGCGTGGCATACGTTGACCCGTCATGGTGCAACCTTGAACGCTGCATTGTTAACACGACCCCTTTTTCTCTCTCTCGCTCCCCCCCCTTTTTTTGTTGTAACATAGGCGTAGCCTGACTGTATGCACACTCTCTATTTCCGAAACCTTTTCCGCTCCTTCTCACAGTTTTATGCAAACATATACAAGAAATGTGTTCGAAATGTTTGCGACAGCAAAATCATGTAACTTTACTCTGATGAAGGCAAGTCCGGTTGCCGCTAAGTAAGCAAACATTGTTTGTTATTGTTCTTGCTGTGTATCCGACTCTTTATTATACTTTATATATATATATATATATATATATTATATATATATATATATATATATATATATATATATATATATATATATATATTATATAAACACGTACATGGGCATATCTTGTTTTGACCCCTCTTCCCCCCGTTTCCCAGGGGTGCAGGGAAAATTACCTTGTTATTTATTTTTTATTTTTTATTTATTCATTTTTTCTCTGTGTTTGGTTGTTCTCTCTCTCTTTTTTTTCATGTTCGTGCCGCGTGACTGTGTGTTCTTATTATCCTTTCTATAATTTATTTTCCCGCTCTCTCTTCATTCTTTTGCTACCCACCAACCATAATCCATTTGTACAAACTCTCCTTCCTCTTACCTTACCCTCGCCCTTGCTGCATTTTCTGTATATATATATAACTCTGAAACAATACTTATTTTGTACTCTGAAGAAAGGGAGTCCTCTCCCTGAAACGTGAGTAAACTTATTTCTATTTTCTACGTCGTTCTCGTTTGTCTCTGTCTCTACTAACCTTATGTATATATATATATATATCTATATATATATATATTTATATATATATATATATATATATATATATATATATATATATATATATATATATATATATATATATATTATATTGGTGGATATTACAGTGGCGATGAGGTCAATCCCGCTAATGGTAGCGCGAGACTCGACTGAACGAAGAGAAAGACGCGGTCTCCTGCCAGTGTTCTTGCGGCAGCTGGGTCGCCATTTGGGACTCTCTGTGTGCTGAGTAATTGAAAGTGTCCCCCTCGTTTTATCCACACGCTACATTTTTGGTGGAGGGTGCGGGTTGTGACCCCCGTATGAGTCAAGAAGATAGCGTTGCTGGAGACGAAGCGTCTTGCACGGAGCTGACTCCGGTTCACCAACGCACCAGTCGTCGGACTACAAGGTGCTTCACCCGAATTTGCACTGCTGCCTGCGACAACCAGGGCAGCGAGAACATACATCATGACCTCAACTACGACTCAGACCGACTATGCCATCGCACGTCAGTTCGTGATCCATCAGCCACGAACGCCGCCAATGTTAACGGCGATGTCTTTGAGAACGCTGAGGACTGGCTTGACCTTTACGATCGCGTCTCGAGCTTTAATGGATGGATGCAGTGCTGATACAGCGATAAGTGTATTTGTTGCACGACCACCACGCTGAGGACGTGGTTTGAGAACCACGAAAGGGAGTTCCCAACCTGGGACGAATTTCACAGTAGGTTTCTGGCTGCCTATGCAAGAGGCTATCCGCAGGGAAAGGCCGAAGCTGCGCTACACACCAGAAATCAGCGTGGCAATGAGAGCGTAGCAATGTTTTGCGAGGACATGTACCGACTTTTCACTCACGCCGACGCTAGTCTGGCTGAAGACAATAAGTTGCGACACCTCATGCGAGGTGTGAAACAGGAGCTCTTTGCCGGGCTTGTACGCCACCCTCCGCACACCGTCGCAGAATTTATGGCACAAGCCACGGCAATGGAGAGTACACTGGAGCAGCGCCCTGAGACAGTATGACCACAATCTCAGCTGCACGACAGCGGATGTGCTGTCTGCTGCATTTTGCCACCAGCCAGGATGCCCTACGGGAGCTAATTCGTTCTGTTGCACGGGAAGAACTCTGTATGTCCCAAGTGCCTACGGCTTCGCCAGCGTGTGCCTCTGTCGCTCAAGTGGTTAGAGAGGAAGTAAGGCAAGCTCTACGAGGACCCTTGGAAGTGAATCTGCAGTCGCCTCCGCTCTACTCCACTACATGCGCTCAAGCTCTGCTACAACCAAGCCCGTGTGCTGCGGCGAGTGTCGACTCTCCCGTGTCCGCCCTGCCTTATGCGGACGTAAATGGTGCCATTGGTCCCCGTCAGCCTGGATTCCGGCGCCCTCAACTTGCGTACCAGAGCACACTTCGCAAGACGGATGTATGGCGTGCACCAGATCGCACTCCACTGTGTTACCACTGTGGAGAGGCCGGCCATCTCTACAGGCTGTGCCCGTATCGCCATTCCGGCCTCCGCGGTTTTCATCCTGATGCTCCTTGCCCCAGGAACGGTGAGCGTCCCAGCGAAATCAGAGAGTACCTCTCCAGAGGGCAACCTTCTCCTGTCTCCAACCGCCAAGACGTCGGATCAGCGTCGTCATTCCGTTACCGGTCTCCAAGCCCTCATCGCCTATCCAGCTCACCTGGGCGTCGCTCTCAACATTGCCACTAAAGATCGGGCTGATCCGTTGACGGTTTTCTTTTTGCTTGAAGATCTGGGGCAGGACTTAGTGCAGTCATAAGTCTTGTGTCTAACATTCCGAAACACATATCCGTTTTTCTGTTAAATCTACTTATGGTATTCTCTTACCTTCTGGACAAATAGAAAACCGTGAGCACTAAACCGTGAATAGAAAACAAAGAGAAATCACGGACAAGGCCAAATTTTTCTTCAACTGCGAAGTTTCTTAGAAAGCTGTACAGATTTCCTTTGTAGCCGTACGGCTGCATTGAGGCGGATGGCAAACGTTCCTTCGTAGAAAGCTTGCGGATTTTCTCTATATATGGTCCATTAACCTTGAGGTATTCTAATACAACAAGATGGGTACGTGAAAGTGTCAGCAAGCTCATGTCTATGGCAGCCATCTCAACTGACTTATCATAATTCTGATCCGTGAAACCGTTCCGAAAGAGTAGATAGCTCTGAACGTAACTTCGTGTTTTGTTCATTTCTACATGGCTGTAAGCGTTCAGATAAAGTAATTCTGACTACCTTAGTTTTTGCTCAGTGTTATGGTCTGTTTGGCTTTGGTTGTGTGATTCTGTAAGCAGTAGCTTCGCACGTGAACGTCTTATGATTTGATCATGATTATTCCGCTGGGTAAGTTCTTCCGCGTAACATTGCCGCACTACAACCAGAACCGCAGTCATATCCAACGGACATGCACAATAGAGCTACTAATGATGGTCAAAATATTAAATCACATGGGTTAATAAATTTTATGGTATTACAAAATTTAATTCAAAAAGTAAATTAAATTATTTGTCAATAAATACCTTTTCAGCTTACAAACAACCTGTTATATATTTTTTAGAGAATTAAACTTCGCAAAGAAGATTAAAAAGTGATCGCAAATGCGTTTAAAATAATAAAGCGTTGGTAATAAATTTACAATTCTTAAATTCGTGATGCTTAACTTCTTTGGGCAGATGGTTATAAGGAATCTAAAACATTATTCTGCAGTGACATTATTCTAACATTCAATGTTGGTCTGTACTTGTGCCGCATTTTTGGAAAAACATTTTTTTATCTCTTGCCCTTTGGGCGCTTCGGCTGCGCACTTCGGTTTTAGCTTACCACAATGGTGTGGTGATTTCGCGCTAGCTCACACTGCAGCATACTTTGCTCTCTCCCTTAAAAACTCGATAGTGGCATAAACCACATTCAAAACAACAATTAGCAGTGGTACAATGCAACAGTGTAATGGTCATTAAAGCACTAGTGACTGCACCATTGAGAGTCTAAAACAACTTACTGTAAGAAATCTAAGCGCACACCATGCAGATGTATCTTTGCGTGAAGTTTGCCACGGACCAGACGAAGTGCTGTAAAACGAGTTTAACGAAGACAGCAAGTAGAGGATTGTAGATTGATTACTAAATGATGAATTTAGAGCGCAAAAGAATATTATATAAGCAAAGCTGCAAAACGTTTGAATATAAAAAATCTAGGCTACATTTCCTTTTGTTACATCCACCACAAGCAACTCGGGAATTCCGCACTCGCTTAAACTATATTTGTGTTAAACCTTCGTAGCTTTTTGTTCTACTTTTTATAGCAATAATGTGAAGGTAAAGATAAACAGTTTTATGGTTTATAACCACAGATACACTGCCAGTAGGGATGAAGGGTACAGCTTTTGGTAAATCAGGACCATTGTTCGCGCGTACTCCAGGTTTAGTGTCGACAACTGGTGGGGGAACTTCGAGACGCTACCTGTAGCGGTACCTTTTACGGAAACATGATGATCTAACTATGCGTGTACACTGTCATTTTTTGTAACCAAGTTCCCTTAAATGACGACAAACCGGAAGTTGCGAAAACTGATCAACCGGTTAACTCATTCTTTGTGTTTCAACAAATATACAAAAAGAGACAACTGTGCAGCGCAGTCATTGAAGTTCTGGGGTTCTACGGAATCAGTCATGTGTGAGTGAATAACCTGTATCCAAGAGAATAACTTTATGACTTCTATAACTTGAATCAAAGCATATAACTTCTATCGCGTCTAAGAATCTGGCTGCAAAGGCAGCACCTCCGACTCCCCGTTTTCAATAAATACATCGAGTTCAGCGAGATGGCCGCGCTTTTGCGTGGTGCCGCTCAATTAGTAGCAGCTAATGACAGCAGCAAGATCCGTTTGATGCTTGAAATTTTATCCCACAAAACGCAAAAGTAAGACGTGGACGCAAAACACCAATTCGTGTGCACCCTACAACATACCTATCTTCAGGCACGTTGTAAATCGTTCACCGCTACTTGAGAGGTAACATCTTCGGAGCTTATGTACTCTGCAAATGCGTCCTGATGGACGAAGGGGGGCTTTTGTGCTAGCGAACGCCTATCCCCCTTTAAGGTCTGTCGCCTGTTCAAGAACAACAACGCAAACATTGTTGCCTAAGATATTACCTTAGGGAATAAGAACCCTCGGGATTTGTCCGAATGGCGCCAGTCATTTGCCAGTGCTTTCCGGCTGTGGACTAAAAGCATGGCACTTCTCAGCGGACCGCTCACAAGCAAGAGGTGCTCCGCTACAATAGAATCTAAATCGGCGTTTGCGTTGAAGCATTTCTTGAACCCTTTCTTTAGCTTTTTATACAAGGACAAATTAGGGGGCGAATTTGTGTCGACATCTGTGGTAGCTGGAAACTGCAGTAATGTCTTCTTGCGGACCATGTTACCTCCTTTAGCAGCCACGGACCGTTTCATTCTAAGGTGATGCACAATTCTCGAAGGCAAAAAGAACGGCAAACAGTGCGAGTGCGATATATTATATCTGTGGTCCCCACGGCCGAGCACAAGGCCTAAACATCGCAGACTACGCACGCCGATGTTTCTTCGCTCGAGGGGGGGGGGGCGCAATGCGCATGCGCACGCACAGCAGGCAGCGGGCACTGGAAGGGCGGTTTTTATTGATGCTAGGCAAACGGCCCACCAAACTAATCAGGAAGTACCATATATATTTACAGCCTTTTTACCCTCCAATGAAGACTCGAACGCCGAAGTAAGTAGTCGCCCACAATTTGGCCGAAACCAACCCCTTCTCTATAAGGGGGCTACTAGCTGACCGAGCACCTAGCCCCACGTGAACAATGAGAGGAAGAGGCGGACTCTCGGTAGAGCTATGCCATGTGCTCATGAAAGGCCTGGAAGCTGCCTCCACTGACGCCGCTGCTGACCTTACTGGTCAATTTATTTACCCTGTAAAGACTGCAAATATACCCCTTGTTTCCACGTAACAAAATACGGGAGAAATATAGGAATCCCCAGCTAGGCTTTTAACTGGACCTGTCACTAAGAATGCCACAAGTCTTAAATCCTGTTGTCACTATCTATAGATAACCAAGTCATTATACTGTATGAAGTCTTTCAGCTGGTTCTTGACATGGTGATTAAATCATGGCCGAAATTATATTTGCCCTTTTAAAACAGGGCAGCCCTGTTCATTGTCTAGCTAGTCTGCATAGTGTTTCTTTTCAAGATGAGGTTAATCATGGCCGAAATATATTTGCCCTTTTAAACAGGGCAGCCCTGTTCATTGTCTAGCTAGTCGCATAGTGTTTCTTTTCAAGATGAGGTTAATGTTACGACAGTTTGCAACACGTGGGCCACATCATTGAATAGGTACTGAAACCAATAAGTGTGCAGTAAAGGATAATGACGTTTTGCTCTCTGCTACCTTCCAAACAAAATTCAAGTGTCATTTTATGCATACCTTCTGATCTACAGTCGACCTTCACTCACCTAGGAAAGATATGTAGCTCTGTTACATTGTATAACCACGGTAGATAAAAGAAAAGTTCACGTCCAATGTCGCAAAGCATCATTCTGGTTTTAAGTTTACACCAGAATATACATAATGGGATAAAGTGCACGGCGGTTTGAGAATTACTTTTGTTTTTGTTGCAAAAACCAAACAATGCGAAAAATACTTTATAACTCACGAATGCAAAAGGGTTTTTCTCTTTTTTCCCTAAAAACCTATTCACACACTTCAAAGATTCACATAACACTGTAAGGTGCTTTTACCGCTATGCTCTAGCCGACCAATCTTTCGCACCAGGAGGAGAACAAAATATATAGCGAACAAAAGAGCAGTCCGAAAACTTGACGAGTCGCAAAAACAAACTTTGTTTATTTAAACAGCACTGAAATAGTCGCGAATGGTCTAGGAAAAAACCTGATGATGACGTTGCTTATAAGTCTGTGTCACCTGGTGCCGAAAAGTGATGTCTAAAAAATCTGGCAGCGTATGACCCGTTTCAGGCATTCGGGATTGCTTCCACCGCCTACGACATGACAGATATGGCCTCCAAAATTTAGGTTTGTTACACCGGTGGGATTCAAACCAATGCGAAGCTAGTCATATGGCTTAGGATTAAAAATGCCGCTGTCGTGGACCCTCGCCATGAATCTATCGCTGAAAATTCGGTTCTTTAAACCAAACTTCTGGCATTAGTTTGTCCAAAACTTCCGTTGTTTCTGTACATTACCTCTACAGGCAATTTGCGTTTCGTCTGGAAAGTGCGGGATATCCAGCAAGTGTGAATTATTGCTGTCCGAAAACAGGGTTGGCTGATGTTTAATGAAGAATAACTATGCGAGAAAACTATCTCCTAAACGGATTTCGTTTCCTACCGCCTCGAGCACACGTTTGGCTGTCCATACGGTCGTTTCTGCTTAGGCTGTCCTGATGGTACATTACCAGATCTAATTTTCAAAGGAAACTGTGTAAAAATGACTTCTGTTAAAAAAGAACCGCGTTAAAGGTCTCTGGGTGGACACAATTTAATTGGAAGCCCTATACAAAAGCACACCGCATAGCCAAGGTGTAGCTTCGGCGCATTAAAGCCCATACTTTTTTACAATTGTTTAAAATTTGTTTTGGAGACTTTCTAATACTGCATTGCGTGAATGGTTTCTTTCAGACCCCTAGTGAATAGTTTGTTTACCTGCCCATAGCTCGGGAGACTAAAGGCATGCTGCGGCTGCGGAAAAGGCACCAGGTTTGATATTTGGCCGTAACCCCTGTTTCTCATGCTGAAGTTTAAAAAGGCTATGTGCACGTTAAAGTACTGCAGGTGGGCCAACGAAACGCCAACTGCACTCAAATTTCGCTTCGGCAAAATTTATTTTTGACGTACAGTGTATATTACCAAACCAACTGGGACAGAATTCGTAGCACTTTGAAATTCCTTGATAATCACTCGGAAATGTTTAAAAAAGCTCCGCCGTAGACAACGTGTGACCTGCAAGCGGGTCCTGCACGCAGCGATGAAGGGAAAGTGACATTGCAGCCGACCCGATGATTGGTGATCCAGCCAGCCAGGGGAACCGGTCAAGGACCTGCTGTAACTGAAGCGGCTATGCACAGATTTGCTTCGGCGTGCCGGCAGCAACGTCACTTCAGCCTGCATCTAATGTCCGCACTCTTCCCAATTTCGGTTTCAGAGTCCGCCGACTTTTAATGTCGTTTGCGCGATGCATACATGCATGTCAGCTGTCATATTTTGTATCTGGCTGTCTTTTTAGGGAGGGTATAAAAAATTGGGTTTTCAAGTGGTCACATTTTTAGTGCAGTTGACCTTTTCGGGGTGTGTCTCTATAGCACACCTAATAGCGAATTGTCGAGCGTTGATCCCGGGATTTATTTTTATACAAATGCCGCTAACCCAAACACTGGAAGGCAAGGCTTATTACAGGTAGTTTTAATTGCTGGCAGGCATCATCTATCAGTGGCGCTGCTATTGTTTGCGAGCAAGAGGCACTATGCACGGAGCTGAGCAACCTCTGGGAGGCACTCGCCTGCTTCTATTCGTGTTGCTGTCGAGTCAACCTGGAGTATGCTTAGCTAGCACACCACACCTAAATTTCTTCAGACGTTAGTAACTTTTCAGCAGGCCCAGCATTGTTTTCTTGTTTGCTGCGTACTTATGTGCTGAGTTATCATGCCATTAGTTTTCTTGCAAAGGTTTGGACATGTAGGGCAGATATGATTTTTTTTTTCAATTTCAATACATTTTTTTCTTAGGTGTTGTGTCTGCAATGCTATTCCAGTCCAGCAGTAGAGCAGGAATTTCTGCAGCGCATATAGGTTTTTGTGAAAACTATGAACTGGATAAAAATTAACGTAAAATAACTTGGTTTTTAATAAGAAAAACTGTTGTCCTCCTGAGCAATACATTCTGTGGCTCTCAGATGCAGGGGTGTATTTGAGTAAGTCCGTTATGTGTTCGTGTTATCCCACCCAAAATGGGACCTAAAAAATATTCAAAGACCACTGCGTCACCAATATCACAGGCTTGGCTCAAGACAGAAGAACTCAGATCTTATAAAAATAAAGAGGACCCAGTATCATATCGGATGTATGCACTGGCGCCCAAACTGCATAGCGACGCTACCTTCCCAAGGGCGCTTAGTCCGTTTGTTGCGATTAAACGTTGCCACGCTGACAGCATATTCTCCGACGCAAAACATGGTGTGCGGCGTGGTGTTGGCAAAACGAGTAGGGTAGGTGGCGCTTTTTTCCGGTGTAATTCGTGGGTTTAGAAATACCTCTTCGTAACGAGTAGCCGACTTTTTTCGCTTCGGGATGCCGGACTGTGCTGTTAATGCTCTCTAAAACCGCGGGGCAGAAACCGGCCACATGTTGAAAGCAAACAAACGAGGTTTTCGACTGCTTACAAGCAAAGGTTAGGGTACCGTTTGAAGCCGCTAAGGAAGCATACAACAAATTCATAAAGAAGGTATTGGTGGTGGAGCAAATTAGTACCAAATCTGCGGCGCAGATTTAATTGCAGCTCAGGACGATACAATGTTGACACTGTCGTCTCAAGCCGCGTCACATGCTTGAAACATTATTTAGTGATTCAAACTTTCAATGTTTAGTTCTCCCAGTGTACATTACGGTTTATACACACGAAGTAAGGCACTCAGCATCAACCTTGGCTATTTTGAGTGTTCGAAGTGAACGTGCTGTAAAAGGCCACTGGCTATTGGGCTTCCAACAATTTATTCACCTTCAACTGCTCCTTATTCCAGCAAGCGTGTTCTCTGTTCTTGATCTGTTTTTAATTTCTACTTTATGTACATCAAACAAAAACACTTGGAAACCATTGGCATAATCATTGTTGCCCCAAATGAGCGTATCGCCACCGTCGCCACTATATCCTAATGCATACACACCTTGCAAGCACTTCAACCAGATCGTTTGCATAGTCGCTGGACTTCCTTGGAAGCCCAGGTTGAGGATGGTCACGCGTTTAATGCGTCACAACACTGTCGCCAGAGTTCCTCAACGTCTCTTATGCTCCTTAGAAGCGCAGCAGGCCTTGGTAACGTGGTAACACGAGCGGCTTGTTGCAGAAGGCCACCACCGGGTATAATATTGTCACAAGATTTGGTAGAAAAATTGTTGTAAGTCCAGCCACGGTCGTTTGGAGTAATCCAAGAAATAAGGAAAAGGACACTCAGAAATAACAACGAAGTAGTGCGAAATGAATCATTTAACCAAGGCACTGCTCGCGCATCTCTCCAACCACACAAACGGAATCGGCTCCAACTTGTGGCTGAGTGGCCAGTGTATACCCACTATATAATACAGTACAGCATTAACATCAGCAGCATGAAGAAATCAATCCTGCTGCCCTATTTTCTACGTAGCTGTTAAACGTAAAACAGCCTGGGGCACTAAGTAAACAGACAGCGGAAAGGATGCGCACTAGCGTGAGCTTGAAGATGCTGTTTTGGTGCACAGGCTGGGACGACGTGAATCAGACTGACGGCAGGTATTTCAGTTCTTTATAAAATGGCTCTTTTCGCACCCATTCTTAAACTTGTACTGTTTTAATGCTTATGAGCTGTTTGTGAGGCGAAGTATTACAATTTAAATAGGTGTTCAGTGTATAACACTTGAAGGTTTGGAGGTTTGCAAGAGGACTTACAGAAGACAAGCATTCTGGGTCTTATTTATTGTGTTCCTTGACATAAGTCAATATTTTATATTAATCAATATTCTTTGATGGAACTACAAGACAATTTTAAGTGCACAGAATAAGCATGTGTTTATCTGTAGCTAAATGAGAGGTCTGCATTCGGTTCTGTAGAAAGGCGTTAAGCCATCACCACTGTGAGAGTTCTATGAAAAGGCACTATCTGCCCCTGTTGGTGTTCACAACGCTCAGCGTTTAGAAAGCTGCAGACAAAAAAACACACAAGGCCAAACCGTATTTACCATTTCAGGTCGAGCACGTCCTTGTTACCCCTTGGCTCCTAGGGCCGACCTCTTTCTCCACTCCTGTTCGATCCACATATCTAGCTCCATGTCGAATCAATTCTCTTCGGCGCTCGTCTGTCGCCCGTCAACGTCGTAATCCTCTACTCACAACTCGCGCTCACGTACTATTTCGCTATCCAACCCATGCCAGCAAGTGCATTCTCTTCAACTCAAACAGCTGTCTTATGGAAAGCAACCTAACCAATTTTGCCTGCGCTATGTGAACTAAAACAAGCACGCGAGTCGGCGGCTCTCAGGCCCCAGCAGCATGAACACGTGGGCCGGCAATTCCTGTCGGGGGCAACCACTTATTCTCACGACCATCTTTGCCCATTGCGCAAACATTGAGGTCCGACAACAGTTATTTATTTTTGCAGTGTGGCCTGCCCGTATGTGTGCAGAAGTCGCCTGTAGTGATCCAGGCTACTGAGGGGTGTTTCCGAAATATTTTCTTTAATGTCCGAACGAGATGACAAAAGGACCGAGTGGGCTTAATAAACACAAACCAAGAAAACCGTGCACCCATTCATCGCCATTCGTGCGCGCAGGCCCTAAGCCTGAGCCGCCGTAATATGGGAACCCCTTGTGCACTGGGAGGCTAACGCACAAGGTTAACCACGCACGCGACAAGAAAAAAAAACATTCGCAATACACTAAATACACTACCTACAAAACCATAGCAAGTACACAAGCTGTTAAACCACGACAAGAACGCCCTCTAGGAGCAGACCTGCATTCCACCCTAGCCGTGGGTAGCATCGTTTTGTAAGTTCAGTCAAAAGGGACTGGTGGAGAACAGCCAGTCTCGCCGGGGCAGTTGCTTATGCTTTTTGGGGCCCGGGGGCGGAGTCTCGTCGGTCTTGCAACCTGCGGACGACGAGAGGAACTCGATTCCGTAGACGAAGCGCTGGTCGCCCCTCCGCAAGCCAACCGACAGACCTCCGCTAAAGCCGAGTCCAACCCCGGATCCCCCCAGTGACTTGCACGATAATAAACCCTTAATTGACTGCCGCAAACCGCCGCTAGCACCCCTTCAGCAGACATCGCCCGACCGTGTGACTGTCCCGCCCAATTTTCTCTCTCCACCGTCCGCCGTTGGTTGTTTTCTTCTGCGTGGTTCCCCGACAGCACACCCCACCTGCGAGTGCGGGGGCCATTTTCCCCATTGAGACGTCGGCTTCCCAGAATAGCGCAGGCCCCCCGAGCTACCAGTTGCTCCCGGCCCTCGACATCGCCTCTGAAAAATCCAGACATTCGCGACTGAGCCTAACGGCCGGTGCTGCGCCACGTGTCCCCTTCGAAGCAGCGACAGGGAAAAGAAACAACTAACGGACACACAAAGCTGACTTAGTGACTACGGGTTCACTAACGCGAACAAAAATGGCCCTTCACCTGCCCAAGAAGCTGCGATATCGGTCGCCCCAATGAAAACACTGAGGCCCTGGCCGGACGTTTCTGTCAGTGTCGCACTCAGGTACCACCCTAATCTCAACCCTGGGCATGATCGGTATGGATGGGCGGTCGGAGCAGGAAAAGGCATGCTTACCTGTGTCTAAGACCTCGTTGATCACCAAGGACGAGGCTCCAGGGCGACGCGCGGGCATTTCACCTCGCTTGCGTTGACCCTACAAATACCCCAAACTGAAGCAAAAGGGGCAAGCAAATTGTTTATATCAGATTCGACACAAAAGAGGGTGCCACGGCCTCGGCAAGAGCGATTCCTCCTCCCGCCGGCGCTTCTCCCGGTGGCCCGATCGGAGACGGCCGTGTGTCAATCTCCTTAAATGTTTAGGCGAAGGCTATGGGCCATTGTGAAAGGGCTGAGCTAGGGAATAAAAGACGAAGGGTAGCAGCATCAGCGACCTCGTTCCCCTTTCTACACGTGTCCCTGCGTCAAGAAGATAAACAACTTTTTGGCGGGTGGTAAAAAACTTCTATGAGCATCTACAGGCCTCTTGCGGACTGGTTAAAATTATGGCCTGATTTTAAAAGCAATGGCCACGATGAAAGTCACCATCATCAGAAGGGGTCGAGCACTACCTCATTGTGTTCAACGCGATAGCGTTATTAGGATAAATTTTTGATTCCGCGTGGCTCCTAAACATCCGCTAATAGCCGTGCTCATCAGGCGTCTACGAAATAATTCGCCGCACCACCCGGAAGCTACGACTCAGGCAGCAAGATTTAGCTGCTCCGCTCAATATGGCGCTGTGGCAGCCGAGGTTTGGAAAGGAGGGCAGTACTACAAGGCCTGGATACGAAAGGAAGAACAACCCAGGTG
The DNA here is from genome assembly GCA_013339765.2 of Haemaphysalis longicornis. NCBI lineage: Eukaryota > Metazoa > Arthropoda > Arachnida > Ixodida > Ixodidae > Haemaphysalis > Haemaphysalis longicornis. The sequence goes on from CM023452.1 coordinate 87,967,261, forward strand.
CCACGCCTGCGCGATGAAGGTTGTTCTATGTTCATTCCGTGGTAGCATGACTGGCAGATACAGTCACCAGTCGGGCTTGTAACTGACTTCTTCTCACTAAAAGCGTGCTTCCACCAGAAGATCAAATATATCAATTTCCGATAATTCATGCCCGTAGGTACACGTTTGCTACGAGGTACACCGTAGTGGAAGTCTCTCCCAAAGAACCTCCTACCATTTTAAGATGCTTAAACGGGTGCCACAATTTCGACACACTGGCGTTTAGTTTCTGCTTTCATCAGAAAAACGGCCCGCCACTGGCGGGACTTGAACCCGCGTCCTCAGGCTCAGCAGCGCAGTGCCTTACCCACTGAGCCACCGCGGCGTCTACGCCACTAGGAACTTATGCCGGTACCAACATTGGGTGACCTAACTAAAACTGGGGGCAACAAATTAACTTCGGTCTGCGAGAAATAAAAAAATACATTGGTTATAAGAAAAAATATCTAAAATAAAGCTCTCTGTATAAAATGTGATCGCATAGGTTTTCAAAGTATTTTCCAATACTTGCACTCTTCTGTCTCCACTGCCAGCTCGGTTTGGTAAACGACAGATGACGCCACGGGACCAAATTGAAAATCACCGTAAAATAGGTATGGATATTCTCCTAGATAACAGCAACGTAAGATTGCTCGGCGGGGTCTAGACACAAGAGACAGATTCAAATTCACAATCCCCAAAACAGAAAATCTTTAACCTATTGCCCATAAATAAAACGTCCAACCTAGGGAAGACCAAGGAGAATATAAATGAAACGATAAGACTTATCGAACCACTGATATAACATGAATTTTGCCAATCCTGCCGTACCACAAATTTACCCGCACCAAAGAAAGCAAAAGCAACAACACTAGGACAGCATATAAGAGAGTTCTCCACCTCGAAACTTTTACAGTGAAATGAAACTAACTATGGTGCTCCACAGGGTAATCGAATGGACATCCATAGACGGGTCTAAAATAGTCTACGGGTCTAGATGGCCATCACATTGATGGGGAGATGTAATAACAATATTCGGAGCAAAGAATAGACTGGTGAAGCGCAGGATGACAGTGGGTGATGGTGAATTGGATAGGCCATCACGTTGCACTCATCCTAAATAGGATGTTAGGGATAATGACTATTAATACGTCCTCAACTCGTGTCTTCCTAACGCATTCAATGAATCGGAGAAATCACTTTCCTAGCACCCAAGAAAGCGGGTGCTCAAACAAAACCGAGAGGGGCCATTATACACCTTTTTGAGGAAAATAGCCTACCCAAACAGCCACGCCCAAACACTACAAAGACCGGCACCCCCCTCACCCTTTGAAAAGAAATCACTGCACGTCATGGTAGATGTGGCATCAATCCAGCGACCCCGCATAAAAGCTCTTCTCTCCCAAAAATATGGATGCAATCCTACAAAAGAATAGGCAATATGGGAGGATAAAGTTATTTCGGAAAAGTTCTCATATCACGCCACCGCAGTATACACCGACTGCGGTATGCAAGAAAGCACGAGGCACCAATTGTCGTAGAAGACTACTCTCGCCATCTTTGTGACTGCATGACCCTCCAACATACAGGAAATAAAATTAGAAGTTGGAGCTATCCTATTGGCAATCCGCATAGCGTGAGTAACAAATGCAAGGGTAACATCAATAAAGACTCAAAGGACAGAGTTTTCGGGGAGCACAATGCCTAAGGGCTTCGGTAAGATATCTCCATTATAACCCAGAAAGTTAACATGGTCCGTGGGTACCCGCATGTAATTGACTGGAAAGGATTGATGCACTATGCAAGAAGCACGCAAACTCACATACCGTCCTCCTTTGCACACAGCTACCACATTGTCCTCTTCGAAAAACGTTAAGAATGAATCCTCATCCTATGCCTAGAAACACAATCTGTCCACTTGATACAACGAGGTCTCAATCCTGAAGGAATCACAAACTCCGCGGACAAAAAACAGACATAATTGTCTAAAAATTCATGGGCGTTAAGGTGTTCGGTGAGAACATGGTACATTACCTTAAAACTCTAATTAAATAGGGGAAATATCTACCCTCTTGCACGCAACCTTGCCTTGTCAAAGGTTATGGCCAAGTGAGAACAACTCAAACATAACATATTCCACTGCTTCGAGGTATGAAAACCAATTTACCCAGCTCGTAATCTCCAGAACAGCGCGGGCTGACTGAGAAGACAAGGGAAGAAGGTGCTGGATCAGGTGCTGTAGACTGAGGTTTTCCCCTTTGAGCTGCTTGCCACCTCTTTAGATCATTTTCCTAAAATACAACTATTTCTTCATGAACAATAATCATCTCTCTCTCTCTCCCTCTCTCTCTCTCTCTTGCTTTAATAAAAGCAATATTGTTCAGCCAGGCTAGACATAACAGAATAAATACTTAGATACACTGACACTGACTCCTCCTCACTCAAACTGGCCAGCAACTCGCATCAGCCTCATTTCACGCTCATATTTTCTGCCACCGAGGCGCAGAGAGCATTTACCTCTCCTGGGACACCGCGATTAAAACCCTAGTTGCTAGGCTTTCTCTTTTAGATCACCATACGTGCTTGTGAAGCATCGATAAAAAATGCACCAACTGCGTACGAACACGCTCTGTTGGAGTCGAAATATCACTATCGCGTTTTAAATCTTCGCATACAAACGCAGGCGTCCCTGCAATTTTATTTCGTCTTCTTTTTTAAAATGAAAGCCACAAGTCCCTATATTGCGGAAAGACATTGTTCTCATGGGAACAAAAAATGCCAGCTGAAATACAGTCAAAAAAAAAAACACGTCATCGGGTCGGAGTTGAAACAGGGTGTCTGCAGTAGCAGCCTGATGCAACACTACTCTCCGCATGTTACCACAAGTAGAAAAAAACTTACTGTGTTTTTATCTCTTCGTACCACATACCCACATCGGTGACTGCCTTGGAATCGGAAGCTTGGACTATCGAAAAAATATGGTACGCCTCAAACTGTAAACATTTCTCAGAATATTGTTTTCATGAGCAAAATTTTTAGGTTGATTCCAAAAACCTACGGTGGTCATTCATGAGCATAATTGTTCTTTCATGGTAGCTTGTAAGCTAGGAATTTTTTAGCCTGGAAGCTGTGCTTCTTAGCACACGCAACGTCTTAGCTAGCAGGCGAGCTGTGCCACGTAACGGAAAGCGCTTTCCGACGGCGCTCACTGAAGCACGCCTCACATAGACCGTAGCACTACATTTGCCGCCATTGTGGGCGCCCGCTTGGGCCGTAATCTCCAGCTACCCCTTTTGCCGGCTTCAGTGCAGTTACGCCACCGAACCTTTAGGTCCAAGTGAATTGTGGTACGCTTTTGTTGCGGTCGTGCCTCTTTTTCGCAGCCTCTCACTGCTCCCCTACCAAGACATCACTAAGCATTGCAGGCTCTAGCGCATGGTTTACTTCCAGATTAGAAGAGTTCACTTAGGCTTCTTCACACTAACACTTTTCCTCACTTGACGAAAGTGCATCTGATTTATCCCACCCAAAACTACGCTCTTTCAGTTCTCTACCATAGGGTGTGGGGGCCATAAAACCCATGTTTGGCAGCATGTCTTGTCCCGTTTCATGAGCAGTTGGAGCGGTTGCTGCCCACTTTAGGTCCGGAGGACCATCGTCTGTTGTTGGAAAGGGCGTCGCAGCTTGCAGCATTAATCGGGGTCTTGAAATGAAGACACCGCTACACAATTTTTTTTTGCATAATTTCGCACAATTTTCTTGTACAGGTGTCCTTCTCTCAGGCCACCTTCAAACAATCGGCGCTGGACGTCTTCCAAGCGGCTTTCGTAGCGAGAGATGTGTAAGACATTGCAATAAAATATTGGACATCAATACAATGCTGTGTTTTTAGTGGAAAGGGAGACACGTGATCTGTGCGCATTGCGTGATTACTTGCGGAATTGGAGGACGGAGTCCCTTCACGGTGTTTCGACTCAATCTTGGTGCGTTTGGGAGACTTTATTGAGTTGATACATCAATTCGAAACCGCTGTCCTTCTCCCACATATTCGTTGCGATTTTCTGTTACGTTTCTTCTACATTTACTCTAACAGGCCTTGCTGTGCCCGATGAACATCCGGCAGTGTTACGGCCCGCCGTCAGCAAGTCGTCGCCATTCGTTCACTGAGGTCACCCTAAGCACAGATGAGACCTGTGCCTGGATAAACGTGGCATTAATTTGTGGAATATATTCCGCCATGTGCCTGTAAAACTGGGGATGGAAAGCTCGTAAAAATTTACGGCCAATTAAATGTGGCAGAAGGGTCAGCGAAGTTAATCAATCGTACATTTTGTAGTACAGCATAACACTAAGGTGTGGGGATTCCTTCTGCGCTGGGATAGCTACCACAGCGGCCATCAGTACTACCACAGAGTTGCAACCACATTTCCTGACAAAGGATCGCAGTTGTTGAAATGATTCATTCGGGTGAATTGCTATTCTACTATCACTATATATAGAAGAGCGATCTAAGCTCTGTAATGCTGTAACAACAGAGCAGACAGCCTGTGTAGCGTACACTTCCCACTTACCCTGTTGCAACCATTGCGTTATCAACGAGCTGTCTTAGGCACTGGGTGCAGTGCATCGTAATTAGCTAGTTAGAATCCTGGGTTCAATAAGATTTATTTTGTGGGTTTATTTCTAGTTATTTGCGTAATGATTTCTATACAGCAATCTCCATTTTACGTTGCAACCTTCATTTCTTCACGAGTGAGTTTGCAGACTGTGTGCAGGCTGACATTGACGTGCAGGCGAATTCTTCCTGGAGCTGTGTGAATATCCTGGCGACACGGGACCAGACCTGCAAGGTCCAAAAGGGGGTGGCGCAGCGCCTCGAACTTTAGCGTCTCCGATGACGCGTTGGGCGTGCATCCATCGCGTATGCCTCGGCTACTGAGCGTTCAGATACTAAAATGCGCTGGCAGTATTATTTGACCTACTCTTCAGCTAGACACATGCAGATCTGCGCTATGCTTATTCCTAAAATATTGAGAACCTGCAATAAACTTTCACCTTGGATTACAAGTATGTTGTTGCACGGAAAATAAACACAACTGCGCTCCGATATCTGGGGTTTTTGTAGCTAGTACTGAAGCTTTCTCAAAAGAAAATCAATACTATTGGCGCAGACACAACTGCGTACTCAATAGAATAAAATATCGGACATCCCGCAATCTCATCGCAAACTAATGCGTGTCACTGCTGCAGTTACTGCGGCTGCCGTAAATGTCGAATTGTGTTTTTGTGTTTGCAGGCTTGATAAAAAATTACTGCTCTACCGAACCGGTACATGGTAAATAAACACTCCTTATTCGAGCCAGTCTATGCGATGTATACACAGAAGTTTTACAAATTCACTTCAGTGCCCTTTACAGCCTTTATCAGTTGTTTTCCTGATTTCCGTTTGCATTGCTAACTACCTCTATCCATTCACGGCAAACCAAAATGCCCTCGGAGCTGAAGTGGAGAAAAGCGTCGCCGAGACTTCTTCCAAGGTATAAAGGAATCCAAGTCCAATAGTTCCCTCGAACCCACCTCCCTTGCCGAAGAGAGATTTCAAGATCGTCCTCAGACCCACGGAGTGTCTTGATCAAAGGCAATACCAATCAGCTATCCTGTCAGGCAGCATTGTCATAGCAGCGCAACTATCAGGGAAGCAAACCGGAACTCAAAATACGCCTCAACCACTACCATACCGCATCACCACTATCAACCTAACACGCATCACCACTATCATACCCGTAAGCACACCACACGAGTTCGTCGCGAGGAAGATCGACTAAATTACGAAACTGAACATCAACGGCAAGATTTTCAAGATCAATCCTTCAGCGTTTTCCCTCCCAACGAAACCAAGCGAGTAATACATGGCGTGCCGAGCCACTACATTTCTGAAGAAATCCTAGACGACCTACAGATGACCAGCTTCGAGTTAGTGCGATGTGAATGGCTGGGCCAGTCAAGGTCGGTTGCCATTACTAACCTTGACCTGAAAGTTCCCTTTTACATCTAATATAGAGAAGTGGGGACACACTCCTATCTCTACAAGAGACACTACCCTACTGCTAGAGATGCCAGACAAAACGCCACCGAACCGACATGTGCCGTACGCCTGCCATTAGGTCATGCGAAAGGTGCGGCATCCGGGACCCACCGAGAAACCACCATTGTAATCCCACGTGTGACCTGCGCACGTGCGATCACCTCCCCGCCACCAACGCCCGCAAGCAGCGGGTTCCGTGAACCCTATATCCTACCGAAAATGAAGCGGAACGAGAGACCCTTCAACAAGATTATACCTTGCAGATCTCGCAGCACCACCCGAAAGGGTGGACCGGCCGGGCGCTCCGCCTGAAGATCAGCCAGGGCTGAGGGGAACATGTTCCAGGTCGAGGTTCAAGTCGCAAAGCGAGAAGCGACATATCCAGAATTAAAGCGCAGAGCATAGTTAGGTGAACTGAACAAACGTCATTTCCCCCAGTGCTCAGTCCCCCAAACACAAGTGCAGTGATATCATAAGGTGCAACAAGAAATCATATAACTTAGAGCAGAGTTGCGATCGCATAAAGCTCTCATGACAAACTAAATCAAGTGGGCCAAGCTGCTGGAACGCGAAATAAGATTACTTAAAGCAGAGGTACGGTCACGCAACGCTATAATGACACAAAAAATCAACTCGGCCAACAGCCACAATTGCCCTGCACAAGCTTCCGCACCCTCCATATCAACACTGCACACACCTATCCTGAACCCCAAAGAGGAAAATATCATAAAAAAAAAGAAAGAAAAGATGAAAAAAGACCCCTTAAGAGCAGGAAGCAAAGATCTCAAACACCATTACTGGAGGAAATTTTCAACGCGATCTCGCACAGCTGACAAATCTTGTGTGCGATGAATTGCAAATAATCACTACCCAAATTGGAAAATGATGAATGAATTGTAGTGCCACATCATCATCAGCAGATTTGCGAGCTGGAACGGAACACGCTCGACACCCGGCACACCTCGGGAACGGCACCATCATTCTACGCGCCTCGTCCTGTCCATGGCGCGGCCGGCGCAACCTAAATAAACGTGGGCTCAGCCGCACCGCGTCATCGGCCGCTTACAATTCGGTGACCCCGGGCAAGAGGGTAAGCCATGGAATTGCACCGCTGCTTTCCTAGCTACAATGCGGACAATGGCACGCGACGAACGTCCATCGCCCTCTGAATGCTAGCCGGGGTTATTCCGTTTGGATCAATTTGTCGCCACCACACCGCGTGGTTCGCGATCCTGAAGAATCATTTCTATGTAGACGACATCCAGTCCCAGGAAACCAGGTACCTCGTCACTTTAGAGAAGTTACCTGCCGACCTCACTGAGCGCATGCAGCTGCCGGCCCCAGGACCTAAGTGCATACGACGATCTGAAGGCCGCTATCCTAAACCACTACGGTATAGGAAAGCCTTTGTCTACACCACCACGCCTTCAAACGGCATCCGTGGGTTACACGTCGCCGGCAGGTCCACCTCGCCTGACCAACAAATGCAAGCCCCGAATACGACTTGCGGCACTTCCGAGTTGGCGTTTCACTTAGTCAACTCGACGCAACACAACAGCGCAGTCCCACACGTTCTTGCGTCTGCTGCAGAAACCCACCCAGGTGTCGACTGCTTTGCCGTTAATGACTTGGAAACTTCACCGCCTTCGCCGGACGGCACGGGTGAAAAGGATTTTTCAGACCCTTCTCCTCCCCGTACACACGAGAGCCCGCTCCCCCGTCACCGGTGAAACAGTTTCCAGCAGTCAACAACAGCTCGAGATGCTCGGAAGTGCAACTGGCACTCGAAGCTGATCAGACTGCCCCCCGACAGTCCTGAAACCCTGGCTACGATGGAAACACCGGAGAAACGATTTCGGGACAAGCCTCCCAACAAACGTCGCCAAAAGAAGCATTTCTTGTCCCTATGCAGTCAGACGCGCCACAAACTGGTCACCCCAACTCCCACCGATTCCCTGCTACAGGAGCGTAGACGGTATACGGTGTTACAGGCGCGCTGCTCTCCGACACTAGATAAAACCAGCGCAAGTGCACTGCATGACAGAAACCCGACACACCGGTAGGTTCGAGAGACGCTTGTCGTTGGCGCCCTCCGCTGCTCTGTCTCTCACGGCGCTTGCGCAAGTTGCCCAGACAGCTAAGCCTCGATGAGCTCACACCACCGCACAGTCAAGCCCGCACTCCGGTCGTCATCCTGCTCCACCACGCTTCATTTTGTCACTGTCCTTCCAGTTACGCCTGCCGTTTTCTCCACCATCAATTGCAGCAGCCGCTTCGCACCCCGCAATGCATCCGCGGCCGCACTCCTAGCCTCGACCACAAGAGGTTGCCCATAACCCCGACGCAACCTCGCCGACGACCAGGACCATGCCTTTACTCAACCCCTGCCACTAGACCACTGACTGGGCACGGACTCTCTCTGGCTACGGAAAAACATTACATGTCCCTGCAAACTGCGATAAGTGCTTCTCCTACCGCCCCCTCCCCCCCCGGCTTCACGTCCAGTACTGAAAAAAACAACACCTAGCTCAGTTTTCAATGTCGCGCACCTCGCTGGCGGGGAGCCCTGTAGCGCCACCATCATCGCCTTCATCAGCGCCACCATCATCATCAGCAGATTGGCAAGCTGGCACGGAATCCACTCAGCAACCGGCACACCTCGGGAACGGCACCCTCCGTCAACGCGCCTCGTCCTGTCCATGGCACGGCCAGTGCAACCTATATAAACATGGGCTTGGCCGCACCGCCTCATCGGCCGCCTACAAAATAACCCAGTGTTCAACGGAGATACAAAACACGAGAATCAGATTGAGCGCCTCGAGCTACAATTTCCCACAGCAGCCGTACGACACTTGTGAAAAGAGAAGCCATATTTCGTCCAGGATAGACTCATGCGACCACGGAAAATTCTGCACTCCGCAACGCATGCTAAGACACCTCGAAGCATATGTTCCGCCATTATAATCTGGCCACGAAATGTCGCAGTTTTAAGCATATGAGAGCGGACCTCCTGCAATATGTAGCATCCCAACAATACACCGACTGCATAGCCTTACAAGAAACGAAGCACATGGCCGAAATTCCCAGATATGCCCCACACTCGTTGCAGAATGGCAGGGCCCTACGTACCCTCATCGTACGAAGCATCACAGCAATGCAAAATATACATGGTCGGCAAATACACATTACCACATCCTGACTGAGCTACACGAAAGAAAACCAAAGATAAGGGCGTATTTGTTCTCAACATGTACTGCCCGACGAAAAGCAAGGCTCCAGGCTTAGCCTATATTCTACGACAAGCAAAACGTTTAGCACGCGCCAACCAAATGATCATAGCTGGGGACTTTAACGCAGCGCATCAAGCATGAGCTTACGAGTATCAAACAAACATGGTATGGAGCTTCTAAAAATTATGTACGAAGAGAACCTACCCTTTTTACTAATTTCAATGTACCAACGAGGATTAGTAAGAGTGTAGAACAGGATACAACCCACACCTTACTCTTAAACGCAATTCCCCACGCACTTGTTCCGCGAATCGCTACAATAACTTGGGAAGCGATCACATGATAATTGACAGAACAGTAGTGGGGCCTCATTATTGAAGAAAGCTGAGAGAGTGAAGCTAACAAACTTGGATGCGGTGCGCAAAAAACGGAGTAATGACCAAGATGCACCAATAGTATTATAGAAAATCGCCGCAAAACCTTGCTAGCGATGCACTTCAGCACAGAAAAATAATCCATACGTCCGAATAAATCCCAGCAGTAGATAGGCACTAGTAGATAGGCAGTAGATAGGGAGTAGATAAGCAATGAGCAACTTACTTCTGAGATGGAAGCGACAGCGACACTACAGAATACTCAAAGTCGGCAAATCCAATATTAACGTGCAGGCATCCAACAATGCTGCGCATCTTAGTCGGCAAATTGGTTCCTAGCGTGTGACAGCCTAAATGGAAGGCTCACCACCTGACAGACCTAGGACATACTCCGGTAGCTCATAGAACGTACACCAAGCAGGGGGGTAAACAATCAAGTCCATCCAAACCATCCTCCTTCAAGACCCGGGCTCTACAAGCGCTTCATGGAAACTCTTAAAACAAAGTACTTCGAGCATAACCTCAAAAACACCACCCTATTTACATGGGTCCAGCTAACCCCACCCTCGAGCAGAAAAAAAAACCGGCTGAGTAGCGGGCGCCCTTGTTAATGTCCGTCGAAATATATTACCAGACATGGATAAGGTCAGCTAAAAATTCAATCGCATATCTAGAGGACAGCTCCATCTTATTCTATGACGGATTTTTTTGAGTGAGTGCTGGACCTCTCAGTATCGACCCAATTACATGAATGGAAGCTGAGGGGCGACTGCCACCCAAGCCGGCAAGGCGCTAAGCGTCGAAAAACCGCGACACATTTTCCTAAAATAATCCATCAGATAACTCATGAAACGCATCATACTTATAGGCTACAAACTGTACCTAGAAACATGTGGAAAATTTCCACACACAATATTGGTTTCAGCCCGCACATGTCGACACACGACATCATCCTACAACTAAAGAATGAAATATTCCAGGCAGCCCGCAAGGCCACAGCTAAATGTATACCTGTCCCTCGACCAGAAAGGCGCATTTGACAATGTGCCCAACGCTTCTATTCTCAAGAACCTCAGCGATCTCGGTATCGGGAAGGAAATGTATGGTTAAACATTTCCTTACAAACTGAAAATACTTCAATTATGTTGGAGACCTGCTTACAAGACAATTTTGTGCGGAAACAGAAGAACTCGACAAGGAGCATCCTTGTCGCCTTATTATTTAACATAGTCCTGATAAATCTCCCCAGCGAGCTGCGTGAAATCACAATATTTATCATAGAATGCCGGCACAACATGCCGGCAACACTATGACATGCATCAACAAAGTATCGGCAGGAACAATGCAAGGCCCCTTCCAACAAGCCTCAAACGTATTTTATGTGTATGTTCAAGGTTGTGGACTAAAGTGCCCCCCCCCTACAGAAAAAGCTCCCAGCTCTTACTGGTGCACAACAGGAGACGAGACACAGCCACTCACATAAAGATATCACTGGACGGACGTAGTATCCTCCTCATATTGAAGGTGAAAGCGCTCACACAGCCGGGACGAAATTAGAAAAAGAAGAGACGACACAACGCTACCTCGCATCTCCGTTTATCGAAAAGAAACACAATATATACCTTCAACATCACAGGTGGTGTGTTCATCTGGTCCAAGATGAAACCATGACAGGAGCATTTTATACGCAATAAATACATACAGGTGTACACACGGTGATGGAAGGGTAAGGGGATTAAAACAGCAAAACCATAACATATCAAGATAGCGCTATGATCGCACTGAGTGGCACAGATACCAAGATTCTTTGGCTGTTTAAAAAAGGTTATGGCTATAACTCATCTATCTCTAGACCTTTTCATGTGAAAGGCGTCTATCAGCTCTCGAGAGGTTTTATCTAGACTCCATGAGGAAAACTGTGGTATCGAAGAACATGCGCGAACTACAATGAGTTGTGCAGTGTTCCCCTAGTTGGGAGCCATGCTTTGCTTTTCCACCATTTGTATGTTATCGCAGACGATGTTTAAAGATCGCCCAGGATGTCCTACATAAGTGTGGCCACACGTCATCGGCATCAGATAAACTGGACACGTTGCATTTCGAACGATGGGGAGGCATGTTCACATGGCATGTTTGTTTTATTGACGGTTTTCTCACTAGGAGATAACATTCTGTCTATTTTGCCGCATAACTTGGTCAATTTGTTATGGTAAAAGAAAATTACGTCCAGCCCATACCGGTTAGCAACATTTTTTAACCCGTGCGACATCTTGTGCAACACCGGTTTTTTGGTCATCTTGGACAGGTCATTTTTTTGCGAGATGAACGCACCGCTAGAGTTGTTAAAATTATATATTTGTGTTTCTTTTCAATAAGAAATTGTTGCGAGTTAGTGCCGTGGTCTGTCTGTTTTTTTCTACTTTCGTCCCGGTTGTGTGAGCACTTCCACTTTCAAGATGAACAGCTACCTACTAGCCGAATTTCTGTTCTGCTATAGTATCCTCCCTTCAACAATGAAGATACTGGGCATGACCCATCAAGAAAATTGCAAAAACATTCAGATAGTCAGAAAAGTACAAGCAACCGCAGCGCAAATATTTAAGATACTCGGAAGCACTGCAAATCAGAACCACGGCATGAATGAGCAAGACATGCTACGTTTGATAGAAGCGTTCATTGTTTTTTGAATAACATATGTCGCACCCTACACAATCTTTGAGGTCCGAGAAAAGCCGAAGATGAACACAATTATCCGCAAAGCGTACAAACAACACCTAGCGTTGCCCACAACTACATCAACTGCTCGACGTAAGCACTTGGACTGCATACCACTCTTTAACTAGCAAAAGTGCACTTCAGCGCTCCGAGAACACACCTAGCCTTTACCCCCCCCCCCCCCCCACCTGGACGCTAGGTACACCAACTCCTAGGCTACGCACTCCCACAAACCATCGCAACGACGTTGTAAATCCCACTCGACATTCGGTCAATGCTGCGAGTCCCCCATTTCCACGGAGAGGTAACCCTGAACACCAATTAGGGAGATGACAAGCAAGAGCCCAAGCCATCGCAAAACTTCACGGACAGTCAAGCACCATTGTGTATACGGATACATAGACTACGCGCACGCGAACACAAGAACTGCAGTTGTCGCTACCCCTGCCATAATCAAGAGTACAAGCTCAAGCAGTGCATTGCCCTCCAAGCGGAAGAATACTCATGCCAGTACCATCATCTCTGACTCCCAAACGGCTTGTCGTAAGTACATGACGAGAAGAATTTCTAGAACAACAATGTGATTTCTAGCCGATAATCCTCTCAAAAGAAATACATCAATAATTTAGACGCCTGCCCTTTCGTTTACTCCGCTCCAATTAAGCAGCCCATGCGATCGCCCAAGCTCTTGCAAACCTGGCACTATTGCTGGATGACGACCAAGCAAATTACACTCTCACTACTTTCATTGATACTACCAACACTACAAGTTATCCAGAACGCACGAACCCAACCGGATCTGGCTCACTGTCCAAAGAGCAAGAAGTCACCTAGAGCCGTCTTCAAAACAAAAACACGTTCCCGCACCCCACGATAGTACACGGCATTCACCCCACACTCTAGGCCCCCTGTGCAATTACTACGACAAGCACACCGCTCTACATCATAACCCAGGCTTGAAACCAATTCCCAGTCCTACCGCCGAGCAGAGGGAGAGTGTGCTTGCAAGCTTTGACCCGAATAGGCAGGCATGGCTGACCAAACGGGCGAAGAACCAACTGAGTCCATGACTAAGGACGCCACCCGCCGACCAGCTCTCCGATCGAATAAAGTTTTTTTCCCCACCTCCTTATTTGCAGAAAAGAAGCCTTCTGAGTGAACATCGAGCCCGTTCCCTTTGTGAAAGTACAGACTTGATGAGAGACCACCTACTCAAACGGAATCATAAAAAACGGCTACATATCTCAATGTACAAGCTTGTCGATGGGCGTAAATGAGCTATTTAGGCAACATTTACGTGTCATATTGTACAACAAGAACTAACAGAAGTGTTTTGTTCTTTCAGAGACAAATCGGTCATTTGCAGACATATAGTAAAGTCATCAAGATAGTGTTGCAGTTATTGTGTCAGGGACTTACGACCGTCTTTAAATGCAGTAACGCGAAATTATCTCCAAAAGCTTATACAGTTACTTCCGCGGTCTCGTGGGATTACAATAAACAAAATTTTAAACATAACTATTGAGAAATCTTAGAATTATGCTTTCGACAGGTTATCTTCACACGACAGAACTTTACGAGAAATACGTGTGGAATGAGTGGTGCAAAACAGCATTATCAAGGCGACACAAGCGAACCGAACACGCCAAATGCCTAACTAAGCGAGGGTTCTTCGAGCTCATTATCGCTGAAACGAACAATACAAAATATTTACACAATACAAACACTTAGAAAGAGATTCTCCGCCCCTGAATGCAAACCAGCAAACGAGACTTCTCGGTCAATTTAAGCATTCGCGCAAATAACACAATCTATAGACATATAATTTTTGCCTAAACACGTCAATAAAAGTTATTTCGATCGTGGGGAAGAGGTGCTGCGTCTTTGAAAGCAAGAATAAACTAATAAATAGCGGTGGCGCTGTTAGTTTTCATTTCTTGTCAGAATGTTGTGTTGGTGACCTGACCTGCTGGTCTATGTGGATGTGTGTTCACTGATTTATTATGCACAATCACATTCAAAAGGGCAAAAATGTGTCCCCATGCTAATGATTCAAATTTTATACGTTTGAGGTAAGGAGTACATGAAGCTTGGCGGTAAAACAGAGGGCCTGTCCACCCATTCTGGGTGCTCCATAAACGAACTTTTCTGTTGTAAGAGCGCCTTCAAATAAACATAACAAAGTTTCCTTTGAGAACGCTAAGTGAAGGTGCTGCAACTCAGGACTCAGGCCTCCGAAGAGCCGAACACCAGGAAATATAATTCATAACAGGTATAGTGCTAAGCCCTTTACGTATAGTTAAGCCTGATCAAGGGTGATACATCTACTCAAAGTAGGCTATAAAACCCCTGAGAACATCTTGAAATAATGAGAAGTTTGCCTTAAACTACATTTATGATCAAAGCCCTTAGGGGATCGGGCTCTCGGCGTCGTTGAATTTATTGTAATAATTGTATTTATTTATTTATTATTTATTTATGTATTGGTTTATTATTTATTTAGTTCATTCTATTTTTATGTATTTATTTTTTTTGTTTGTTTGTTTATTTATTCACTTATTTATTTATGTGCCTTTTTATTTATTTAAGAAATACTCCAGCCATTTGCCAGAGCAGAAGGAGTACATGTATTTCACACAAAAAACAAAAAAAAGCATCTTGTGTACGTACTGTGAAATATACAAGATGAGCCAATAAAACAGATAACACTAGTAACTCCAGCGCACAAACAGGGGAACAACAATGCGTCAGAACTGCGAAGAAATGCAACAAAACCACCAGCGAAACTTTTCATTCATGCCATTGAAGCAGTCCCGCCGTCATCGCTCTAAGAAAGACTGCTTTCAGACCAAGCCGCGTCTTCGTACCCGGATACTCGTAAACTACCTTAGAATCGGAGCAGGGCTGCCTACATGTCTGGGGAACGGAACCGGCGTCGTCTACTAAAGGTCACAACACCGCCTTTGAGATGTTCCCAAAGAGTAGTGGCATCGTTCACGCCAAAAGCACGGCAAGGCAAATCTGAAATCTCGAAACCGACACTGGTGCAGCGACAGTCGGCTCGTGGCAGGGCCACCGGAAAGTGTCCGAAACACAGTCGTGTTGGCGATGTAATGTTCATGCAGCATCTAGAGTCCCTCTTCCTCGCGGACCATATCAATATCTTGCAAGCGTCATTATAAGGCACACCGCCCTCTTCGTCGTTGTGTTCCACGACCCGTGCAGCACTCATGTGACACTATGGACTGCACTTCGCATGTCACCTTCGTGAACACCTACGGCCGAGCCTCCTCGGAAACCAAGCTGAGAGTCGAGGTTGCGATGCAGGAATTAAACCGGGCACCCTGCGGCTGAGGGAATGGGCTTGAAGACGCCGCTTCGCTTTCGCAGAAGCGTGCAGGCGTCAGCAGAGCTCGGATGCCTCTGCCGTAGCCGATCGCGTCCCAAATGGAGGATTCTAGCTTGTAGTTTTTCAGGCTCGCCTAGATTGAGCGCTGTGTATGTGCACGTGCACCTGGTCATAACAGATGAGGTATCGAAGATTTTTTGTGTGTGTGATCATTGCTGGCTATCTTCGCAACAAGGTTTCGAGCACCATCATTGTACTGGAGAGGCTCATCGCAGGACATCTCGTCGATTGTGAAGAACATCCATAGCACCAGTGGGTGAACCCAGAGGCTAGAGGATTGGAATATCTAGGGGCGGGGCAGCCAGACGAGGGCGGCCTGGACTTGAGCATAAACAAGCAGCCGTAGAGAAAAAGGATTATGGGGTAAATGAGCGCGAACGTGTCCAGGTGTTGCGTGCGTCGAAGCCGCTACGCCGTCGAACGGAGGTCCCCTCTCGCCTCGGTTTCCGACTTTCATGGCTTAAGCAAATTGTGTGGCGAAACAAAAAGTCAACCAGCGTCTGGCTGCCGAAATATTGATTGAGGAAACCAATGATGCAGGCAGTCAAACAAGACCCGTCTACTTCCTCTCTAACTCGTGCCCCCTGCCTACAGATCTTTATTTCTCAATTCCGTGCTTTTCAAGATAGGGCCTGGTAATGAAGAGTTGGTTCTGGAGTGATAATTTGTTTTGCTCAACATTTAATCTAGCACATCTTTTCTAGCTCCACGTTGACGGATACGAAACCCAACCGTTGCACATCGAAGTGTTTGACTGCTCGAGTGCTGTACGCAGTACCCTCAAACAGGAGAAATGTTTCTGAACTTTCAAAATGGCGGACTCTGCGCATTTTACTATTACAATCCGGCAGTAAGAATCTAACTTTTACCTGCACCTTTATATACATCATCTCGAACTGATCACACCCATTAATTTTTTGTTCCACAGCGCCGCTCGAATTTATGTTTCTAGTCTATTATTCAAAAACTACCATGGCATAAAACCACCCCCCGCATCAATTGCTAGCATAACCGATTTTCTGCATATAAAAAATGCTACAGAAAAACACTTTCGTTATTCTTATTTTTGTTTTTTTTTTTCGGTTTTTCTGTTTTTGATATTTTTTCGAGAGTTTGCGTTACGTGTTAACCCCCCCCCCCCCCTTCTGCGACGCCTTCGGGCCTTGAACGTACAAAATGAAATGAAAACAGCAATTTTTTACCAGCAGCGCTGTTAAACCCCACCTTTATCGTTCTGTCGCGCAAAAAAACTCATCGCGAAGAGATGAAATGGCATTTGTGTTTCCTAGCAACCCATGCCGGAAATGGGCATAGTTTCGCGCTTACTTTCCTAGCTTACGTATGGCTCCACTAAGCTTCACCGACCCCCGTCAAGCCGTGCTGTCACTACGGAACAACTGGTATTGAGACACCTGTACAACGACGTCTTCCAAGGTTCCGCGTGGGACCAAAACTCGGGGTCGCAATCTTTGCTGTTTCCCAAGGTGTCCACCGTCAGTGCAAGCTACGGAAATGTTTGGGCGCTGGTAAATTATTTGATTTTGTATGGCTATCCTGTGCTTATTGCTTTGTCATAGATACCTGAAAAATTGCAACCTTTATTGCCTCACATCGTTCATTTGCTAAGGTTTTTGATCGAAGGTGTGTTCAGCTACCGTCGCCCTGTGATCGATTCCATGCAATAAGCTTGTCTTTGAGACGAAAAAAAAATGTTTGTATCTACTTTCTGGCCGGAGCTTTTTTGCCCTCAAAATTTAGTAGGCACCACAAAAACATGCAGTAGATTGCACAAACAACATGTTCAACAAAAGAAACTATATTTGCAGCCGATAGGGCTCTATAAATACGCCGATATTTATTTACTACAGCTTTTTTCTTCACGGTCAAATTGCGTAGATCTAGAACTTCCATCCTAGGCCAAATTGGCCTCTAAATTAAGACTATGGTTACGAAAAATGGCTCCAGCTCTTGGTATATAAAAACCAATTCGAAACATACCAACCTTATTAGGCCAATAAAACCACTTCACATTACGCGAGATTTATTTTATATAGGTAGTGAAAGTTAACTTCTACCCATTGCTTTTTTGCCGAGTGGCGCTCAGTACGATAAATGTGCAGCCTCTATATGTACAGTACATTAACATGAAGCCTACCGAGAGCTTTTCCATAAAAGAGGTGGAGTCCTAGTGGTGTTCTTGTCATTCTGTTGTTACGATTGTCGTCCTCTTACTATCCGCGTGATCGTCCTTCGCACCTGTTACACATCGAGAATTCTCGTCTTGCGGGGTCTCCCTGGTCCTGTTTCGTTCCGGTGGGGCAGTCATTACACGCAAGTAATTAGGTAATGTGATTTCGCGTGCTCTTTCGGCAATGGCAGATTACAAATCGGCGACCTTTGCAGTCAAATGATGTTTTCATTATGGAGGACGTCCGCAAAGCCGCCCGCATTACATTCGAAATAGCGCTGTTCGCAGGCCTGTCCCAAATCACTCAACGGCGCATTGCCCGTACCTTAAAGTACCACCAATCTACCCTGCGGACATCAATGGCCGCCGTCACACCGACAGCTTTCGGCGGCTAGACTGCTTACATAAATTATGCAGCTTTCGATCTTCCCCATAAACCACAGATTCCAAGCGTGCCTCAATAATGAAATGTGCCATCGGTACCCGGCCCTTCAATGGGCGAGAGACCTGCCACAGAACTTTCCAACACCAGAGCGCTACCTCGAATTTCATGTGAGGCCCAACCTGTTTACGGCCATTCAGCAGTTTTGTTTCTTTTGTAGTTTGCCTAACGCACTCAACGCTAGGGGTCTGCTTGTAAAAGAATTAGCATAAATAGCACTGCTAAGCCCATTATTACAGTCACCTGCGCTCCACCATGATCATTATCCTAACCCTCTGCCCTTACAAAAGGGCGTGCGACATGCCTGGATGAATCCGACTGTCACTGTGGGACGACGTTCGGGGCCGTCTCTCTATTACCGGCATGCGCTCTAACAGAGGCTACGCAATAGCGTAGACGCCGCCCGGCACCATTATGCTACCTACGTCTGTGTTTTGCATAAACATGACAAACAGACAACATAAGTGAACGCCAACCCAAACCTAACAGGATGGACACTGTAATGAAGCATCGTCCAGGGCGTGGCTGACAGCCGCCAGTGGTCGCGTAGCCACCTGATGTCACGTTGAAGCGTCCCTCCAAAAAACAGTTGCCTACCGACATTCTGCAGCCTTCTGTACGGCCCGCACCAGGATCCAGTTCCTCGTAGACGTTTACCCGACCAGTTACTTATATTGAAATTACTCTAGCAAACACAAATATTTTGGGGTTTTCAATATGAGAGCCATCCGTCAAATAATGGGCATTTGCACTGTACTTACGAATACATCCAAAACTTTACAAATAGCTGGGCTCGCCAATTACTGTTTTTGTCTGATTTCCCACACAGCACAATAATGCTGTCGCGACCGGTCTAGCATGCTTAAGGTTCTTCATTTAGCTGGGAGTCTTTCCACGCTAGCTCGCCATGCTGTTGCCAACGTCATACGTTCTTTTTTTCATTTTTGATATGTTGAAAAGTGGCACAGACTTTATTGTAAATGACAGAGTAAAGAGCAATGCGACGGAAGTGTAAGATACGAATAACGTCACCAAAGAAGGTACGCAGCATGCCAGATGATGTCACTGTAGAATTATAGAATAACCACCAATGGGGGGAAAGGATATGTAAACAGGAAAGAAATACAAACACAACCCGCAAAAAACAAATAACTGTAACAAGCTCAGCATGCAAGCCACTGCTAATGTGACTTTGCAAGGATACCCGATCACTAAAGCTGTACACAGTCATACTGCATTACTGAGAATGCCATAGTCAGTAGGATTGTTTAAACCTGTACACCCCCTTTGAGCAACCGCCATAACCAGCCATAACCGCCATCGAGCCGAATGTGCATTGACAGGCCACAAGAGGTATAGCAAAGCTGCAAGAGCGGAACCTCGGGCTAGTTAGTAATAAATTACATTGGCGGGAAGCGGGGACATTACACGGGACAATATAAGAAAAAACAAAACATAGACGAGACGAACCGCTACTATCAACTTTTATTTTGAAACAATATTGCTTCTGTACACTAACCTAGAGTCGCTGTAGCACAGGAAGATATCAGGTAGCCATAAAAGGTAGTTTTTAAAAACTACACATTGTCACTTGGAACATCCAGCCATTTTACAACCATTCACAGCGAGGCGTAGAGAGTGAAGTTCTTTTGATGACAGTGATACAGGGGGAACACTGATACAGTGGTCCCTAATCTAAGAAATCCGCGGCTTCTATAATTTCTCGTAGTCTGCCCTCTTTGTTGGCCTAATACCGTGCATTCATCAAAGGGCGGCCTGCAGCCCCACGCGAGGCAATGCGTGCCCGGATGGCAACCAGCACCGTTCGCTACGTTGCTGCTGTGTTCGCGCAGTCTTTCGTTAAGGCAGCGGCCTATTTGGCCGACGCAGCGCTTGTTCCATGGCTTGAAGGACATCAAATACACAACTACTTTGCTCTAGATGTTGCGTTACAGCGACACAATTCTGCAGTAATACGAGCAATAAATACGGCTTCGACGCTTCGACGTTCCCAGACCTAGTTCGGTGACGACGTTCCGCATGAAAACAGCCCACCACCATTTTATCACGTACCAGCCACGACGTGGCAAGACATACACCAGACAGACGACGATAAGCGGCCTATTGAGGCACTACAGCGCATTCGTAACACAAATCGCATACAGAGCTTTTGGTTCTCGCCAGCCTCGCTGCCGCTGGATGACGCAGCACAAGTCAGCAAGCGAGCAGGCCATATTAAAAGTAGTTCTCCTTTCAAACACACGTCGCAGGCGCCTCACCACGCGAGACGTCATTGGTTGCGGATGAACCCAAAATCCCTTTGATTTTGAAAAGACTGCTGCATAGTTAAGCTGCCACTTACTATAACTGCGACTCACGAGACCACATGTTCTTAGCGCCGAACTTGAGCGTGGACGGAGGAGTCCGCTAGTGCCTAAGGACACACCAGATGCGTGAACGTCGCTGTTACATGAAGTATTGGGTTATACATTCGCGGTTTCTGTCTGTTTCCTTGTCCTGTAACCTCCAGTGTTTTGTCTCACAGCACATCCGCGTCGAGCACGTGAATCTCCCTCTGGAGATCTAACACAAGTCCGGGAGGTGCTTTTCCACCTCCCAAGGAGAGACTTCATTCTCCGGGGTGATCTTGCCTTCACTGCGAATGGCTGCGCGTCTTTTATATTCTCCAGTGTGATCTTGCCCTCACAGCCGGATGATCTTCCCTTCACAGAGAACAGCTCCTCGTTTTTCCTGGTGGCATGTTCAACGAAGTCATGACGAGCCACCAGACATGGTGGATGAGCGTACACACCTGAAGATGGAATACCGTCACGTTGCGGCTTCCACACCGACACCAGAGCCTCAGCTCTGAGTCTCGTGTCCCCAGTTTGGAATAATATTGAGTTCGCAACGGGTTTTGCCGCTAGCGGATGGACTTAATTTTATCGTCTTCCCAGACCAGGCGGAGAGGTGGGTCGAAGCAGCCCGATTGTAACAAGATTCCCAGTCACGATCCCCAAAAGTCCAAACTCCTGCAACTGTGTGTGCGAGTTACCCGCAAAACAGAAACCCAGTGAAGGTCACTTTCAACGCAAAGGAGGTCTAGGAGGTGTTTATGCTGTACCTATTATTCCACGCGTTACAAATAAAGACGCTGAGACCACAGCTTTTGCGGCAGATGTTATATTGCTTTAGTAGTTAAAAGATGGATGAGACGGGCAGTTTTTAAGCGAAGCGTTAGTGTTCTCATGAAATGATGTAGTACGCAATACGCCCTGCAGAAAAGCCAACGCGATAATGAATGATCCCGGAAGGCAAAAAAACGCTTCCCGTGGCAGGAATCAAATCCTGTGCCTCACGTGGGATGACGGAGTCTATTCACTTAACACATTTTCACATGTTCGAAGTTTTCGAAAAGGCATAAAAGAACCGAAAAAAATCCGTCACGAGAAGAAGGGTATTGCTCTGCGTGTCACAGATCTTTTATCCACAAGCCGTACGGCCTAACTTCCAATTTTAAGGTTGTGGACATTAGACCTAACGTAATAACTTGGGTTTTAACACACCTCAAACCTGCAACCACTCAAAGAGTTACCCTCCTTAAGCAAAGCAGAAAGTTCCGATTCGCGCCTCACACCCAAAACCCCAAATATAATGTCTGCGGAATTCACACACCGACCTTTCATGTGGGAGTATTCTTGGAAATCGGTACTTACCACTAGAGTAGACCTACTCGCAGTCTCGGATTGGGGCCATCCAAAGACTACGTTACGAAAAGTTTCGCGTTCAACCATCCGCCATTGTTAGGCATAGGGGCGCGCAATTTTTCTAACGGTATTCCAGGAGCTATGTTAATTTTACGAGTAACTTAGTGCAAAGGAAATATGCCGAAAACGCCTATACCTGTTTCAAAACCAACCCTGCAGAAATTGAAAAATATTCTAGAAACAGCTTCATTCTATAATCGTTGTTAAGCTATAATTAGCTGTGGCGCTGTACTAATCAAAAATCTATATAATGTGGAGTAGGACTTCACTTCATCGTTTCGTATGCGTGCCGTGGGTCTAGCTAAACGTTTTTGGAGAAGTTTCGTTCAATAGTTTTGACGCTATTGGGCAAACTTTGTATGAGATAGTATTATGAGCTGCTGACATGACCACATTACCTTAGTACGCCATCATTGATACACACGCGAATCGTAAGTGGCACAACAAGCCTGGAAGAGTTACAATGCTTGTTGAGGTGGGCAAGCAAAGGGCAAAGAGAAAAGGCCGAAGCAGCTTACGCTGTCAAAGAAACCCCGCTGACCACATCTGGTATCCGGTTTGAAGAGAAAGAAGTAAATTGAGCGGCCGAGCTTTTTTCACTACCAAGACCTTCTGAATGACCGGAACGAATGGTTGGCGTTCGAAAAAACAAAGGATACCAGATAGCGGGAATTAACGTCTATTTAAATCATGACAGAACTCTAGGGCGCATGAGAAGCTAAACTTGCAAGAAACATTTCGTGTATGGAGTACAGTTGAATACGGCAGTATGAATCAGTAATCATTGGCATCTTTCAGAACGCGTGAATATGCGGGGAAGATTGGAGTCAAGGGACTAAGAGGCAATCAGCAGAATTTCCCCTTATAGTGAGCATACAGCTTAGGTTGGGGCCGCCACCAGCAGCAGCGTAACGCGTTGGGGCCAGATAGAAGCCATTTCAAGGTTTTTAACTCCATCCCCAAGAAAAAGTTCTCCAGGGCAAGGCTAAAAAGTAGTTCGACATGGGGAGGCGGAAGCAATGAGTCTTAGGCACTCAACCTGATAATAATGCTTTTCAAACCGCAATCCATAAACAGGGCCTATGTATCTTAATAAAATGTGTTCTATGTAAGGGGGCACAATAATAAAATTAAAAGAATTCTTTTGCTTGTCCCCCAATACGAATGATTGGGCCCTTGAATTTTATTGCTCAAACCTTCTTCTCTGAATATCTTTGCTTCTTCACAGCTCAAGGACATAAGCTTCATTTTTAGGAGAAGTGTCGTTTGGAAGACGAGCGTTGAATAAAACGAGACCTTGATTGACCAAATCACCCACCTGATTAGTATGATTTAATGCAAGACGAGGTTACAGAAGGGCAATTCCGTGCATAATCTACTTGACAAAAAGCGCTTAAGCGGAAATTATTTGCGAATGAATAATTCTGCACCCCTTTTTGGATAACCACCTTGCCTTCAACACTTTCTGATTGAGAAGCGCTAGCTTGAAGCTGCAGCGTTTAACCCATGAAAAAATTTGCATGGTTTGTTACGGCATGCGTTATGGGTTGCAAAGAACGCGGTCTGGTCTGAACTTTTTCCGTTCCCGATTCGCGCTTTTTTCCAATTTATTTAGGAACAATTATTGATCGGCGCGCGTTGACCTATGAAACGGGTAAGACGGTCTTTAAAGGAGGCGTGCGGTACTGGCTGAGAAAAGTGGAGAGGAGTTGGAAAATAACGACAAAAATAAACTGAATAAATGGTGTAATACTCTGATACCCAAAAACACCCTCGGCCGAAGCAGCTGCTCATCCGAATGACTTTGAAAGGACGAAAATACACTGCAGAAGAGTATGCCCAATACCTTTAAGCTGCCCGCCATATTGTGTTTTCCTATTTGTACAATATGAACAAAAACACCCTACACTTATGGTAACCAAAACGCTGCAGCTTGAACATAGTTCTCAAGCAGGTTCCCGAAAATAGCATGCAGCAACAAGTGGCTGCATGCCCCTCTTTTGAGCTGCAGACCTGCACTTCTAGAAACAAGTAAGGGGAAGAAGAAGAGCTGCGCTGATCTCACGTGTGGTTCCACTCGCTCCAAATATTTTCGCCCAGCAATGTGGTAGTTTCGCTTCGTTCTGCCTTACATCCAATACTACCCACCCCGGCGACTCATCAAGTTTCGTGTGATCATTTGGACCTTCCGCCTTGAGCATGTGGGTTGAATATTTCCTGATTTCTCTGTTCATAATTCCCGAGCCGCCATTCTACCGCCATTCGGTAGACGCAGCCAAGCCAAAGGGTTCATCATGCAGACACCTCTAGCACCGTGCCTGTGCTTTTAGACAACACTTCCTCGGAAGTAGATATGGATTCTGGTAACATAGAAGGAGGTCGCTCAATCGGTAATCAAGAACCCTCAGCCTTAAACAAACACAGCCTCGGACATGAAATGGATCTCGGTATTACAGGAGATCACTCAGTTGAATGTAATCATCACGAGCATGACTTCATCGAGGTGGTCTCCCGAGCCCAACGTCGCCGGCAGCGCAGTGTCGCCGCAGGAAACCCTGCCGCACCCATGTCACCAACACAGAAAAAGCAAACCCCGGCACCCACAAGTAAGCCTTCCGTCAGGCCTAAACCATTGCCCAAGGACGATTTCAAACTAGTATTGCGTTCCCAGATGGACTCCCGCTTGGCAACATTCATACGCGGACATCTCCCTGGCAACTATTGAAACGTCATCAAGGGTCGCGTGGCGTCCCGAAAATCTGCGCCTCCTAGTGGACGTAACTCAAAACACTTCCGCCATAAGTACTCCGTCCTCTGACGTCGCACCAGCTTTCAGTCAAATCAAACATCTAACCCTAGAAAACAAGCAGTACCCCGTCCAGCTTACAGCCTGGACCCCAACGACTCCGTCCAAAGGCGTCATCAGTGGGGTCCCGGTCCGACTCACTGAAGCAGACATCTCTAGAACATTGATCAGTCCTTGGACGAAGTCTACACAGTTCGAAGACTTGGAACCTCATGTACAGTGGTTCTGACCATCGCAGGGCCCAGGGTTCCTTACACAGTCCTGCCTGTACGGCAACCGAATACCCATGATCTATCTACAGGAAAACTATCCTGTCTGCTCTACATGTCATACCGTCGGCCACAGAGCCACGGCTTGTCCTCGCCAAACCACTCCAGTCTGCCGTAATTGTGGGATCAAGGAAGCCTCAACCGAACCACCCATGCTCGCCTACTTCTGACCTTTCTGCTGGTGCCCACCTGTCCGGGGCACCAGGCTGTCCTAAGCATATTGCCAAACCGTTTGTTCTTCGGCAAAGACGACTAAGACAAGCCCCATGCCAGCACGTCTGACACTTCTCCAGCCTCCTCCCCATTAGGTGGCTGTCATCGAGACCGTTCAACAACTCCTTCAGCACGGAGACGCAGCCATTCTCGAAGCAAACAAGTCGCCCAGTCCCGGGATTCAAAGCCTTCACCCGAGACTGAGTCCAACGAGCCAAAACAAGCAAGCTGGGTCAAAGGGTCTCTCCCACAGTCTACCCCAGTACCTATCCGCGCCCCCATCAACGACAATCCGAGCACCCCAACTGCCCGTGTTGAATGTAAACGCCTTACTGAAATTTTGAAACAGCAAATAATTTAATAGCCTCGCTCTAAGCACGCCTTGATGCCCTCGAGAAGCTGATTCCACTGCTAGCCGATAAGCGCAGGAAACCTCACCCTCCTTGTCCAACCCCAGAACCGTGTAACTCACACCCCCCAAACAGACCCATCAGCCACCGCCACCACCCCCAAATTCAAGACATGTTTTCTACACCTCGCTACACAGCTGGCCACCATAAACCAAGACCTTCTCAAAATTCAGAAGAAAATCAGAAAAAAAACAGCAAGAAATTGGATCACTTCGAACGGAATATAACACATTCAGGAAACATGTCACCTCAATCAGCACTCCATCCGGTTCACTCAAGCACAACTATGATCTCGGCCCCATCCGGCGGACAGGACTACAAAAGGTTCTTTAAGGACCCACGCCCGCGCCCGTCAACCCACACAAACGCCGACAATGTCATCCCAGCTTCCTTACCTGATGGTGCGGAGAAGAAAGTCTAACCCACCTTCAACGACACTCCTACAATGGAATTGCAGAGGATTCAAACAAAAAGCTGCGGCCCTTTTACTCAATACATCACCACCCTTCATTCTAAAGAAGCAGTCATTGTCCTCGAGGAGGCGAATTCTCACATCAAGATCCCTGGGTATATCCCCTACGGCCCGCCAAATAATTGTTCCACCCTACACTAATTCGTAACACCATATCTGCAGTTCCCACGTCACAACCACTACGGAAAGGTAATGTGTTCACCGAGCTCCTATCTGCATCGATCAAACGTAACTGAAGCCTCAGCGTTATGAACATTCACTTGCCATCCTACGAAAAAATGCCCCCAATATTCCATCCACAATACGCGATGCCATCGCTATCGTTAAAACCAGGCCCCTCGTTATTCTCGGCGATTTCAATGCTGCACATCCCCAATGGGAATACACGTACAAACAAAAGGGGCGTCCTCCTGGCGCAAGCAGTCGATGATTTTCAACTCCTGCTACTTAATCAGCCCGGCTTTCCAACACGAACGGGAGCCAGCACAGCGAGGGACACTTCTCCAGACTTCTCCTTCCTCAAGGGCAATTTAGATGTACTATGGTCATCAACTCACGAGAAACCTTGGGTGTGACCATGACATTATCCAACTCACCATTCGCAATCATAATTACCACGTCAAACAGGGGTCATCCCACCTAACCAACTGCGATGCTTTTCGCAAGGCCAATTCGTCGTGCCCCATAGACCCGGACCCAAGCTTTGGCTGACTGGATTGGATGACATAATTGAAACAGTCCCACTCAACACAAAAGCCATCGCCACTTCTTTCCAGACCCCTAGCGTGGATGCTAAACTTTTACATCTCTGGGAGGCCCATTGAAGCTTAACAAAGCGATAGAAACGGCAAAGACATAACCGCCAAACTCCGCTTCAGAATAGCAGCATTTAACAAAGAAGCCAATGAATACGCCAAACACCTCTCCAAAGAGAATTGGCTTCAGTTACGCGACAGCCTGTAAGGTACCTTCACCACTCGCACAACATGGCAATTGCTAAGGTATCTTATGGATCCGATTTCCAGCAAGGATGAAACTCAGCGCTCTATTCCCCGCCACCCTACAATCATCAACAGATCGGCCCACGACCTCATACAAGCGCTCAAGGCTAAATACCTCAACACCTCCCGCCACTTAACCCCACCCTCCTGGTGTCGACAAACAATGACCTCGATAAGGCCTTCCAACTGTACGAACTAGAGGCAGCTCTTTCCGAGTGCAACAAAAATAGCGCTCCCGGTCCAGATCAAGCCACTTACCGGCTTCTTGCCAATCTGGAAGGCGACTCTCTTGATCATCTGCTCCACCACATCAATTTATGCTAGGGCTCAGGCCAACTTTCTCCCCAGTGGAAGGAAAGCTGAGATTCCGGTTCGTACCGAAGCCTAATAAGTCCCCTCACCTACATAACCTTCGGCCCATTTCTCTAACCTCCCGTGTGGCTAAATTGGTTGAACCATTATTATTGAAGCAAACTTCAAACCTTCCTTGCAAAGAAGGGTCTCATTCCCAACACCATGTATGGGCTCAGAAGCATCTGAGTACCCAGGATATTCTCCTTCGAATTAAAGAAGAGGTCTTGCCCCGGCTACCCGTCACTCTCCCCGCGAAGCCGTTCTTGCCTTAGATTTAAAAGCGCATTCGACAATGTGTCGCCTTTATCCATACTATCCCGTCTAAATCAAACAAGTTGCGGCCACCACACGTACTCATACATTGCTGACTTCCTATCTCAAAGCCACGCTATTATCCGGGTAGGAGACGTTCAATCTCAGCCTATAGCACTGGGTGATCGGGGCACGCCTCAACGTTCTGTTCTCCTCTCCACTACTTTCAATCTGGCCCTCCTGCACTTACCCCATCAACTCGACGCCATCCCGCACGTTCATTACGCGCTGTACTTCGATGACATCACAATATGGACAGACTCTGACTCCATAGGAAAAATCCATGACTCACTTCACTGGCTACGGATGTCGTTAACAAATATCCCTTATCAGTCGGCCTTCAATGCTCGCCACAAAAATCGGAACTTATCGTCGTACGCAAACATCCCCCGCTTCACACATGAACCGATTTGCATCCACCTCGAAGGCCATACCATACGACCCAGCTCCTCACTTCGAATTTTAGGCCTGGCCAACACGCGTAATGACCAAACTTATTGAAACTCTCCAAGGCGTTTCAGCAAGTCTTCCAACATGCTTCTACGCGTTTTAAACCGGAGCCGGGGCAGGAGGGAGAAAGATCTCATTCGACTGGTGCAAGCTCTCCTGATTTCGCGAGTAACCTATGTAACACCTTACCTTACCCTCACCAAAAGTGACACAGAAAGGCATTGATCGTTTAATCCGCAAAGCTTTTAAGCAAGTATTAAATCTACCCTATGAACACTTCGACGGCCCGTCTCCTACAACTTGGCCTCCACAATACGGTATCCGAGCTTATTCAAGGCCATCTATCAATCCAACGGCTTTCGTTTAACACAAACTCCTGCAGGCTTGCGCTCCTAAACAGCCTCCATATCACATGCCCGCAATCTACTCTCTGTCAGCCCCTCCCCACCATTGGAGAAGTAACATCCAGGTTCAGCCCTTTATACAAAAATGTGCACCCTGACCATCCATCCCGGCCGCAGGCAAACCCGGAAGCCAAGCAAATGAGACTATTTATGGAAAAAGAACAGATGTCGCCTATACGGATGCTAGTACCCAACCTAATTGTCAACAAAAAGTAGCCGCAGTCACCACAAAGGGCGCCCTCATTAACTGTGCATCAATCAAGACATCATCAACCTGGGTTGCCGAGGAGCTAGCTATCGCCTTAGCCCTCATACACACGAAGTACCAATCAATATCACGTATTCCCAAGCTGCCTGCCGAAGATTCTTATCCGGGAGGGTGGCCCCTTCTACTTTACAGCTACTTTTATAACATCAGCCCCGCCGGAAAGTTAATATCATCTGGACTCCTGGCCATTCCGCCCTGACGGGCAACAACTTTGCTCATCAGTAAGCCTGCGCCTTTCCTCTCCAGGCTTCCGAGGAGACCACATCGTCAATACCGCTCGTAACGTATCAAGACATCACGCAATATTACAGGTCCTACAGATAACCTTTTCTCGCCCTCACCTCTGCACTATCCAAGGAAGAAGAATCGCTGCTCCGCAGGCTAGAAACCAATAGCTTTCCTCACCCATTCGCCTGCTTCGTATGTTTCCAACTCCAATACTCTGCTGAATGCCAGTTTCATTCACAACCCAGAACTCTAGCTCGTATTTTAATACAGTGTGCGCGCAATCCCAAACTTCCACTCTTTGATCCCCTCTTCACACCATGAGCTGTGGTAGAACCTGGTGAGCAGCGACCTTCTGGACGTCATGGCAGCTCCTGGAATCCAGAGCGAAGGCTCACTGCTTACTTGATGTATTCGCGGACTAGGCAACCACTCCCACTGTAGAAAGCTCGAATAAACGTTTCTTACTCTCTCTGTCTGTCTCTACTCTCTCTCTCTCCT
The DNA here is from genome assembly GCA_013339765.2 of Haemaphysalis longicornis. Classification (NCBI taxonomy): domain Eukaryota; kingdom Metazoa; phylum Arthropoda; class Arachnida; order Ixodida; family Ixodidae; genus Haemaphysalis; species Haemaphysalis longicornis. The sequence continues at coordinate 87,997,174 of CM023452.1, forward strand.
CCTCTCTCTCGTCTCTCTCTCTCTCTCTATCTCGCTCTCTCTCTCTCTCTCTCTCTAACGACCATTCTAAAGCACCACTTCTGTTCTTTCACTGGTTAAGGTTGACCACGGAAATGTACCCGACCTGTCGTACAGGACATTTGTAGGACATTTTAAAAACTAAAAGGATCTAACGACTATCCCCAAGCACCGTGTATGGTCTTACACAGCTACCGGTTTCCTTAGCCACCTACGCAACCGGTTTCCCTTAGACATTTATGCAACCCCGTCATTCATAACACACCTTTAATCCAAACCCAAAATACTTTGCATACGGCGTGCTCCAACGGAGTGTTGGCGGCGTTAATTTTTCCTCTGGAATCGCGCTATTGCAGACGTGATCAAGTAGATCCAGTTCACTTAGATGTCTTCATTGCCTACATGAAACGTGAAACTTTAAACACGTTGTTCACGTATATTGCAAATCAAGCTGATGAAAACAGCGTATGATTGAAGCAACCTCCCTTTCATGTTTTTTTTGCGCCCCGATCAAGAGCACTAGTCATATGACATCCGGTTCTTTTTAAGATTACAGCTACCGATTCTTTTATTTACCATTATATTTCAAATCTCCACTTTAGGTGACTTAAGGTCCTGGCCGGGAAAATAAATTTCGGTTATGTGCGCCCTAATCAACAACTTCCTTCCGCAAAAGGACTGCATTGGCTCTTAACTCCACTCACCACATGTAGCACACTGCACCGAGGGTAGTAAAAATGAAAAAGGTCTTCGCTTCCCACCAACAACGCCGAAGTTCCGCTCCCAGCTCCAGGACAACCTAGTAAATGTAGACTTCTCTCACCAGAAGAGAAACTACTTTAATTAATTAGATTTCGCCGCCATGACACACAAAATCGCGTGGCCGTGTTAGCGACCGCGGCCAACGCTTTATTAAAAATCTTGCGTCAAAAATCATTCCTCCCTTCTTGTTCCGAGCACAAGATACTTTTGCAATCAGGCGAATGCCGTACCTGAGGAATATTTTGCGTCAGCTTAGAATGCTGGTGGCTGAGTCAATTATTTACTTTCTATTTGTATACAAAAAGTACAGCGGACTTTTCAGTATATGCAAGAGTACGGAGTACTATCACGAAAGTTTTGGAGAAAAAGTGACACCAAGGAAAGTAAGAAGTAACTCAGATATTTTCACCATGACAAAACCCCCCAAAAATGCCTAGACACCTGACCACACAACAGTACTTAACCGGAAGGTAAAAAGAGAAATTTTTCAAGAAAGAATTACCATCAAACAAGCTTACCACTATGTCAATGCTTGTGTGATGAGTGCAAACTAACTAGGCATGGGAAATTAATTATTCATTTACTAGGCATAAAATTACGTCTTTGACATCTCCTCCACGCGTGTGTACCACAATGAGGCACCATATTTGCAAAAAATAAAGAAAATTGCAGGAAATACAAACGCGCCGTTGAGCACTTCGTGCTTTATAAGACACCGACCGTTATGCTCAGTATTTTTTTACATCGCTTGGTTCTGCGCCGTTCGTATCACTAGTCGCCACTCGAGCTCTACCAAATCATGGTTTATATGTCGAGCATGTCATAGCATGTGCAGGTGCTGCCAATGTTAATATAGTCTGATGGCTACCTCGTAGCAAGCATGCCTGATTGGCTTGTTTAAACCAGGCTAATGTACTGTACTGCATACTTGTTCATTTCACCTGATTTGTGCAATACTATTATTTTGTACTCACTACGTTTATACCATGACGGTAATTGCTCTGCCCGAGTTTGCACCTAGGCTCGGTGATACCACCCCTCCCCCCCCAGCCATTCCTTTACTATTGTGACTAAACGTCTATACTGGGGCTGACCTCTGCTCTTTTTATTGCTTCCCAATCTAGGGATGCATTACGTGCAGTGTGAATTTCTTTGTGTTTAGCATTGTTTGCAACAGAAATCCCAGTTTTATGTTCGGGTCCTCAGCGTCTGAATAAACCGAAGAGGATGAGATATTCTAATACAACAAGCAGGTTACCTCACATTTTTTATAGCAGCGCTTCTGGAACTGACTTACAAAAATATTCACCTTGGGAAACGTACCATAAGAAAGATAGCTTTAATATAACCTTCGTGTACGTCCATTTTAGGTTCGTTCAGCGTAAACATCAAGTCAGCACTGAATTACTGATTCTTTGCTGATTTCTGGCGCCTGTCTGGCTTTGGTTGCAGTTGTTCTAGTTATTTGTTGCTACTGCAAGGGAGAGTTATATCAGTTTTTCGTTAATAGCCCAGTGGTATAGTATTTTTGTGCGACATTGCAATTTATTTGTGGGTTTTTTGTTTGTATGGGAATCTTTTAATACAGTAGCAAAGGTTGCAGCTGGTATAATTAGAGAAATTATAGTAACGTTTAGCGGCGAAGCATAGTTACTCCAAGAGTCAGAAACGCATCTTATTGTGCTGGTTGTTTTTTAGAATTTTTTCAAAATGTGTAATTTAGATAAATTTTGTTAAAAAGGTTTTAAAAGTTTAATAGGTTGTTTACAATCCGCATTACGGGTAACTTTTACACACGTTTAATTGCAAATTTCTGGCTGTTTACATAACTAAGTTTTTGCCAAAGATCCAACCTCAATTAGCGTTTAATATGTACCCGTGAAAACGGTCCTTGCAGCAGTTAGCTTTTTCAAGGGACTCAGAAACATACACAATCTTCTTGAACTAAATTTCCCTTACATTGTTGGCCTCCTTCCATATGCCACATTTTTAGAAGTACAATTTTTGCCTTCCTGGTTCCATGTTGTTTGGCTGCGCACCGCGTGTTAGACCTTGAGATATAGCAGAGTCCTTCAATGCTTTACTGGTCACGAAACGTCGGCGCTCTTTTCATATAGGGACCGCGCGCGCCACTACAGGCGCCACCGCCGCACGAAGGTCATCCAGGCGACCTGACGTTCAGGAACGGAGGACGAGCCCTACTGCGCATGCGCCAACTAGACATCAAAGAACAAAGAAAGCGACTTTTTTTTTGCCTGACGTGACGTCATGGTTTGAAAAAATGGCAGCTGTTGTACGGTTACCTCGCGCGATCTTCTCGCCGTGATTTTTGTCTGCCGTTGCAGCGGTGCATAGGTGTTCGGCTTGCGATTGTGATAAGGGCGCTCTCGAAGAACTTCTGGAGGGCACTCACGGTGGTGTGCAGCGTGTGATTGAGCCGCTGAGTGTGTGCGGCCGCCTAATTTGCGCGTAGTGCGTTACGACGGTGAACACGGGCGTTCTGCATCAGTTGTGCCGCCTCGATTTGCGAGAGTGATGAGTGCGCTCGCGACAAGCTTCTGCGCGCATTTCATTAGAGCACCGTGTTGAGGCCGCTGGGCGTTTCGTCTCCGACGTGCGAGTGCGCGTATGCCTTCAATTTCAAACGGCGGTGCTATCATGGCCAGCCGCGAAGATCGTTCGCACGAAACTCTTGTCGCTCACCACACGGTCATTGACTAAGAAATAACAAGACAAGACTATTGCGACCTACAAAGGTGATTCCTGCGCGTCGTTTTGGGTTTCCCCGAACCCCGTGTCTTGTAATCGCTGCGTGCTGTCATAAGCCCGGGGACATTATATTCAGGGGGTCATGGTCCTGCTGCATATTCTTGTTAAATCATTGCAGAGGACTCTTGGCGCGCAGAAATGAAAAGTTTGTAATTATCCAAGTTAGTTTCGTTGGTCTCCAGAGGGTTGCTTTCCTGACGAGCGATTATTTTGCGGTATGGGAGCTGTACAAATGTGTTGACGGATGTGGAGGGGCACATTTTGTAGCTGTTCTTGGGGCGCTTGATATACGAGGAGTTCAAGGGTGTCTCGTCTGGTAGGTGGTTGAGGCGGGAGGTTTGGGAGTGATTGTAAGCTTCGTGCAGTTTATCTAAGGTATTATGTACTTCCAGTTCGACCAACTTGCACGTGGGTGTCGAGAGGGCACTGTTCGGTCTGTGAAAAATTTATTTCGCCCCCACCATATTTGGTGCCCGTTTGTGGCTTCTACTATCAGCCTTCGTCGTGTTCTGCTTGATCCTACACAGTGACAAAGTTTGTAACCGTAGCGGGACCCCGCCGACATGCGGCAGTGGCCAAATTAACATTCTCAAATGCTATTTCCATAACACTGTTGGACACGAATTCTTGTAACTTTGTTCCTCCTGTGGCTACACAGCCCGTCACCATGATGCACAGCATTACTGAAAGTCACATGTTTGTTTTTCTTATTTCAATGTATCTTGATGGTACATAGGGCAGACAAGGCCCTAACAGGCGGTGGTGGGAGCATGCCGCATTGCTGACGACTTGAACAGAAACCGATTTGGTGCTCCACTCCAAGACTCAATGCACGCCAGGTGGCTGCATGCCAGAATTTGATACGACGAGAGTGCTGAATTTGTATGGCACAAAACGGGAAACGAGAATCTTTGAGGCCTATGTGATAAAGGTGGGAGACAGATGCACTATAGAATACTGAATAATTAGTGTGAAGTGTGCGCAGCTTTTTGCTTTTTACATGTGGTGTTAAAGCAGTGTCACATGAGGGTTTTGTTTACTTTGTAATCCTCTCAGAGGGAAATGAAGCTTGTTGATGAAGCTCATTCCTGTCTCTATCCTTTCCTTGAGACATGCCTGACATTTGCACCCAAATTTCCCACGTTGAAGTCTCAACTAGCGGCGAGCCACCTTCATTCAGTCAACTGTTTTGATGCATATTTAAGCACAAAACCCTGGACGTCTGCCATAATCACTCATAAGAAACCCTTGATGCCCGCCACACTGCCACCACTACCACTTCCACACACTTTGCAAAAAACAGATGCAAGCACAGCCACGACAGATTCCACAGTGCTTCCCAGTAAGCATGTCCCTTTATCAAGAAGGAGCATCAACCTCTAATACACTGCGACGATGCAAAAGCTTAGTGATCATCTACCTCATCTGGACATCACGCCTTTCTACAAGGGAATGAGGCGGCACGCACTGCTGCCCTCAAATTTACTAGCCACGGATTCGTAGAAAGCAGAAAAGACCTGCCAGATTCCCTCACCAACCTCCAAGTCCAAAGCCGTTTTACAGATGCCTACAAACCCACACATACTACAAAACAACATATTACCCAACACGTGCCCCTATGAATGCCCACCTGTAAAGGAAGGAAGGAGAGAGAGAGAGAGCAAACACTTATTTCTAACTCCAGGTCCTAATTTGAAAGTTCAATTTACCGAATCCGCTAGTACTCCTGAATGCCTGGTCCTAATTTGAAAGTTCAATTCACCGGATCCACGTAGTATTCCTGAATGCCTGTGCGGATCCGGTGCACGTGTTTTAGAGAGCTTCCTGGGCAGCCTGGATGTTCACTGTCGGCGGGGGAGACAGCCAGAGCCCCCAGGAAGTGATGAAAGTGAGGGATTGGGTAAGAGATGGTGGGGTGAAGTCCCAATTAGAATGAGGGATGGATGGGTAGGAAGAACATGGGCAGGAAGGATGGCCAGGGCGCCGATAGATGCGGTGAAGAATGTGATGGGAGGGGAGTGAAGAGGTTTGAGCCTGCGAATGAGGCACGCAGCCTCACGAGTTAGACGGGAACTGGAGGTGGGTACAGGTGCGTGATAGGCGTTGGGCGTGTAATTGGTAAGGCGGGAAGCGCGGTGTTGAGTACGAACCGTCGGCGGGTGGTACAAGTTGGCCAGGACATGGGCGAATCCGGGAAAAGGGACTCGGGTGAGTGCGTCTGCTAAGGCGTTTCCGCACATGGCAGCGTGGCCAGGAACCCAAACCAGTGGAAGCGTGGCCGAGGATTCGATGCAAGTATGGAGTGACGAAAACAGTGTGTGTGGGTGGGTCTCGTGGTTAGCGAAATTACGAAGGGCTGACTGACAGTCGGAGAAGATATATACTGGCGTGGTGGTAGGAACATTAAAAGTAGCGTGCTCTATTGCAAGGGCAATGGCGTATTCTTCGAGGGAGGTCGAATCGGTGGAGAAAGAAAGGAAAGCATAGCACTGTCTAAAAAGGGAGTAGGAGAAATGAAGCCATGCCCGTTGAGTTTGAGGGAGGTAGGAGATAGTACAGGGAAGACAGAGAGGTTAACCCTCCAATCAACTGCACCCAATGCTTATCAGTGATTTAAATAAATGCGTCAAACTTGCATGAAACACCTTACTGCATTTTTTAACCCCATTCATGAAATTATTTGTGTAAATTATACACTTATACTAAAATGCCAGGCAGTATATTTGAAGGTGTGTGAACATTCGCAACTTAGAATACTGTGCGAGTACTTTTTGATATTCGATTTGCAGCTCTGTTTCAAATATTTGAAATTTACAAATAGTAGAGGAACGAATGTTTGCTTATCTGAAGACGTGCAAACTTTCAAGCTTCATACATAGAAAACCTTGCGGGTTGGTTTTTCTGCACGACACCGAAGCCCTGCCAAAAGCCTAATAAAAAAGCCTTGCACAAGCAAGTGTTGCTAACTGTGGTGTATGTTAGGTCAAGTGCAACACTACAAAAGCAAAATTTTTAATCTAAAATAGGTTTTCCCATAAATATAATAGCAGAAGTGAGAAATAAAACGTTATTGCTGGCTTGTTGGTGAGGTCTCACCTGCAACTAGCCTCCTTTCAATCATTGAGGAGAGTGGGGGGACTGCTGCCTATCATATTAAATATACCCAATATGCTTACTGTGTTCACAGTATTTTGAGGAACCCCTATTTCTTTATGGCAGTGTATGCAAAATTTTTGTTGCACTGGTTTCATGTCTATGTTTTATTTTTTCTGTTACATAAAATTTTTTGTATGTCAAGCACAAATACCTGAACAGAGATGTGTCTAGTTCTGACGGCCTAAGCTGTCTTTTTTGGTGTAGTTATTTTTTTACACTCTAGAAACACCAAAAAAAAGATAGTGTGGTTTGAAAATATTCAATTCGCAGCCGCTTGTACTATTCGTATTCACAAATATTTTATTCAATTCACAGACGCAAAGTTGATAATCACACACCTCTAAATATATATACAAAAGGTAAGTTCGTTTGTAGTGAAAAAACACTCAGCTGCAGTGGGGTCGCTAAGGGGGGGCGGGGGGGCCCTGGGCTCCGGGTACCAGCCCTCGGTAAAGGGGGGGGTGCCACTTGTCCCCTACAATGTGTAATGCTGACGTCGAAAACTGGAAGACAACTGTAACGAGACCACACTTTGGCCTGTTCAATTTACGTCCCCACCAGTCTATTCAAATTTGTTTTCCCGGTACAATGGAAGAAAGCGAGGGGAATTTTGGCATCCAGGAAGTCGCGGTAGTCGAGGATGGGTGCGGCTTGAGGAGTTAATTGGCTGCAGGGTGAGCGGAGGCGAACAAGGAACGATTCCTGGGAGGGGGTGCGTCGGTATACACTGCACGCTCGGAGGGGTGTGTAGCGAGGCGAGCTTGCTTTTCAATGGGACGACAGGGGTCTAACAAAGCCCCTTCATCACGTCCAGGACCACTGTTGGGGCGGTGGACGAGATCACTAGGGGGGGAGGAGTGAAGGGGGAGGCATCCAAGCCTAAAAGACATTGGTCATGTGTCCTCAGCGGTTATATATGTGGCGTTTTTTACGCACATGAGATGTTGTGTACGGGTCATGGTGAATGTTTTAGCATTTTCTGGAGTCTTCACAGTGACGTGTCGGAGACCGTGTACCCCGGTCCGGTTGTCAGATTTTAAGAAGGAAACCAAGGTGAAAATGACCTGAAAAAAAAATAGGAAAGGCTGAATCTTGAGGAAGCGGGGACTGATAATTAAAACGAAATGAAAGTAAGTGTGAAACATGCAATGAAGGTTGGTGCGGGGGAGCTAACTGTATAAAATTAAGCCTGTGTTGGGAGGAGGGGCGCAAGTGGAAGAGGAGGAGTGGGAGCTCAGGTGTCGAAATATTAGGCGAGACAAATGGGTTGTCGCGATTTCCCCTTGGTTGAATGTGAACATCTTCGACAGAACTCTGTCTTGGTTGGGTTAAACGTGAAGAGGCAAATACACCAACCAAGGGTGTTTATTCAAAGCGGTCCCAACGCTTCGAAGCCAACTCGGCTCTTCATCAGGGGTGATTGTACGACAATAAGCAGCGGTTATATAGGTGTCTTCTTTTTCTTTTTCTCACTGGAATCTTGCCCTTGCGCGTCAGAGGCCGTGGGCGTTAGATGGTGGGAAGGGCTTCGAGGGGTCTATTCAGGCCTTGCCGGTTCCCTTGTATGTGCCAGGACTCAAGGAGTAATATTTGTGAGTAATTGCTTGCGCTACAAAATTGCTTGCGCACAATGCCCCCGCTAGTTATGTTGGGGAGGCCATGAACTTCCCGGAACGCCTCCGCCAACACAAAAACGACGTTCGCAAGTCCGACACACGCACTGGCCGAGCATTGCGAGAAAGCTGACCACAGGATTAACTTTGACGGCGCGCAGGTGATTGGCACCGAAGCCAATTACTCACAAAGATTACTCCTTCAGTCCTGGCACATACAAGGGAACCGGCAAGGTCTGAATAGATCGCTCGGAGCCCTTCCCACCATCTACACCCACGGCCTCCGACGCAGAAGGGCAAGATTCCAGTGAGAAAAAAGAAAAAGAACAGACACCTATATAACCACTGCTTCTTGTCGTACAGTCACCCCTGATGAAGGAGCCGAGTTGGCTTCGAAACATTGGGACCGCTTTGAATAAACGCCCTTAGTTGGTGTATTTGCCTCTTCATCTTTCCCCTTGGTTGCACCAGATTCCTTCAGTGCTTGCACTAAACAACCAATTCGCGATTTAAGCAATCGCGAAGGATCTGATATCGGGTGTTGATAGCTCATATTTTTTATGTCGTTGACTTTCCTCATCGTGTCCAGTGACGCAGCCAGCACCTTATGGCAATTGTACGAAGATGGCATTATAAGGAAGGGGCGTATCTCATGCGGCCCCGTGTAATAAAACTAAAAGAACAACGGACGAGTAGCTTGTCGAACAAATTATGCAAGAAATAGAACAGTTATATAGGCCATTTATTTTATTTACCTAACTTTTTAACAGGTAATCGTCATTTTTTGAGTATCTGCGTTGTGCACACAATAAAGCGGATAGCCGTGTGTTCATCTTCTTTCCATTTTATCATGGTTTTCGTGTGGCCGTCCCAAGGAGTTCTAAGTGAAGAAATATTTCAAGCTGAGTCCTAAATATTTTGCCTCTGGTAGGTTCATCTTTCAAGGTGGAGGGTGAGAAAAAAATGGACAGGACAACGAAATTAAGTGCATAACAAAAGATAAGTACCAGGTACGTCACCCACTTTCTATCATTAGGCATTCGACCCGCGAGTGCTCCATCCGTAATATGGTCGGGAGACCCCACGATAATTGAGGTGGGAGTGAGGGGCAGTTCTGTGTTAGTGAAAGCGTTCTGCTGAGTGTTTTGTGAACATTACTAGAAAAAAAAATGTTGAAGACTGTGTGACAAAGGACAGGACGCCCGGTGTCGTATACAAGATTTTTGAGCTGAGTGCCCCTCCCCATGCATTGGGGAGGAAAAATCTACTGGAACCACTCAGGCAGCCCAACGATGACGTCCGGCTGCAAAACCGTCGCCCAGTAATGCAAAACATCAGAACGCAAAAGAGACTTTGGTGAAACACTCCAGAAGCGTGACCAACTGGAGGAAAGATGCAAAGAACATAAATCCTTCCCTCCGAACCCTCCCACTTGTGTACATGCGGGCACCGCGCTCCACAGCGAGGCCCTTTGTGAGTGACCGGCACTACAACGCGACCCCAGTCACCCCTGAAGGAAGAGGGAATCGAGATGGGTCCCAGACGTCTTGTTCTTGGTTATTACTTTTGGTTGGGAGAGGGCGATAATACTTCCTCAGCTACTGGGAAAAGGTTGTTTCATCTAGGATCTGTGCAATGAGACCAATGCCGAGTCACAAGAATGACAGAAATCGCTTTTGGTAGCTCCATTCGCAAGTGTGAACCAGCCTTCACATGTAACAATAGAAGACATTAATATTAGCAAAAATAACAATAACACTAGTTTATTATAATTGTTTTGTATATGTGAGGGGAGACAAATTTTCTGGGCCCTGGGTGCAAGTTTACCCCAGTAACGCCACTGCTCAGCTGCCTTTGCCATCACTGCTGGAGAGAGAAAATGACAAGCAAAACCTCATCCCTGACTAATTTCAGTTTTAAATTGTAGTGGTACTTTTGTGCTGTTCGACAAGCAATAACTTATTTGCGGCAAGATTGCTGCAGACAAGTCCTCAGTCCCGCTAAACACAGAAGAAATGAACTTGAAGGCATTGCACATCATAAGATCTGTTCCTAAAAGTACCAACTGAAGTCCAATATTGTTCTTCGGCATGTGACAGCACACATCAAGAACATATTGGGTGAACTGTCCAGCATCTGTTGAATGCATGGCATTATACCAGCTTGAACGTGACTTAGAAGGGATAATTTTAATAATGGTAACTTGAGAGAACCCACGAAAAAAAAAAGTGTCCTGGCACCCAGGGCCTAAGTGCAACTAGTTAATATTTTCTCATTCAATAGCTTGAGGCCAGGATGTGTATTATTAAGGCTTGGTTTCCTACAGCTTGGTAACAACAACAAAAAAACCTTTGTCCCTGTGCGCAGCCCTACCTCCCACCGGGCTGCATGTCTATTATCAGCTGGCTTAACGGTTAAGACCAAACAAAGTGATTATCAGACAGATTATGGTAGTTTACTACACTTCAGCAATGGTGAACATACCTGCCTGCCTCACGACTCCGAACACAATTTATACCTCGCACAGGTTAACTCCGTTTTACTGGGACAAAAACACAGCCCTGTGGTCTACGTAGAAGTGGTCTACGTTTGCACTAGCTAGCTTGGTTACGATGGGAGTGGTCATGCGCCATCCCAATGCCCTCGTCTGACCGGCGTTGCTGCCTCTCGCCACAGCACGTAGGCGGCGAAACGCCCAGCGGCCTCTACACGGCGCTCTAATAAAACACAGATGCAGAAGTTCGACGGGAACGCACTCATCACTGTCGTAAATCGAGGCGGCAGAACTGATGCAGAGGCGCCCGTGGTCACCGTCGCAACGTACTACGCGAAAATTAGGCAGTTGCACCACTCAGCGTCCCGATCACACGCTGCACATCACCGTAAGTGCTCTCCAGAAGTTCTTCGAGAGCGCCTTCATCACAATCGTAAGCCAAACACCTATGCACCACTGCAACGGCAGGCAAAAATCACGACGAGAAGAGCGCAGCGAAATGACCGCGCAACAGCTGCCATTTGTCTTGAACCATGACGTCACATCCGGCAAAAAAAAAGTCGCTTTCTTTGTTTTTTGATGTCTAGTTGGCGCATGCGCAGTAGTGCTCGTCCCACCGTTCCTGAACGTCAGGTATCCAGCCGCCCCGCGTGCGGCGTAATTGGCCAGCTCTTGGAGTGCAAAAGTTCCTGTTTGGTTTTCTGCGCGCTGATTAGGTGTGTTTTTTTCGTAATAGTTAGGGATGAATAGTCCAGTTATTGTGTTTATCACCTGCCTTCAATGGGGTTTTATTTTTCGAAGTAAGTTACCGTAGACTTCGGCCGCGAACGGCAACGGCTTCTGTGTGCTCTGGCACAAGCGCTGCGCCGTCGTGTTTACGAATTTTAAATCTATATTGCTTCTTTTCTTAAAGCAAAGTTGTAAATACCACACATACGGTAGCTGTGTAGTCACGGACTGCTGCGGGCCTATCGATAATACAATAAAAAACTGAAAGAAACCTAGAACGCGTCGTTCAGACTACGCTTAATGAATCCGTTGATTGCTCTGGAATGCACAGAACGCTAAAAGAGATAGCGCCATAGTATTGTCGTTTCGATGAGTGGGTACACCCTTGAGAACATCCAAAAACGCTGCAGAAACGCGAAGGATCAAACACGAAGAGATATATGTGCACCACGTGTTTTTCTGCTTCCACGATTTGCAATTCTTGCAAAAACAGGAAGCGAAAAAAGAACAATGAAACTGATTTTATCACACGCAACAAAAAAATTTCAATGTTACCATGGGAGACAAAAGAGCGTGGTCCAGCGTACAAAAATTTATTTTTATCGCGCTGCGATGTGCAACACACGGAGGAAAACAGAATATTGCCCGTAGCCAAGAACGACGCAAAGCTTTGTTCTGAACGCAGCCGAGCTAGCGATCTCCTGCACTACAAAAGACTAGAATGAAACGCAAACGTCGAAGAAGCAGTCCGCAGTGTGACGTTAACAGATGAACGTCGGAGCTCCGAGGTTTCGGACCAGGTGCTAGTCACCTCCCGAGGCCTCCAAGGTCGCTGCGGCCCTGTGGGCAGCCGCCACCGGCCCCATAAGGAGGAGCTCTTTCAATAAATGTTATTTCTCTCTCTCTCGCTCTCTCGATAAAGTGAGTTGTCGTGGCGGTTTGCTATGCTTGCATTACTCTTGGAACGTTATTAATTTCAAATCCATGGAAATACGATCGATAGAACATAGTTGAAGAAACAAAAATCAAGTTAGCGACAAGGTGGCACTCTTTCCATATCAAACAATATTGCCCGACGGACGTACGACAAAAAGAGCAAATGGGCGCTCCGGTTGAACGCCAGATAAAAAACCGGAATCGGCCACGCGCGGTTACAAAACAAACAAAACGAACCCTAAGGGATAATTCGCGGAAATATAAAAGTAAGAGAACAAGGACGTCCCAAAGCTTTTTTTACACGCGAGCCTGAGCGCAAGATAATGCAAGTTTGCAAACAGGTAATGAAGCACCGCTACAACCTGACTATAATGGCAAAATCCGGCTTTAAGTTAGCCTTGTAACAATTCCAGGTCCACGATGCTCTCAAAAGGGTACATTGCTTTTTCCATTCTCACACACAGTGCATTTCCACACACTGTCGCACACTTATAATAGAAGCTGAAATCTCCCGTTGCTTGCCTTGGAATGACGCCCCTCCATTGTCATACAGCTGCCCGTCGCTCGGTCAACAGAACAAGGAAAACATTTTCTGTGGTATCGTTGTACAAGGGACGACATCCCGGGACGCAACACATGTTCGGCATCGTCGCTGCACTACTTAAGTCGCATCACAAGAGCGCGATACGCACGTTACATTTTTTTTCCCGCACAAAACAAACACAACTCGCCGCGGCTCCGCCGTTCGAGCCAGCGCAACGCCGCCCGAAGAGTGACCTCAGTGAGAGGGTGGCGCCACCGCGCGGCGGCCAAACGCAGCATATGAAGCTCTCCCATTGAGTTACGGAGCAGTTTCGTGACCAGTAAAGCATTGAAGGACTCTGGTTATAGGCAACGCGGCCGTGCCTCAGCCCCAAGGTCACAGAGCTGCGTGCCCTCGTTTACTTCTCTAGAAGCTGGGCAGTAGTGGCAAATCCACATTAAAAAACTCTTTAGGCGCAGAACAACTCAACAGCTCAATGGTCCTTACAGGGCTGTCACAGCCCCGTTGAGAGTGTACCAAGACTACTGTACTAATGTACAGGGCTTGAGAGTTCTGCGAGTGGTAATGATGCACCACAAAAAAAGAAACTGCGCGCAAATTAACGGGAGGGTGCGGTCTTCATGTGTTCTTGTCCCCAATAATTTGCACGCAGTTGGTTTAGTTTTTTTGAGTACTGTAGAAGAAGAGACAAGGAGAGAGAAACATTTGTTATGACCACTGAAAAGGAGATCATGGAGTGGTCCCCATCCACGGGAATTCGTTTGCCATCTCGACGACGGCGTCCCCCTCAACGAGGTTGAGCTCGTCCGGGAGAGAGGGGCTAGACAGCAGTGTCACCCACTGCTCTTGGGGATGGGGGAAGGGAATATTAGGGGGGGTAATCCTGGTGTATCTTTACACTATACCAATAATGTGCCCAAGTGTCCCTGGCTGCTCCAGATTTGTATCCGGCTGATAATTGGCTTGGGTACGCTAGGTTAAGTCAGGTGTGATGAGATATGCATTTGATTGAAGAAGTCGTTGAGTTAATTCCTGATGCTTTGTGATGCTTCTAGAAAGACAGTCGAGCGCAGCCCGAACAGACTTATCTTTGCCGGGAATTAGCCACGCAACAGAACACGTGCTAACGAAGTCTAACGACGAGTGTAACGAAAAGGCCAAGCCGAGCATCGTACATTTCTTATAAACTACCGCATTTAAAAAAAACACGAGTAGTTAAAGCAGAAAAATCTGAAAACAATAAGTGTAGTTTAACATTGCATGTTTTTGTATCTAATATATGCAACGAGAAAATACCGCGCCACTTAAAACCATAATTCTGCAGAAACTTTTGTCCCATTTTTATTTACCTTTACAGCACTACTGCTAAGGCCAAGGTATTCCGCAGTCTCATAGTTAATAGCCACAAACAACATAAAGGAATGAAATGGGGAACAGCACATACCGGACGTCAGTACTGACATCTGAACATCACAGGTTAACTTATTTCACCTGTTTCAGAAAATCGAATAAAATGACACCAGTGCGGCGCCCTCTTACGAGTTCTGGGCGTAAGAAATTAGGGATGTGTAAGAGTTTTGGTGCTCGGCCTAATGATTACATACTTTAAGAGAGGTGGAACCGGAGCCTTGACGACGCCGCATGGCGTGACTTGTTTTTTTCTTCGAAATGTTAATTAAGCTGTTGCAAGTTCCAGCTTACGTTTTGTCTACTTTTCTCCTCGTGTACGCATCTTTTCATTTCATTTCAGTCTTTAATTTCACGTTTTTATTTATTTCACGTGTTTTGGTAAACGATGAGGCGGGCAAAAAAGCGCCCTGCGGCAGCTTACGAGGCCCATTCTTCTGTAACATGGACAACATTGAGCACAGTACATATAAGCGCATTTTTGTTGTCAGTCATAGACAAAAGAATCTGTTGTCAATTTTTCCACATTCTATAAATACCTAGTACGCACCGATATGTCAAATACATACGTATGCATAGGTAAAATCACCTTGGCATGCATGCTAATATTCTCATGTATCCCTACGAACGTGATTCAGAAGTGTAACAAGTATATACACCTACAGACAAGTACAAGGCAGACCAATTAATTCTTCATGCTTTTACATCGGCATCAGTCTTCCAGTAAACACAAAATATATTTAATAAAATTTGAGTATGACACAAAAAATAATAGAAGTTCAAAATAATTAACCATTAAGCAACAGCTCAAAACGTGTGTTTAACTGATAAGGTATCTATGTCCTTACCCATTCCAAGAAGGCTGTTTAGCAATACCGGTATTTTCCATCGTAGCATATTATCTCCGTAAATGGTTCTGTAATGAGAGACCGACCATAACTCTGGATGTCTCGTAAAACGTGCATGGACCTTTTTTAAATTATTTATTACATAACAACCAGGCTAGTCCTACCCTTATTTCTTTCTGTAATTCGCTTCTTGCAAAGACGGTAATCAGAGAAGTTTGGGATGCTAATCAGGTAAGGTTTTTTCCGTCAGAGGGCGCACAGGGTGGTCAGAGACGACGTTTGAGATATTGTATTATTCCATTGGGTAATCAGTAGGTTTATGTATATTTGTAGAGGTAGTGGGACCCCAAACTAGAAAACAGTATTGAATGTATTGTAAGAACAGTGATTATATAGTAAGAGTCTAGATTTCATTGGAAGCAAGTCTCTGTACGGTAAAGTGCACCTGTGACACGTGATAGTTCAGTAAATACTTGATCTGTATGTAAGTCCAGAAGGATATTTTCAGAAAATGTTACTCCTGGCGTCTTAAAACTGCTTACTGTTTGAATGCGAGAGCCGTTTAGCGAAAGAGTTTGATTTTGTGGCAGCTGTTTGTTTTTTGTTCGGAATACAACAGCGTTGGCGCTTGTCAGTGTTTATAGCTAGTCCATTACACGATACCCATTCGACCAAGTTTAAGCAAAATTTCATTTCCTTGTATTAACAAACTTCACAGTTAGTATCCGAAATGAATGAGTTGCATTATCTGCGTAAAATACAAATTTATGAAAAGGATCGATCTGAAAAATATTATTGATATAGATGTTGAATCGGTAAGGTCCCGGTATACTCCCCTAGGGGACTCGAACATAGTCTATTTTTTGATGAATAATATTGATATATATGTTGAATCGGTAAGGTCCCGGTATACTTCCCTAGGGACCTCCGAACATTGTCTCTTTTTAGATGAATGGTGATTATTTAATGAAACAAATGGTGTACGATTACTAGATATGACTCGATGATATTGTGCGCTATGCCACGTATACCGTAGGATTTCGATTCCCTCAACAATACTTTCGTATTAAGGGAATCAAATGCGTTGGTGAAATCTACAAAATTCCAAGAACCAATTTTTTGTCTTCAATAGCTTCAAGAGGGACTTCTCTTTGGTCCAAAGTCAAACTTCGGTTAGAACAGGTTTTAGAAACTCATACTGGGATTTTGTTAGTGAAAGCTGTCAATCGGTTAAAGAAGTAAGTCTAGAATGTATAAGTTTTGGTGGTACCTTAAACAAAATGGGAGAAATAGAAATAGGTGTGTTATTGCCCAGAATGGAGTACTAATCATGTCCGCAACAAGTTATATGGGATGTGTTTGCATATCGAATGGATCTGAAGAATTACGATTATTCAGTTTCATAATGGATGAGAAAACTTCTTGCTCGGTTACAGGAGTAATATATATTGTATCTAGGTAAGGAGGATTCATGTACTTAGGAACTGTCCCGTGTAATTGTGGGTAAAAGTCATATTCACAAGATGGTTATTGAAAGCATTAACAAGAGCGCTTCCTTCAACCTGCTTCATCTTCGCTGCGCACAAATTGCAGGACAAAGGGGAGGAAAACACTGGACAAGTGCTGCGAAGATGAATCTGTACCAAGTTGCGTAGTTTTCTAGGCTACTTAAACCTCCTTGCCATCCAGCGTAACTTCGGTTACTACTGTGGATGATTTAGAAACGTTGAAGATTGAATTGAGATTCCTTCCGCTGCAAGACTGCATTCCACCTTCTTCATAGTGATCTATGCGCGTACAGGTTATATTCACTGGCGTGACACACACGCGGAAAGCTCTGCGACCACGCGTTCAAGCACTCCGTTGCTTCGGCAAAGCTGCGAAAGCAACTTTGACCGGTTACATCGGGGTCTACAAGATTGCAGCACTTGTCCGTGCTGGCGCCCGATAAAGCACAGCACGTAACAACCACAGGATCTCTTTGATGTTTAAAACGTACGCTAACCTAACGCAACGTAATACCTCGACGCCAAATACTGTTCGCTGCAACATTCTACAATACACCTATCGCTCGACATGGTTGAAATGGTCGCATGACTAGGTAGGGCGTAGGCGGACTTCGCTTCAGAGAAAGCACTTTGCGCAGAACTTGTTCCTCCGCGCACACTACAAAAGCGATAGCAAAAGTTTCCCCTCGCTCTTTTTAGCCGAGCAACCAGCCGATACCGGAAAGGGCAGCGCCCCTGCTCGGTCGCCGCGCCTGCTCCGGCCACGGACACCGTGGCTCACAAATTTTTGACAAAGACTGTACGTGTGCAGCTGTGTCGTGATGAAACAAATTGAGCGCGTATGCAAGTGAAAACAGAAGGCCCCTTCACGTTCTGTCATCGGTGCAAGGAGAACACCGAAAATAGTGCAGGTGAAAATTGTGCCGGGCTGTACCCAAACTCATTCGATTTCTCAAAAAGTGCTTCCGAATTAGGCAGCGCTTGCGCCGGCATGATTCTGGAAGGACCTCGCTTGCACTAGCTGATAGGCTACCATTGTATCTGAATCAGCAAACGCATGAAACATTTCTTCAAAACCAAGCTCTGTTTTTTTGTACTCAGCCATGCATTAAAGCGCATCTGTGTGGACATCCCTAGTCGCAGGGAATTAGAGTGGTGGCCTATTGCGCTCCATGTCGCGTTTGTTCGTAGGCGTTTACGGCTTCATTCTACAGTGATTCTAAGTTCTTGAAGGCACGGACAGCTTCACAACCATAATGTGGGTGCGAATAATGCAGTTCAGTTCACACCACCGCCGAGAACTGGGGTAAAACGGGGCAGACAACGCACTGCGGTGTATTTTGTCTGATATATTGGCACAGTGCGCATCCGCAGGCAGAGGGGGTCTGGCATGGCGGTTTCTAGTCATTCGAAGAAAATAAATCGCCCGTTAACATTTTAGCGACTACCATTGATAGGTACGCCTCTTGGACCTCCACAGGTGACTCAAATGACAATGGGCAGATCAGCCGGTCTATAGGACCCAACCCATTCTGCTTGGGTCCGCGCCACGCACCTCCACGCGAACCGAAACATGCGTGACCAATGACAGGGAGAGGCGGACGCTCGGTGGTGATCTGGCATGCGCTGTTCCCCGGATCTGCAAGCTTGATCGGTTGGCGCAACTTTGCGGACTTTACGCGGCAATTAGTTTATCTTGTAAAGACTGCACATTTACCCCTCGTGGACGCGTCAGTTTATTACGCGGCCTGTTTGGTAAGCTGAGTTTGTTTTGGAAAAGGTTGTTACACAAAAAGCCGCAAGCAATAAACTCACTCGTTCCTCAGTACAGATAGTTAAGATAATTAAATTATACGAGATCTTTCGACTAGGTTGTCTTACCGTCTGTAAATTAGGGCTGATGGATTACTCCCGTTTTAGAAACAGTGTGGCCCTGCTTAGTTTTTAAGATTAATCTACATAGCGATTCTTCATATTATGAGGCTAAAAGTTACCACAGCTGCGGCACGCTGTGGTATATAATTGCCGTGCGTTGTAATAAGTACAAATACTGGTGGATAGAATAAAGAAATAATTGTGATTGTTATTTTAGAGCCCAAACACACGTGAAAACTAAACTTCGGTAAAAATTTACCTCAGCGGAAAATTCCCCATTTTGTTTCAGCGGAGTGAAGGTTAAATGTCGCTGAACATCTTCGTTAAGCCACAATTAACCTTCGCTCCTCTGGGGAAAGAATGGGGCGTTTTTTTTTAATTATTCAAATGGACCCAAAGCTAGTTTGAGAAAAAAGCGGAAGTTTGTTGCCGGACCTATATGAAACAATGTCAAAGTTATTATATATGTTTCACGTGTCAGCTAGGGTAAGTGTCCGACTGCCAGGAATTGGAAATGATGCTCTGAATTTGAGTACTATTGGGATAAGTCTTCATTTGGCCATGACTGATTTGAAACACTCAAGCTTAATGCGCCATTTTTATGAAAACTTTATTTAATTGATTTACAAGAATGGTAGAATTGAGGTCTGGAAAAAGGCATTAAACTTTAGAACAGGGCTTCAAGAGTAGAAGTATACATGATAAGCAGGTGATTGCTCTTGGACCATTATCAGTTATTTTCGGTATCTCAGTAGGATAATTTTATATGGTACGCTTGAAGGAGCTCACCATGTGAGCACGCACATCATTGCCTTGTCATAAATATCCAAAACTCTTCACAAGAACGCTGTTCATATAATCTTCACCTTAAGAAAGTAGTTTTGTCCCTCAAATGGGCAGATTTTCAAGGCTTGTAAGCAGCGGTTGTTGCCTTAAGGACTAAAATAGTAAATATGGGTGGAAAAAATATATATAACTAGAGTTGCTCCGTGGGGACTACGGAGACGAGATGAAATCATTCCTCTAAATCTCCAAGTTTCATTTTGTTGAATTCTTCGTTGTTTTACTTCGTCGTCGACATTTGCGGATAGATCTTTTGCCGGGCTCCTAATTGCCGTTTAAATTCATGAAAAGGCAGCTCTGAAAAGCAAAAAAAACTAGGAGACACCCACGAAACACAATGAACAGTGAAGCCAAAAGCAAACTCCCATTGGGCAAATGTATTTGGCTCATTTTGATGTATTGGCCCAAATGTATTTGGCTCATTTTGAAGAAGCCTTTGACCGTGTCTCCCATTCTCACTTGCTGTTTAAAATAAAAAAATTATTAGCTAACCCGAAAATTCTCCGGTGGCTTGAAACGTATTTGTCAGGCAGATGTCAGTACGTCCACATTGCTAATAATACGTCAAACGTAACCCCGTATACTCTGGTGGTCCCCAAGGTTCGGTCCTGGGTCCACTCTTATTTTTTATTTATTTGAACGATCTGTCTTCTTCATCTTCAGTGCGCTGTCGGCTTTTTGCCGATGACTGCGTTGCGTACTTTCCCTTTCGCACGAGAGAGGACCAGACTGCCCTCAGCACGTATATAAGTGCTATCACTGACTGGTGCAATTCGTGGAAAATTGGCCTCAATGTAACAAAGTGTGCCCAAATGACCATAACGCGTAAAACAGACCCCCTCGAAATTTCCTTACAAACTGAACAATACTCCACTGCAAACTGTAAACCAGTTTAAATACCTAGGTGTAACAATAACTTCAGCATCTAAGCTGGAACACACATATTCGAATCATATCATCAATTGCTATTCAACGTTGTGGTTGCTAAGGCACCGATTAAAACATTGCACAAGCAAAACAAAACAATTGGCATGCACATCTTTAGTACGACCTATATTGGAATATGCAGATGTTGTGTGGGATCCCCATACGAAAGGACACATACACTGTCTCGAACGCATTCAAAATAAATCCCTAGTGTTTATTTACAACACGTATGGCAGGCGTGTTTCATTTACAGAGCTACGTACCCGATCAGGACTTCCAACACTACAGGCACGCCGGAAACTACACCGCCTAAAATTCTGTTCTACATTGTTAACAATAACTTAGGAATAGCCTTTAACACCTACATGCAGTTTAATACATCGCGTCAAACACGTAACAAACATGCCAAAACAATCGAAATGCCCCGCACAAAAACTAATGCTCACCGTGTTTCTTCTTTTTCCACGAACAATATCGGATTGGAATGCGCTGCCACAAGCTGTCACTGAATTGTGACCCCGGGAATTATTCGTATCAGCTATCAGTTCGTACTTTTAACGAACAGGGCCCGCAAGACGCGAACGAACGTTACCGCCTCGCATTGGGCAAACATTGTGTACATTTCAAATTGTGTGTATTTTCTTGGAAGCCGGGATGTACCTACCCAACAAGTCTGTTTTCTGGTGTGTTACGCGCTTTTTTTGCTTGTTCCTGCTCCGGAAACTTTGTGATGGATGTACTTAACCAAGAGTGCTTTTGGCGGCTATGTTACGCGCTATTGTTTTTTCTTCGGATTGTTGGTTTCTACTCAGAAAAATTTGTCTCTCTTGTTCGGTTACGTGTTTCGCAGTACCACGCGAGTCCTCCGCTGCACCACAGTGCTGAATGTATCAATATGTAACCACTCCTGCCTTGGCTGCCAACAGGTGGCTGGCAGTATATTACAAATAAATTAAATAGTGCAACTGCAGGATCTGGCTCATTTTCAATGCGAAATATAATCTGTGTATACTCCTCGAAGGGGCATCTCCCCTAAATTTACAGGAAAGTTGCCAATTTTTTTATGTCATGGCAGTTTTATCTCACTGAGTTGAGCTATCCGGATATGGCTTATTTCGAGAAACATCGACTCCAATATGTTGGTTTATTACATTGTATTACCTCTGCGGCTTTTATACGATGGTTGTGTCCTCCGGCCCCGTGCTTTCCAAGCGGGGTAGTGCATTGCTACCGTTGTGTTCACCGGGGTCACATGAGCACTTCCTGTCCTTTCCCAACACAGGATCCCAATGAAGACGAGACGGCTTCCCCCTAACAGCCAAAGTTTAAGTGTGGTCTCTGTCGTTCTAATGACCATGAGATCACAGATAAAGGCTGCCCCAGCAAAACCAAGGCAACGCTTGCGAGGCGCCGTGCATGGCGTGCTCGTGCCCAGCCAGACCAAATCTCAACGTTCAACCATTTCATACTGTTTGGCGGAAGGAGATGAGGACGCCATGGAGGAGGAGGAAGCCACGGAGTCTCCCTCGCAGCAATCATATCAAGACGTTACCCGTGGTCTGCGCCGACGTCGGCAAGTTGCTTCTGAGCCACCATTGTCTTCCGTGGAGGATGCGCTTGTGGCCCTAGACGAAAAGATGGCATCGCTGCATGGGGAAATTAACAAACTCACCAAGGGACGGTCTCAACTAACAAGCCACCAAGAAAACGTGCCTCAATCGTCTCAAGACCTACCACGTCCACCTCAGCTTTTCCCCAAGCCTCACCAGCAGGCCATGTCTACGACTGCACTTCCCTCACCGCCAGCCTCTTCTACCATGTCCCACAAACAGCTTCTCCAGTTTGTGGTGCTAAAGCTGCAGACATTAGTTTCTGTACCTGCGCAACACCTTCACTAAACAGTCCGCTACCATGCCTGAACCACAACACTACATTGTACAGTGGAACTGTCGGGGTCTCTCTGTAAAAATTGGTGAGCTCTGTGAAACGCTACGTCGTAGAAAGCTTCATGCCTGGGCTTTCATGCTTCAGGACGGGAACTTTCTCCCTCGTCTGCCTCAATTCACGGCATGCGCGGAGCCGTCTATTCCTGATCGGCGTGCACCTCAACTTCTACTCATCCGGACAAGGCGGTCATTTAGGTTCTAACTCGATTTCCTCAAACCCCTATCCCTGTAAATTCGTGATGTACAGCCTGGCAGGAGGTGGTGGCGGTAAAGGTGCAGCTTCCGCATTCTGCGGTTATCCTGGTGTCGTGTTACGTGCTCCCTTACAGTGGTCATGCTCCCTGCCTGCGGCTGGGTTGGCTTACCCAACTACGGCGAACTCACCCTGGCTGCCCAATTTTCGTATCGGGTGACTTCAATGCTCTTCACTCTAACTGGGGATACCCTGCCTCAAGTGAGCGTGGTCGAGTGGTCCTGGAGCACTTCACCAAAGCCTGCTTTACGCTGGTGAATGATATTACTAGCCCGACACGCCGTTGTACCATGCTCGGATGCCCCATACTCTCCTGACTTGTCGTGGTGGCTTGGTACACAAAGGATCTCCTTGCAACGGGAGGCGAGTGCTGGGGCAGCGATTACCACCCAATTCGCCTGGGTTTATTCCAAAATGAACGAGTCGCCTTCGTCGCCGGTGCACAGTTGTGAACTGGGATACCTTCCGATCCAACCTCAACGCTTCCCTCTCAGCATCCATCCCGGACCCCATCGATCTGCTTCGCCATATCCTCACGGAGGCCTCTCAGCATACGTAGGTGGAGTAGTTCCGCCCTAAGCCTGATCTCCGGCTCCTACAGCTCTAGTCCAAATGCAGGAAAGCCGAAGTAATTGCCAACCAGGAGCCTTGGTCGATTCCTGCCAGGCTCCAATTTCAGCACCTTACCGCTGCTGCAAGACGGCACGAGAAAAGACTGTGCAGGCAGCGCTGGCTTGAGCGGGGCGCCTCTCTCGGCCCGTCATCTTCAACGGCGTCCGTCTGGCGTACGTTTCGCGCCATGGATCTTGCAGTCGCCCTCCGGAAGCAGCAGCCAGCGCTTGCCTTGCATCCAACTAGGATGCGGCACAATTTACCCCCGCCGTGCCCCGGGCCTTGTTTTCCTGCTTATGATGCTGTGCCAGTTGCAAACCCGGTTCCGTTCCCCCTGCCGAACAGTGTGGGCTTACAACCAACTTGCGAAGCCATTTCGGGAATTGAGTCATCGTTTACAATGGCTGAATTTTTGGTCGATATCGATGAAGCCAAACTACGTAAAACTCCGGGTTCCGACTGCATTACTTACGAGGTGTTAGAAAATATTTACGACCCAGCTCTCACGATGCTTCTGGACTCCTTAAACCCGGTGTGGCTCTTTTGTAAACTCCCTGAATCGTGGCTTCGGGCGGATATTGCCCCCATCCCAAAGCCCGGGAAATAACCACATGAACTTCGTAACTTGCGTCCAATCGCCTTGACATCTACGCTGTGCAAGCTGTTAGAGCGGATGCTTGCCACGCGTCTTCAGTGGTGGCTTGATACTTTTCAGTGTATTGCCCGCGCAAATCGGATTGAGGTCGCACCATAGTACGAATACCTGTCATCTATGGTTTGGTGGGAGGCCTTTCTCGCCGTGTGAGGCACTGTGCTAGCTATGGACATATTCAACGCGTATGACAACTGTTAGCCATGCTGCCATCTTAGAGGTACTAAGTTGTCTCCACCTCCCGACAAAGTCTGTGTCCTTGTCCGTCACTTCCTCCAACACCGCTCGTTCTCCCTACGCATCAACGGTGGACGTTTCGGCTCCTTTACACCAGTGCGCGGTGTGCCACAAGGGTCTGTTCTGTCTCCGCTACTTTTTAACATCGTCTTGTTGCGCTAGCCTGGCACCTGGCCACTATTCAAGACCAGTATTTCCTCATGTACGCGGATGACATCACAGTATGGACAGTCCATCCAGACCTGCCAAGAAAAGCCGAGTGCTTCCAGCAAACGTTAACAGACTGCCAGAAATGTGTGAGTGTGTAGGCCTCACCCTCTCTGAAGAGAAGACTGCTGCACTTACAGTAACCAACGCTTGGGGCCGTCGTCCCTTGCAGTATCGCCGATCGTCCTACAACTGAACGGTACCACCATTAGCATTGTCGAACACTTCGGGTTCTGGGCTTAGAGATATCGGCCTCAGGGTCGGCAGCTCAGTGGATACGATCTGCTCGACAGAAAGCCGACAATTGCTCCACCTTGTTTACCGCATCTCCCAGAAGTCTGGCGGGGCCTGCCTGGACAATGGCCCGTCTCCTATTGTGTTCTGTACTACAGCTAAGGCTCGTGTACCAGGCACAGTTCCAGGGGACGCAAGGGGAATGGGACCGGCTTGGAGGCTATTAACAGGGCCGCCATGCGCACTATTACTCGACTCCCACCGCCTAACACCAATTCACAGCTCCAAGCAAAAGCCCAGTTAAACACGCTTGATGAACTCATTCATCAGGGTCGTTCCGCACGCCTGCTGACAGAGGACTGGTCCAGAGGTGGAGCCGCGTACATGGCCAGCCGCCGAATACGATACCAGCCTTCTTCTCCCCAAGGCCGCCCTGGCTGTTCCATCAGCTGACGGACGACAAGCCTCTGATAATGCTACACGCCCGTACCTCGGGCCTTCAACAGCCTCAGATGCCGTCCTTCATGTCCCTGACTAGGCCTGAGATGCAACCGCAGGTTGTCCAGGCTTTTGTGGACGCCGGGGCATACGACTGCTTCGTCACCACAGCCTTCACGTGTTTCTTCTACCCTGCCCTAAATCGAAGCTGCGCCTACGACACACTCGTGCACTCCCAATCCTTCTAGCAGAACTTACTGCCATTAGCGATGGCGTGCCGGTGCTTGCATCGACTTTGACTACTGGGGACAAGCTGGAACTTACACGGATTCAACGGCAGCGATTCGGGATTTGCGTCGCGTTGCGCGTTGAACAAGCCAAGCCGCACGCATTCACGAGAATATGGACACTTATCCATGCCCTGTCAGCGTTTTATGGATTTGCCGGGACACGCTTCCTGCCCACACTGTGGCAGATCGCGGCTGCCACCGAAGAAACCTCCCACAGCCACTACCACTACTTCGAGTATCTACCCCAGAAGAACTGCTGGTGCAAAACAGAACCTTCCGCCGCGCCGCGCGTGCTTTACTTCCCGCATGAAACTGACCTCCCCAGTGGGCTCGCTCGCTGGGGGGTCTTGCTGCGGAGGCTTCGAGTTGGGGTGGCGTTATCCCCGCAGTTATTCACTCTTCGTCTGCCCGATACCACGCCCCGTTTGCGGTCCCCTGCCTCTTCTGTGTGACTCCTGCGCCAGACGCTTGACGTTGAATACCTGTTGTGGACTTGTTCTGGTCATAGAAACGCCAGAATCCAACACCTCCGAGGCACAGGGCTTCATCCTGGGAGACCCCCCCGATCTTAAAAGCGTTGATATGGGGACCCAAGTATCAGTCTCTTCTCGGCTTTTCTGCTTGCAGCTGGTGCAACGTTGCACCTATAAACCTCCCTGTTATGTCGTAGGGCAATCTTTTGCATAAAAAAAGAAGAATTCACGTACGAAGGCCAGCAACATTGTAAAAAAATTCAATTTGACACCGCGATATAAGGATGCAGCTTGTACTTGCTGAAAGTTTAATATGGAACGTTATTTTTGTTGCATATCGTAAAAATTAGAGAGCTAATTTAGGGACTTTAAATACAAAGCGTTTTCTCATTTGACTCATACAAACCCGCTTTATCCGCTTCAGCATTCAAAACGAAACTCTCGGCTTCCTTTTAGATTTAGTTTATAACTCAGAATAACTCTGCATGCAGACAAAAACATACTCAGATTGCTTTCCATTCGATACCACAAGATCCACCATTCGCTGCTAGAATATAACGCAGAAAACATTGAGTACTGCCGAACTACTGGATAGGTATACTTGCGTGTGCAATCGCGCCCACGTGTCTACAAATATTTGCCACATTCACATATCCGCCAAAACAACGCAATACACCACTCGGCTTACACCAGCGAGACCCTACAAGCCTATTGGTGAATACCGTGTTCTCACAGCTACAGCAAAGGATTATGATTGTGAGTCTTAACGCGCCGACACTACACATGCGATACGCGCACCGGGGTATAGCGCTCCGGAAAAATCTTGACCACCTGGGTATCTTTAGGTGCCCCGAAATCTAGAACACATGGGAGTTTTCGCTTTTCGCATCCATCTGAATAGCACCCGCCGTGGCCCCCGTGGCTGCCCTGACCGGAATTATTGTATTACATCCATAAGAAAAGGTTTATGCATGTAATCCCATCTTCACAACAATGTTGCAGTAGACCGATACATAGAATATTACATAATTTATTATCTGTGAACAATACCTTCCAAACTCCGTCTAATAAAAGCAGGCAAATACTCTTAGTTTTCTGATACATCTATTACCACATATTCTATCACCATATATTTACAGCTCGCATCGTTCCGCTCAAAATGTTGGAATCGATTCCACCTCCTTAGACGGAAGAGTCAGTTAGTTTCATTTGCGTTCCGCAAAGCTCTGTAAAAATCGTACTCCAGTAGGTAGTGTTAAGATTGAAGCTTAAGTGGGAAGCTGTTTATATCAGCGGGAAGCCGATTATACGAGTCTCGCATCATTTGGTACCTTAGTACCAGCAGCGCCAGTTTGCATCCACGAAAGATATCGCCCTGCTAAGGCCTTTTACTAGAAATAGTGCGGGCCGCTTCGCGCAAACCGACCACTTCTGCTGCTGTGGACAACGTCATGTTGGCCACCTTGTCACGTTGCAGCACTTTCTTCCCTGGCATAAGCACTGCCACTGCCGAAGAAGACGCCATGACCGAGCTGTCAACGAAAACATGCGACGACTCCCCGTACATTTCACTGTTGTAAAACGATGAAAGGTCTGTTAATACCGAATACATGTGGGATTTTTCATTACTACCTGGAATCGATAACGTACCTATAGATCACGTAGAAACTGGGAACAGGCAAAACCGGGCAGATTGCAAGCAGCGATGCCTCTACAGGATGAGTAGCTGTTCGGCTTTTCGTCCTCCCGTTGCTCTTTTAGATCGCCAGGGACGAACACGGGATTATGAACATGGCACGCGCGCCCCCACAGTTACTCCTGGTGAGCAGCAACAGTCGCTCGTTAGGTATAACGGCAGTAGTTATCCTTTTTTCGTACACTGGGTTAGAGTGTTGTTCTTCCGTCTTGTGTGTAGATGTGCGGTGTTGTTTTAACAACGGAGCAGTTTCAGGTGTTAGTTGCTCCACCAGTCAACAGAAAAAATAGCTAGAAAATACTAAGGTACGCGAGACTGCGTCTCCTGAGGAGTGCCCGGTGTCATCAAGCCATGTACGTGGGCTTGCACTATGTGACGTGCTCGCAAGAAGAAAATAAACAAATAAGGAGTGGACGTGGAGGGTGAGCGTTTAAACAAACAGCGTCACCGAAAAAACGACTTTCGTCTGCTCTTGAAGTCACTTACTCCGCGTTGCTCATGGTAACCACCTGCTTTCGTAAAACCTGGTGTCACTGTGGCGGTGGTGGCAGCACTTTCCCTGACTGTGACGCGCACATGAGCAAGGGGCGCAAAGGCAATCAGGGCGCCCGCAAAATCAGGCAGAATATGAGAACTGCGCCGCGCTACCTGGCGAGGACGGAATACCCCCATACAACAAAAAGAAGACGTAGTGGAG
Source organism: Haemaphysalis longicornis (assembly GCA_013339765.2). Taxonomy (NCBI): domain Eukaryota; kingdom Metazoa; phylum Arthropoda; class Arachnida; order Ixodida; family Ixodidae; genus Haemaphysalis; species Haemaphysalis longicornis. The sequence goes on from CM023452.1 coordinate 88,025,338, forward strand.
GTCTTAAACGACGAGGGATGGCTTGAAGATTGCAGTGGCGGACTATGAAGTATACGGAGATTGTAGATGGCACCCAATAAACACTTATATACGTAACTTTGCGCTTAATTTGGTGTTTTACTGACCGGCGTCATATATACATGCAAGGTAACTGGTCCTGACTTATATGGTGTTCGTCCAGTTTTCCTTATTCAGGAGGCACAAGCTATACGATGATATCAGCTTGCATAGTTCTGCAAGCTGGCTTTGATATTTTATTTGTTAGTGTATGTTATTATGTAGCCTTTATCACATCTTTCCTGATCACCTCAAATACCAAGCACGGTACTACGAATGGGTGACGGCTTCTGTCTGGTTTAGAATATATTTTTTTGCTATATTGTAGTATGATCGAGTAGTTAACACGTCTCTGTACGAGTTGTTTACGCATTGAGTACGTGGCTGGGATGTTCTTGTTGACTCTTTTATGTCATCGTACCCGAGAAATGTTGAAATATTTTACACATGTAATGCATTTATGCGTGGGCGGTACATCTTCCTTCAAGGTTGGACCATTGTAGGCTATATAGTAGAGACAGTTCGAGGGTGTTTTACCAACTAAATAAAGGTCAGTAGAGTGTTTCATCATGATACTTTTTATTTTTTTTACCAACCACCGTAAAAACGCACAGCGGTGTTTGCTTTTCGTACCTTTAAATGATTGCGAGAAGCGTAAAAGTATATTTAAGCCCATCTATTGGGAAATCTGAAACCCGCGCTCCACAGACAACTATCGCCATCTGGTGTGTTCATTGGCAACTTCTCTTTCAATTTCGGTTTCGTTTGTTTGTGTCTCGTGTGGATGGCGTCGTAGCAAGAGAAATTTGAACCGAAGGGGGAGGGGACGAGGAGGAAAAATGGCGTCGGGTTCGTCGCTGCGCTCCACACAGTCGAACTGCTGTAGCAAGCACTTTCGGCAGCTCCTGCTGTCGATTTTTCTGGTTCCAGCAGCAGTGAGAGGGTCAAGCAATGATGTGGAGTCTCAGAATTCAGTTGGACGACGAAGCTCCGGTTCAGGTGCCTCGCACTTCCACAAGCGCTGGCAGGTAATTTGGTTGTGACTCCGCGCTGTATTTATAACAAAACGTACTTCTTATCTGACGACTGCAGTTTTGATTTTTGTGTTAGGGTTCTCCGAAAACGTACGGCCGGGATATTTTGTCAAATGCACCGCGCCGTATCGCGCCTATCACCTTCAAGATAACCTGGCGCTCGTGTCAGATTAGCGCTGCAGGGTTCAGGTGCGACGCTTGTCGAAAGCGCTAGATTTTTTTTTTTGTTTTTACCACCGAACTGATAAGAATTTTGTGCTGAGGGACACAAAAGAGTATACCGTAATTACCCGACTCTAACGCGCACCCGATTTTCCGTACAAAAAAAACACTAAAAACTAGCACCTCCGATTGTAACGCGCACGGAACTGTGTGAGCAAGGAACACGAATGCGAGAGAAACGGGTGATTTATTTCCCGAAGTAATCTCGCTCATCTCACTCCTCGTCGCTCTCCGCTGACCACAAACATCTCGTCCTCGGTGCCGTCAAGCACGTTCGCGATGCCACAATTCTGAACGAACGTTCAACCATGGTCGATGGGATCGTGGCCACGCCTCACACGCCCATCCCGCGAGCTTCTCCAGAGGCGCACGCTTCAGCCCGAACGCTCCCTTTTGAACGCGTGAGAGCCGCTGCTGCCATTGCTGTTATTCAAGCGCGCAATGTGGAACGATTTGACGATTTGTGTGAACGCCGATTGAAAAGCCAGGCGCCTATGCTCCTGCGTCCGAAACATCGTTGCTAAAAGCCATGGAGGAAGAAAAAATGTCAGGGGGAGAGCATGACGTCAGGCGGCCCAGCTTCGGCAAGCCAACCTCCTTGAAGATGCTTTCTCCTCTCCTCGGGGTACTCCCGCGCACAATGCATTATGGAAAATCCACCAACGCTCAGGCCCGCGGTAGCATTTAGTGGCTCCGGCTGGCTGCCGGTCGAGGGTGGAGGCGAGCGCAGTGGCGGAGCGCCGTGCCTGAAGGCGCCGTACAAGCAGTACAAGATTGTTCGCCAGCGTTGCGCTCCAAGCTTCGTATCGTGGAAGTACTGCCGCTGTCGCTTGTTCAAAGCAAGGCGAGATTCGATCGCATTCTTACGAAGCACCCTCACGAGCTGCAAAGCCGAATTTCACTTCTGAAGTTGGATCGCTCGAACGCGCCGCCGTAAACATTCACAAGCATGGAGCCGCCTACAGCTGCGCGGTGTTTGCCAGGTGTGCTGTGACGATTGCGTTTGGCATTCTGCTAAGTTATCGCGCGTAACGAGTGTCGTGTCGGCGGGGAGGTGGTGAGACTAGCTTTGGTTTCGCTCGCGCGCGCTCTTGCATACGTTCGCCTCTTCGGTGCTCCGGCGTGGTGGTACGTTTTTATCTACTTCAGTGCACTGGAAAACAAAGGGTTCAGAACCCTTATGTTGGGTGTGACCACCTCGCGTCGCAAGCAGTACGCCGCTGTTTGTCCGCTGAGGACCGCTCGATTGGTGCGATACGTATACGAAAAAAAAAAACGAATGCTAGATTACGCCTGGGAGGAACCTTGCTGAATTGTGGACTGACTGCGCCTTGGCAATAAATGGTTGATTGCCTAGAGTGGCTGATCTTTTCAACTTTGCCTGAGCGGCAAAGTTGAAAAGATCATCTCCACTTCTACACGCGGCGGCGGCACACAACTCTCCGACTGCGGCGGGAGCTTCGACGGGTCCGAAAGCTCAGTAAACAAAGATGTTTTCTGCCTCTCCCGTCCGACCACTTTGCCCGCACGATCAGGCCGCTGCGCGTTTCGAGTTGCAGGCAGAGTGCAAGCAACGACTCGTCGCCGAAACTCGAATACGCGGACGGCCCGGCCACCAAACGGATAGACGCACGCACGCAGCGTCGGCGAAGGGCCACATGAGGCGCAAAGAACTACCGCTTGCCTGTCATGTGAGTAGAATATCTCCCATCAGTCTTTCCTGTTTATTTTTTATGACTAGGCTTCACGATTGTCACGTGACGCTCCCTCCTAAACTTCTCTTTCCTCCATGCTAAAAGCTTTAGCGCCATCTTGACATGGCGATGGCGATGGGTGGGACAAAATGTCCGCTCTTTCGGTTTCGGTTTCGTGTCCGATTCTAACGCGCATGCGATTTCTCGACCTATTTTTCCGGAAAAAAAGTGCGCGTTAGAATCGGGTAAGTACGGTACTTGGATGCACATTTTACAGAGACTGACTCACCCTTGAGTGCCCTCGTGGCGTGGCACAGCCGTCAGTTGCGCTAGGTTGACGGGCCCTAAAAAATCCAAAACTTGGCGTACACTGTTGCGTTATATATTGAATCATAGCCAACGAACGTAGGAACAATTGTTATATCTTAAAATACCTGAAATAATTTTTAGTCTCGGTAAAAGTGCTGATTTGTGTTTTTCGTATACTTTTCTTGGGGGCTTTTTTCTGATTACTTGACGAATAAACTGTAAGTAATTGTAGCTTTAACAAAACTGCTGGTTTGTGTTTGGAAGAGCAATCTGTAAGCTACAATTTCATGCATACAAAGGCTACGTGTGTCCAGTAGCTCAAGAGAAAAAAAACGTTTTGTGGAACCACTTAAAATCGGCCGTTTTTCCGCCGTAACGAAAGAGTTAAGCCCCCGGGTCAAAATCGACGTGAAATAATCGTGCTTGACGACTCTAGCTAGACGAACGGTCACTGGTTGCTGCGTTGTTGTTTTACGTAGGGAATTAGGGCCTTCGCAGTAGCTTCCCGACCATGACTGATAGCAACGCGTGCTGCCAATGGAGTTCAGTTGATAAGCCTAGTAACGCAATGGTTTTAAAGCCACCGGAATGGAACCGATCAGTATTAGGAACAAAGAGAGCAACCTGCACCATGGGAATTCCGCGTCGAAAGGCATCGTTATTCGATTATACCGTGGGGGTCCGCTTTTATTTCAGCTATTTGTTTGGAACTTCAAGTAGAGGGTATCTGGCGCTTAAAGCTTGTATCCAGCTGCACTCCGAACCGACCAATTCGGATTGGTGGACATTGCATTCAATCTCACGGTCTATGAACGCGTGTTTTTTATCTGAGGACACTTCTCCACTAGGAAGTTACCTTGAGATGCTAGCTCGTTGAAGATGCCTTCCAAAATAAAGGAACCAAAATGCACTTAGCCAATGTAGCTCGGGAAGAAGCCTCTCGCTTAGGAACGCAATAGTACTCACCCCAATGACGTTGCAAGAGAATAGATGAACTAAGTTGCACCGATATCAGTGGAATGCAGCGATATATTCACGCTGCTAAGCAGTTCTCGCAGTTCTCAACGGCGCTAGAAGCGATTTGTATGACTATATTAAGCTACATGTGCCATTTTAAGTCCTCGTTCAGTGGTATACTGGACCTGTTTCTTTTTGGATTCCATGCTTTCATCTTATAAATAATGTTTTCAGATGAATACTTGCTTGGCTCCCGAAAATTTTCTAAACCAGAATACGTGCTATCAAATCCTTATCTCCGCTTTCTTATTCATGATATATTAGGAGGGGGGCTGATAATATTTCTTGTTTTAAGGTTTATAGTAAATCGAGAAACTGGTATTTCCTTGAGAGGAGGTTTCCCAGGGTCCTACGTCTAGGATAACTTTCCTCGGATCCGGAAAAGCAGAGATGTTGCCATGCTTCATTGACTGGATTGCGAAAAACACCTTACCTAAAATGGACGAAAGAGAGAAATTAGAAATATTTACTGCATTTTTCTCATGCTGCAGAATTATCATCCCACGTATGTTCTGTGTTCCCAGTCATGCATTCAAAATATATACACGGCGCAAAGTCGCAAAGTGCGGGAGACCACCAAGAGGGAGGCCAAAAATACACACATTGTTCTTGCGAAGGACGTTGTCTTCCGGTTTTGCCGTCCCCTCTACGTTGTCGCCGGCATCTCATGCTGTTTTTACATGTGCACCAATCACTAGTTTCACAAATATAGGACAAGCCGGTATTCTTTATTTGAAGGCCTATATATGTCGGTATATGAACTTGTGCGACCGCAAGAGAAAGGGGATAATGCACGCGCATCTGTATATTTTCTGCAAGTATCGAAACAAGAGATCACTGCCGGCCAGTAAGGGTCTCCTGTATTGGCATACGCATCCCAAACCAGGCGTTCTTATCGATCTCGTGCCCTAGAGCAATGACGAATGCAATTATGTTTGTTCAATTGTATTAAAAGTTTCCTTATTCACGCTGCTCGCGCGCCACGTGCTAGGGAGGACACTCGATTTTCTCTATTCTTTGTTTCCCGGCTCCGCAAGCTGGAGCCCGTATTTTAACTTTTGTCTTTACCACCTCCTTTTATTACGCAGTTCTTGCCATCGTGTTTTTGTTTACAACGAAGCAAGTGAATTCAATGTGTATTCCTTATAAAACAAAGCCGGTGCTGAACGATGCGGAGATGTAGGAGCAAAGGCAGCAGTGTATTTTGAGCAAATAGTGCATGCCGCCCTGTTTTTCGCCCTCGAGTCGCCCTGGCGGTCACATGGACGTGCAGACAAAAGTTTTGGAATAAATAAGTCAATCCTTGTTTTCACAAAACTCGGAATAGAGCAAGAACTATCTCATTTTATTCTTATAGTTAATAATTTATTAAACTACTGCATCAACAGAGTGGCTGCAACTGGCAAGGTTGCTCTTTAATATTATAGAACGAAGCAAGGGCAAGTCATTTCCAAAGTGTTGAAACTGAGACGTTCTTTTTTGCCGTGGAAATATAAACTCAACAGACTGAACGATTGAACTTTTCCTAAATAGATTCCCTCTATTTTTTTTAATTTCCCAGAGTAGCAGGGCTGTGTTTAGTTATGCAAAGAAAGTTTTACCGTGCAAATAAAAACTGTAATGCCACTATTCAATGCTCACGAATACAATGGTATCACTACAGATCTCTCGGCAATAAACGCGGGAAGGTGTGTGTGCGTCAAGGAAAACTACCGCAATAAACGTGCTTGTGTATGCATGTATATTGACAGTTCACGAATGTCCACATATGCACAACCGGTTGGCGTATCGAATGTAAAATACTACACATATCTTCTGCAAAACATAATTAACACGGGTTCCAAAGGGATGATTTATTTTAGACAAGCGAGAATCGGAATCCCGTGGACAAAGAAGAAGAGTGTTGACGTGTCCCGCATGGGCTCTGGCTATTTTAGGCCTCAGGTGCAGTATACTCCAAGTCAGGAGGACAAACCTCTCATTAACGTCTTCGCGAAGTGCTTAGCACTACACCAATACAAAACATGGACGCCTAAGTGCATAATTTTTTTATTTTACGGGCAGCCTTTGCTCAGAGGAAGCGGGGCCAGTCTAGGCCTAGACCTACAGCTTCGAACACGACACAATGACAAAACCTCCTGCGACATTGGAGCAACCCCCAAGCTTAGCACAAGTGAAAGAAAGTGACGAAAAAGCGATGGAAGACAACCCCGAACAAGAAGGTACAACCACGACGAAAAGTAAGGAGGACTGGATCTTCAAGGATGAAAAATTAATGAAATAATAAATAATCATTTGAGCCCTAGGACGCGCACAAAAGTCGAGCAACACTACGTAGAGAGTAGCCCTAATCATTCATCGTCCGGACCTAGCGCAACCACCTCTAACCTAAGCCACCCCCCATTACCGAAAGAGGGTTACAAGTTCGGGATTAGACCCAAAGAAGGTTTATCTGTAACAATATTGAACCCGTCCAAGCTCGCTGTATCCATTCTACAGGAATTAAAACTTACCTGGCGAGAGCCAGACATTCCTATTAGAGTGGAAGAGACTCAAAACATCATCACCGTGAGCAGATTTCTACAGAAGGAAGCGCGGACCCTCAATCAAATCCGGGACCTTACCATTGAATGGAAAACACATCCGGTCAACATCTATGGACTGGCCACCGCCGACTTGATCAAGTGAGTGATGCACGACATTACCACTGCACTACAACATGCAGCAAGTCCTCGACGACCTCTACTCACTGGGGCATGCGCTTCTGACGTGCCCGCCGCCTCGACAATACAAGGACTGTGGTGATCACCTTCCGAGGACCACAAGGTACCTTTTTACGTGTACTACATGGGTGTTGAAGTTCAATGCTACTTATACAGGAAGACTTTTGCCAGTGTGTAGTGTGTGCCACGTGTCGGAACATCTTACCAATGTGTGCCCAAACCCCACCGTTTGGGCTTGTACCTTCGGAGTGGCACGGGATCCGACACCGGCGCACGTCTGGAAGCCGCAGTGTGCCTCTGGAACGGAGACCACCTGACTGCGTCCAAAGGGTGCCCCAATGAGTTTTGCGAGCCTTTCGTCTTGCGTCAGAAGGCACTGGCGAGGGATGATGAAACCCGGCGCATTTCCGTGCAATACAGGACCTCGTAGAGCAAGTCTCTTGAACGCAGCTCATCCCGTCACGCTTCCCGTGGACAATCCCACTTTTGATGCAAATTCAAGAAGCGGAGCACATCACACGCAGGATAGGTAATCTGGGCAAGCATTGCTTCTCCCAGTTCTCATACCCCCCCCCTTAGTTACCCCAGCGTTGCCGAGTGCACAAAGGTCAAGGCAGAAAATAAAAGACTAGAGGCCGAATGCGTGAAAGTCCTGGAAGAACTAGGGAGTATTAGGAAGGAGTTCGCTACCCTGAAGGAAGAAATAACTCTGCAGACCGACGAGAAATGCAGCAAGATGGTGGTAAGAAAGATCTCCCAGTTGAGCCGGAACAGCCTAGAGTTGATTCGCGAGAAGACAACACACATAGTTGAAATAATCAGCAAGACAAAGGAGGCGCAACTGAAACAGGCTACAGCGAGTATTACAGAGAAGCTTGGTACACTAACCGCACGGGGTTATTCAATGTACAAGGAATCAGGTGCCTTGCACAAACGAATTGAGAAGATTGAAAAGTCTCCGAGCAGGCGTCTAGAGAAGCCTAACGAAGTACCAAACACGTAAATTCCCAGGAATTCTTCTCCAGTAGTAGCAATGGCCCGTAACTACAGTCAAAGCCAAGAACAAGAATATGGCAGTGCAACTACATCAGTATTAAAACCTAAAGTCGATCCCTGCAGCAGTATAAAGGAACCGTCAGTATTCTACCAGACGTCATTGCGCTCCATAAACCCAATGCACCTGTCAAACTACCGGGCTACATGACTCACGGGAGCCCCAAATCAATAATTCAGCTACACTCATCAAAAACGAAATTACAGCCGTACAGCATTCATTACCCAGTATTAGAAATCGGAGTTCTGTCTGACCTGATCCCCAGAAAAACAGGAAAATTCCTGAGCATGTTCGTGCTCAACGTGTACAGTCGCCCCAAGAGGAAACAGCCGTAGATAAAGAAAATATTTAACACATGGTGCGAGTAGCGGCTGAAAACATGAGGGGACTTCAACGCAACCCACTCTGGGATACGGTTACCCAATAAAGCACAACTCAGCTTGCTGAGGAAGAAGACCTCACCCTTGTCACTGACCACTTGGACCCTACACGAATGGGTAACGGTGTCACCAGGGATACTTGCCCTGGCCTCACGTTAGTCATAAAAAAATGAGGTCAGCTGGACCAACACAGGTGAAAAGCTAGGGTCTGACCATGCTATCATATCCATAGTCTTCCTGGGTCCCGAGTACCATGCCCACCTAGGTGAGGCCAGAATCACTGATTGGCACAAATTTCGTGAAAGCCGGGAAGTCCGAGAATTATCTAGCGAGACTACAAGCATACAGGAATGGGCCAGAGGAGTACAGGGGGACATGGAGGGTAGAAGACGACTGATCCGCAGGTGGAAAAAACAACGCCAGAACAAAAAGTTGAAAAAGCGCATAGCCGACTCACAGATTAAGAGGAGAAATACGTAGCACAGCTGAGTCGAGAGAATTGGCTTTCCCTTTGCGACGGTTTAAAGAAGACTCTCAGCAGCTCAAAGACGTGAGGCTGCTGAGATATTTGATAGACCCGGCCAACAGCAAACGACAATCTCACCGCACAATGACGACGGTTCTGCACTGATTTTCCGGGACGCAGTCAGACCAACTAAAGAAATTGCAGTACAAATACTTGCCACCGTCCCCCATTACGCCCATCCCAGACTACATGAGAAGGCCAAATACTCATCTGGACACGGACATGCAGCCACGTGAAGTTAAAGTTTGCAATGGCAAAACTTAGATGCAACACCACTTCGGGACGACATGAGATTACCAACAAAGCGCAAGAGCCTTCCTCGGCGACTGCTCTCACCGCATACATGGACACCTACTGGACGAGTAGAACCCTCCAACCGGAATGGAAGACCGCTGAATTGCGATTCATTCCGAAACCTGGCAAAGAGCCAGACATTGAAAATCTCCCTCCCATCTCTTTGCCTTCTAGCGTGGGGAAGCTCATGGAACACATTGTCCTCACGAGGATGCAGAAATACCTAGAATGGACCGGAAAACTGCCATCCACCATGTTCGGCTTGATGCCGCATCTTTCAACTTAAGATATCCTCTTACAAACTGTAAGAAGATATCATGATATAAGCCAACAGCCACACGCGAAAATCCATACTGGCCCTCGACGTAAGTGAGGCATTTGATAATGTCATCCACCAGGCTATCTTAGTAAACCTCGACGTTCTAGACTGCGGGAACCGGACTTACGACTATATAGCGAGACTTTTTGTCAGGAAGGAAAGCCTTATCAAGAATGGAGACATTTGCGTTGGACCCGTCGACATCGGTGGGAGGGTACGCCACAAGGAGCAGGTCTCTCACCCATACTGTCAATATCACCCTTATTGGCCTCCCCGCCAAACTAGGGGTCACACCAGATCTGTACCGTTGCTGTACGCAGACGATGTAGGGGTGTGGACTGGCAAGGCTCGGTGGGGGAAATGTCGGAACGCTTACAACTCGCAGTCGACGTAGTCAACGAATACGCGAAGAGCTGTAGCCTCTCTTGCTCACCACAAAAACCAGAGCTCCTGATGGTGCACAGGGTAAGGCGACCAAGCTCCAAGAATCAAGATCTTCCTCGATGGCCATACCATCAGGCCTTCACCTCAGCTCAAGATCTTGGAAGTTTTTCTTCCAGGAGGACAGCAGAAACACAGTTCTTCTCTGCCGGCTGAAGCGCAGTACCGAACAAGTTCACACATATGCTCCCAAGAATAACAGCAAAGTCAACTTGCATACAAGAGGCGGACACACAACGGCTTGTTGAGGCTTTTGTTATGTCCCGACTGGCTACACCCTTCCGTATGTGATACTCAATAAGGACTGAAACAGCTGAATTGACGCAATTAATCAGAAAGGCGTATAAGCAGGCGCTTAGGCCCCAGTAAGCACATCGAATGAGAAACTTTTAAAACTGGGTATTCACTACTAGTTGCTGAAATCATCAAGGCTCATCTCTCAAATCAGTGACAAAGATTGGGTCAAGTATCAATGGGAGAAGCCTCCTAGACAGACCAGGAATGACGTCCGTTGTAGAGATACAGTATTCGGATGTGCCAATCGAACTGCGAGAGAAGATTGCAGTAGCGCCCATACCGCGCCAACAGGCACCCAGTAGGCCATGCATGCAGAAGAGAGGCAAGAGCTCGTGTAATCGGAGAGGTCAACGACAACAGGGACCGCACGGTCTATACTGATGTGGCAGACTACGCCAGAAGGGGAGCGATGAGTGGCTGTTGTGACCAACGCAACGTCTTTTATTAAGAGCATAATCTTACCCTGCACGACCACTGACCAAGCAGAAGAGGCTGCCATTGCCCTGGCCATCCCTCAGACGACTGCAGATACAGATATGACACATTCGCAACAGGCATGTCGAAATTACTTCCACGAAGAATATGTCAATGTGCTTTAACATTCTTCTTCAATGTCCGCTTCACCGCAGAGGTGAAAATACTCTAAACGCCATCCTATTCGATTCTCCAGGGCAATAACACCGCCCTTAATACTGCACGAGAGCTAACCCACCGGGCTAACGAGGGATAGGGGCTGCGAGCCCATTGCTCACCTACAACAAGATTCATTCAGCATTACAGGCTTGAGCGCAGAATTTACCCACCGGCCCACGGATCCTTAACGATATCCCACGAGAGAATGCTTAGGCTGCTTTCAAACGAATACGTTTCCCCACTTGACAAAATCGCACCTAATGTATACCACCCAGTACTCCGCTGTGTGTCAGTTTGGTGTCCAAAACTATCAGTAAAAATTACACCAAGGAAAGTCAGCAGCAGTTTAATACTATCACACCTAAAAAGTAAAAATAGGACAACCCACATGGCTGACAAAGAAATAATACCTAAACCAAAAATTAAAAGAAACCAGAAACATTAGAAAAACAATACATCAACAAGTTTGTCTTGCTCTTGTGTGTTTAGTGGAAGTATAACTAGACACGAAAACTTTCTATTCGTTAACCAGGCATGAAATTATCTCTGCAAGATCACTTCAAGCAATACAGAATGAGGCACAGAAAGTAATATCGGAGCGTGAAGTTGAGACGTATACAACGCGCTTCTGAGAATTTTGTGCTCTGTTACGGAGAGAGTTATAGGCATTGTTTTGTACTTTATTTGGGGTGCTGCTTTCCTATCAATACTCTTGAATCTAGCTCTTTCAAAATGTTTGGCATGTCTGCGTGTCATATCATGTGACACGTGGTGCCAAAGCTAATACATTTTGACAGGTAGCATACCTTGTAACAAGGCTGCCTGAATCGCCAGTCTAATGAACGCTAGTGTGAGGGATCGCATTACGTTTTTCCGTTTAGTTGCTTAGTTTTTATTCACTACACGTATGATTGGCCGTATCCTGTACTCTACGTTCTCGGTGTACCTTCGGACTGCCACCCGTCCCCTTCTTAACATTGTGAGTAAAGACCGGGCTGCTCCTTGAAGGGTTTTTTTTTGCCTGGAGACAGCTGGCACGACATTGTGTTCTTATACTTCTTCTGTTTAACATTCCTAAAACAGATATTTTTGTTTTCGGCTGAGGTGATAATACTTGTACTTAACATTCCTAAAACGCATATCTGCTTTTCTCTTGTGTGTACTTCTGATATTGTGTTGCCTTGTGAACAATCAGAAACGTGAGATATTGTTAATGCAACACGCTGGGTTACGTGAAATTTTCAGCAGTGCCTGTGTTTAGTGCAGCCATTCGGGAACGGACTTACAATAATGTTGATCTGGAAGTTGATCCAAAAAAGAGGATACCTCCTTCTAGAACTTTGTTGTTTTGTTAAGTTCTACTTTCGTTTAGCCTTAGATTAAGTTAGCCTCAATTAATGTAGCATTTGCTGATTGCCATGGCATGTTTGTCTTTCATTTCCTTGATTCTACTAACAGCAGCTACAGCAAGTGAAAGGTATATGAGTTTCTAATAAATATTCCGCTGGACAGGTACTTTCATGCTATATTAATATGCATGGATGCAATGTTGTTCGTATAATACTGGTTATAGCAAAATTCAAGAGCGGGTGGTAAAGAGAATTTATTATAACCCACATATCAGGGCGCAGCGGATAGTGATAACAGCACTGCCATAAGATCACAAAATTACGCAATAAATTTCTATGTCACATGGTCATTTAAGACCCTTTTTAACGAGTTAGGTATTCCGGAAAATAGATAGTGTACCTAGAGGCTCTGCGCGAACATATCCGCAGTGCTAGATTTTTTAAAACTTTCAAACGCCTGAGTAAAATTATTTTTTTTTTTAAATACCTTCTACAATTGTAAACAATTTGCTACGAGTGAAAGTTACTTTTGAATTGCAAACGAGTTTTAAATTGCCTTATGCCAAAATAAAAACAGTATGTATGTTAACATTTTAACAACTAATACGCTAAACATGTTTTACAAACAATGTATTAAACAGGTTGAGTTGTGCAAAGCGCTACAGCAGCATACAAAAGGCCTTTGCAGCAACATTGGCCTTACCTTGTTGGTCTGCTTCCTCGTGCCACATTTTGGATGGAGCTTATCTGCTCTCCTAGTTACGTTGTTTTGGGCTGCGCACTGCGGCTCATAGCTTGAGTCAATGCAGCTAGTTGCACTACATAAGATACAGAGTACCGTCACTAAGGTACGCAAGTGATCTACGGCGGCCATTTTGTTGTTTATTAGTGTTGCCGAGATTGCCGCTTCTGCGGCATCACCGCTGAGATGGACGAGGTTATTTTGTAAACAATTCTGCCGAAGGAGCAGCAGCAGGGTATGTTCAGACACACTTTAGAAGCTGAAACGCTGCGAAGCGCGCTATCTTTGATCCGCATTTGGAACGCCGCTAGTCGCGCGCAGCCGCGAAGCAAGAAGGACGAAGCGCCGTGTCCCGTTCACTTCGTTCGTTCTTGTTCATTTTGCGCTTACTTACACGAAGAAGGACGAGCTGAGGCTACCATAATTGGCCAACAGAAAACGCCTAAACAAAATGGTTGGGCCTGTTGAATCGTCACAGTGTAAACGAGTGTCACCTGATGCGAACTCGGCAATGATCACGGCAGCGGCACAGAGCCACAGGACAAAAAGGGGGCCGATACTCTTAACCTTATGTAGTGACACAAAATACAACGGTGTGTTGATCCCACGCCATTGGCTCTTGCTTGCCGTCTTAGAAAGTGAAAAGTTGTTAACCCAGATTCCATGCTATTTTTACCAACAGTACCACGAAACGGTGTAATGATCTTTACAGCACTGTCACGGCACCATTAAGAATGTAACAAATCACAGTAGCACAACCGAGCACACTATGCGGGGACATATTTTTGCTTGAAGCGTACCGCGCACCCCATGAAGTGTTGAATACGAGCTTAACGAAGAGAGCAGCGGCGGATTTTGCACTTATTACTAAACTGATGTGTTAGAAGCACAAAAGACTATAGTTCTTATGTTGCACCATGACAATGCGTAAAATATAAGCATTTTTGCCCCCACATTTTCTCCAACTAAACTTCCGTAGCATTTAGCTCATTGATGGCTCATATTATTCACCATACACAGTAGAATGCCGATAACTTACTTCAATGTACATATAAAGCACGATAAAACAGGTTAAAAATTTAAATCTACGAAGTCAAAATATAAGAAAGTCAGTATGAGTTAAATATTTTTTGTAATAAAAACATAAGTGGTATCAAAGTTTCATATAGATACCGGCTCTCCTCATGCTTTAGAGAATATGTGGGCAAACGTTCATTGAGATACGAGCATCAGAAGTGCCAAAAAAAGGGAGGCAAACTCAAAAGTTGCTAAAATTACGTTTTGAGAAAAACGCATTTGAAAGTAAAATTGAAAGTTTATTTACAAGCAGTGCCCAAGCTGTGATAAAACTTGAACATAAATGCGAACAAATGTCCACCCAGCAGCCACTGCCACTAGAAGCAGCCTGCACCATAAGTGTGTCCCTCACAGCTCTTCCAAGCAGACTCCGCGTCTCGAGACTTCTATTTAGCGTACGCCGATGTGCCCTCGCTTCCGCAGTCCGTTTTTGAGGACATATTTTTCTGTCGTGTGTTGTCTTGCCATACGCCAAGCACAACCAGATCTTCAGTTGGAAGCACACCCAGCTCCTCCAGGACACGTTCAAAGCTGGAGTGCCCTTGATTGAACCCCAAAACTGCCAAGGTAGCGGCCATCTCCACAACAAACCGGGAGGCAAATCGTGTCTCCGGGCAGAGGAGCCATATCTTACAGTTCAATGACTCTGCTGCGTTTTGTGTTGTTCCCCGAACACAGCGTGTGAGCAGCTCCTTGTCAGTCAACCTCTAGTAAATAGGCAGGACTGCCTTCCCCTCTGCCTTGGTGAGCAGTGGTTAGTGGGCAGCTGCCGGTTCACCAAGGCTTCGGTACGCCTGTGCTTGCACCAGGATGTTGCTCCTTGCTGGGCAGTACTTGTGACTGCTCGATCCATCGGAAGAACAAGAACGAAAATAGGAAGCCCAAATGGCCTAGTGCATGCCTTGAACGCTGGCCCTGTTGCTTGTGATGGCGACTTGGTAATAGGTTGTAACTTCTGGATCACAGGATCCTTCAGTTTTTCACCTATAGGCAGCGGCTTCTTCACCTTGCGAATGTTGGTGCCAAGGTGCTTTGCCACATGATTAGTACAATCTTCCTTCTTTATCTGAACAGCACCATCGTACACAACGACATCTACAACTGTATTATAGGCTTTCGAGTCGCCATCACTGAGGAACACTCCAAAGAGCAATGGCGTAGCATATTCCTGCCGTCCTCTGCCATATCCGCAATGCTGCTTCAGCTTCCTTTGCATGCGCCGAGCAGTCAACATTTCTCTCACACACAGGAGCATGAAAGCTTGCCAAACTTCCTCTTCCTCATCTGGAAGGACCTTGTGCCGACTGCAGGCTAGACAGAAGTTTGACAGGACTTCAAAGTCAGCAAAGTCCAGTGTCAAGAGACACAACCGTGCAAATACCATTGTGGCTCTTGTGACCCCGTTTCTGCCACGTACCATCGTACATCACGGCAACATTGTCCTCCCCGACTTCACTTCTCGTGAGCTGTCTGGATGTCTCAAGATTTTTGAGACGGCACTCATTGCTGCGCCGTGCACTTCCGACTGATCGCAGCAAATGACTTATGATGCATGGGCTTCCGGCAGCCCAGCTATAGAAGAAAGCGGACCAGCTGGTCATAGCCCATTCCCACAGATCGTGCTGCCACAACAGCTTTCACATTTATGGCGAAAGGACTCACGCGAGCTGCCGCCGTCGTACGCTCTGCTTGCGCTCGGTGTGTTCTCCGCGCTTGTGCTTGCATTTCCGTCAGACGCAACTCGCCGTGACGTGCACGACGCGGAAAGAACACTTTCTGAGCACGCAGTGTTTTCACATCGGAGCTCTAGATACGACGCGAGTCCTTTATGCTTCTCAGCCGGTACGCGAACTCGAACTTTCCGATCGCCGACAGTCGGGCAAACGGCACCGCTCTCCAGCACGTTCAGTGCTGTAATGTCAGCCATAACGCACGAATCCCCTTCGCGCGGTCTTTTTTCATTCTGAAAGAGTCCAATCTTCTTTTCAGAGGAACGTACTCCAACGCAGCGTCGAAGTCGCACAAGTTGTCGGCGTCCACCAACGCTAGGCCTCGCGGCCGCGGGTGCACTTGCCGTTCGGCGAGTCTTCGGAATCGAATTTGCGCCGGCGTCCCTTAAATTTGTGCCAAAGCGGTACTTCGAGGGGCCGATGAATAGCTCTGTTACCACTTTCCCAGTCATAATGCAGGTTATAACGCACAACGACTGTTCTTAGCTGGGCAGTTCGAAGTGACATAGAGCTAGCAAGTAGGCTTCACCACACGCCAACGCGGAGCAGCCAATGGCTATCCCCGATTCGTACCACGTGACTAAAAGCCCGCCGCACGGCACGAAAAAGCAGCAAAAAACACCCATTTCTTTATTATTTGTGCTCTGCAACAGCCCCGGCAACCAAGGTCATTGGAGAACACGGCTTGGCCTATCTCCTCACGCTCTCCGCGATGGCGTGCGGTTGCGCTGTCTTGGGCGTGCGACGCTTGAATATAGCGTAATTTCGGTCTTTTAAATTCCACCATGGGCTCTTTAAATGCCATTTAAACTAATTTCCAGTTTGAATTAGGCTTGATTTTATTTTATGGATGGTAGAGGAACTAATCATGATAAAACAAGTGATTTTTTTCTGTTAAATGATCTGCAGTGGTATTTATAAACGGTAATCCCGTAGAGAGAGAGAGAGAGAGAGAGAGAGAGTCTTGTTGAGAGAAGCCAAGGTATATGTGAGTTGTTTTTCTACAAGTGGCATTACATGCGTACGAATCTTCTGGTCCACGAAGCCGTCGGCTTGTTCGTCAAATAGGGTCGGGGTGGGGACGGAGTCTATGTTGGAGGTTGGGTTTTCGGGGATTGTTGGTAAAGGTGGTTAGAGTTTTCGAGAGCTTTGATACTTTGGAACATGGGGCATTTTGTTCTTTTATTTCGGCGAGAAGTTCTTCTATTACGGGCGGGGCCAGGGGAAGTGTGGTTGGAGAGGATGTTGCAGGTCACGGGGGGAGAGAAGAGAATGAGTGAGCAGCAGGGGAGCGCGAGGTCATCTGACCAGCTCACCCATCGGGGGTTGACGTCTGAAGCTGCAGGTGCTGTTTGTCCTGTGTGGGTTAGCGGAGACGAGGTGACTGGAGTGCGGCTATCAGTCTGTTGGGGCTGTATTTCCTTTGCGTGGCAAGGGGGAGGATGCACAGATATCACTAGGTGCTTCCTCGGGTGGTCTGCAGGAGGATTCCTCAGTCCACAGGCGGGGCAAGTCGGAAAGTCTGGATGGGGACAGACATGTTGCCGGTGCCGACGTACACGCACAGTTCGACAAAAAAGGGAAACCAGCGAACAGAACGCAGGACGACAAGATGAGGCAAACACACAACACCGCTGGACTAACAACTGGTTTATTCGGAAGAAACACATCACGTTTATGCACCAAACCTGCCCTCCCGCACACTTTTTTGCAACAGGAACAGCTGAACTATAAAGATAAGAATTCAAATTTTTTTTCCGTGATTACAACGAAGCATCACTAATGAAACTCTGTTTATTTTTTTTATTAAAAAGGTTTTAGCAGTTCGCGCTCACGTCTTGATTTCCCACGGCCGAGTGTGCTAGCGAGGTGAAACCGTGGGGTACATTTCTGGAAATCTTTTACATGCAAAGCTAAGTAGCTTCCCGTGCCCCAGCCAAAGTTCTTTGTGCTTCCCCAGGCCTTCATTTAAGCATCCCGCCAGTTTGCTCAACGTAAATTTACCTCTGGACAACGGGATAGAATAATCCAGCCCCACTGCGCACGTAGTGAACCTCATCTGGTGGTTAGTTTTGAAAGTGTCAGCTTGCCTACTTCAACCAAAAATTTTGGGGCACAGGCCAGAACGTTTGTGGGAGCAGAGAAGGCCATGTTGACAACATACTTTTGGGCCACTTTTTTCAGCCCATGGGAAGTCTTGTGGAAGTAAGGGATGACTTCAATCTTATTTCTCCCTTCTTCCGCTGAGCTACCAGACTTTGCAGTAAGGTTTTTGTTAATTTTCTGACCCAAAAATCACCCACCGCCACCAAAACATGGGAGGGAAACGAAGGCGCCTTACACCGGTGTTGTAATTATTATGAACCAACTATCATAGCAATTTACTCTCTTGAACAGTTTGCCAACTTGTACAGTCCAGCGGAATGGGCAGCAGCATACAAGGGCCGGCCGACGTTCACGTAGAAGGGCACGTGAGGGCCCTTTATGGTGAAGAGTGCCGAGGTTGTTCGCCCCATGAAGCGAGCATTTAGAGATTAGGCTTCTAGAAGGTAGGCCAGAGCTTTATTTGTTGCATCAGGGTTCAAAACGTGGATGACTCCCAGGCAAGTGGAGCGGTGTGGCTCATATACGGCATAATTTCGTTCTGTAGTCTCCCGAAATGCACGCATGTAACCTTGGTCAGCGTGATGGTATTACTGGCGCTACGCGTACGCATGACTACTAAAGTTTTCGATGACCGGATTTTGTTGAAGACTGCGCATATACATTACTGATGAAGAATCGCACTTGCTTTTGCGAAGCTTTGAAGAATGGTGCGAGGAATCCAAGCTGCGATGTTAAGGCCGGAGCGGAGTGAATGACCCATGGTGTCTTTCGGCACCCACGGTTGCGGTTCGTGATGGATGAGACAGGTGGCTCATCCCGTTGCGGTGGTAAACGTGACGTGGCGTTGCTAGGTGGCTTCCAAGGTGCAATCTTGGGGCATGCGGGATGACATCCATCTAGAGGTTCTCCGGTAGTATAGTGCAGCCACCCAGAGGGTTGAATTTTGTGGCCTCGTGGCGCTAGTCATGTGGTCCTAGAAGTAGCCACTCTGCGCATGCCAGCAATGCCAGAGGCAACAGTATGGAACACCTTGGCGTGGTAGGCTTAGCAGAGGCATCACCGCCACGGCAGTTCAGAGCGTGATAATTAAGGTGAGGGAGGCTCCCCGACAGAACCTGAGGTACCGAATGACTTGATAGATAATGTTAGAAGCACGGTGGTAGAGCCGTTCACTACTTTCCAGTGGCAGTAGTCCGCCGATTTCGAGGTTTAGCACGCGAACCCATACGTAACAGTACCGTGCCTGTCATCATTCCTGGCGGCGAATTTTCCCTTGAAGCGGAGTTAAGAAGCTTATTGAGAGGCTGACTGGCCGTAAGTTGTGTTCGTGTTTCACGTAGCAGCATGCTAAGAAATATGCTAAAAAGTAGTGGGAGACGTTGGAAAACGTGTGTCGCGTTGTGTTTTTTTAACAGGCTTTTTTTTGTAAGTGGTGATGAACTGTTCTTGACCGGGGCCCAGTAAAACCTGTGCCCAGTGTGTACTTTCATTATGCGCTTTGTTCTAGCGCGAGGCGTTGGAAAACGAGTGTATTGGCGTTTTCGTACCGTAGCTACACGAGATGACACGACACGAGTCTGCGACGGCCCGAGCCCCTTGAGTGCTTCGCCACTAAAAAAAGTAAGGATTGTAGATTTATTAATAAACTGATGGATTTAAAGCACAAAATATTATAGTAGCGAACCAGTAAAACGTTTGAATATATCAAGTCTAGGACAAATATCATTTTGTTATATGCATCACTAGCAACATTGAAATACGGCCTCCCTTCAAC
The DNA here is from genome assembly GCA_013339765.2 of Haemaphysalis longicornis. Lineage (NCBI taxonomy): Eukaryota > Metazoa > Arthropoda > Arachnida > Ixodida > Ixodidae > Haemaphysalis > Haemaphysalis longicornis. The sequence continues at coordinate 88,045,116 of CM023452.1, forward strand.
CTGTACTTGTGTTAAAACTTTCGTAGCATTTCGTTCTGCTATTAACCAATAATGTAGAGTCAAGCTATATAGTTTTATGGTTTATACCCAGAGATACACTGCCCGTAGGTATGAAGGGTACCGCCTTTGGGCAACCAGGACAATTGTTCGAGCATACTCCACGGTGAAGTGTCGACAACGGGTGGAGAACTTCGAGACGCTACCTGTAGCGGTACCTTTTACGGCAACCTAACCATCTAACTATGCGTGCACATTGTCATTTTTTGTAACCAAGTTTCGTTAAATGACGACAGACGGAAGTAGCAAAAATTGAAGAACCGGTAAACTCGTTTGCTTCTGTTTCAAGAAATATAATAAAGGGACACCTTTGCAGCCCAGTCATTGAAGTTCTGGAGATGACTCCCCGGCAGGTGGAGCGGTGTGGCTCATATACGGCATAATTTCGTTCTGTAGTCTCCCGAAATGCACGCATGTAACCTTGGTCAGCGTGATGGTATTACTGGCGCTACGCGTACGCATGACTACTAAAGTTTTCGATGACCGGATTTTGTTTAAGATTGCGCATATACATTACTGATGAAGAATCGCACTTGCTTTTGCTAAGCTTTGAAGAATGGTGCGAGGAGTCCCAGCCGAGATGTTAAGGCCGGAGCGGGTCAATGACCCATGGTGTCTTTCGGCACCCACGGTTTCGGTTCGTGGCGGATGAAACAGGTAGCTCCTGCCGTTGCGGCGGTAAACGTGACGTGGCGTTGCCAGGTGGCTTCCAAGCTGCAATCTTGGGGCATGCGGGGATGACATCCATCTAGATGTTCTCCGGTAGGATAGTGCAGCCACCCAGAGGGTTGAATTTTGTGGCCTTGTGGCGCTAGTCATGTGGTCCTAGAAGTAGCAACTCTGCGCATGCCGGCATTTCCAGAGGCAACAGTATGGAACACCTTTGGCGTGGTAGGCTTAGCAGAGGCATCACCGCCACAGCAGTTCAGAGCGTGATAATTAAGGTGAGGGAGGCTCCCCGACGCAACCTGAGGTGCCGAAATTACTCGATAGATAATGTTAGAAGCACGGTGGTAGAGCCGTTCACCACTTTCCAGTGGCAGTAGTCCGCCGATTTGGAGGTTTAGCACGCGAAGCCATACGTAACAGTACCGTGCCTGTCATCATTCCTGCAGGCGAACTTTCCCTTGAACCGGAGTTAAGAAGCTAAATGAGAGGCTGACTGGCCGTAAGTTGTCTTCGTCTTTCATGTAGCAGCATGCTAAGAAATATGCTAAAAAGTAGTGGGAGACGTTGGAAAACGTGTGTCGCGTTGTGTTTTTTTAACAGGCTTTTTTTTGTAAGTGGTGATGAACTGTTCTTGACCGGGGCCCAGTAAAACCTGTGCCCAGTGTGTACTTTCATTATGCGCTTTGTTCTAGCCGAGGCGTTGGAAAACGAGTGTCTCGGCGTTTTCCTACCGTAGCTACACGAGATGACACGAGTCGGCGACGGCCCGAGCCCCTTAAGTGCTTCGCCACTAAAAAAAAGTAAAGGAATGTAGATTTATTAATAAACTGATGGATTTAAAAAAAAAAACAACAAAAAATGAATATATCAAGTCTAGGACAAATCATTTTGTTATATGCATACTAGCAACATTGAAATTATCCCTTCAACCTGTACTTGTGTTAAAACTTTCGTAGCATTTCGTTCTGCTATTAACCAATAATGCAAAGGTCAAGCTATATAGTTTTATGGTTTATAACCAGAGATACACTGCCAGTAGGGATGAATGGTACAACCTTTGGGAAACCAGGACCATTGTTCGAGCATACTCCACGGTGAAGTGTCGACAACGGGTGGAGAACTTCGAGACGCTATCTGTTGCGGTACCTTTTACGGCAACCTAACCATCTAACTATGCGTGTACATTGTATTTTTCAAAGCAAGTTTTGTTATATGACGACAGACGGAAGTAGCGAAAATTGAACAACCGGTTAAAATCATTTGTTTCTGGTTCAAGAAATATAATAAAGGGACACCTTTGCAGCCCAGTCATTGAAGTTCTGGACTTCTACGGAATTAGTTATTTGTGAGCAAATAACATGTATCCAAGGCTAAAAACTGTATAACTTGTATTCAAGCGTACTACTTCTATCGTGTACAAGAACCTGTGTTGCGAAGGCAGCACCTCCAAATCCCGTTTCAATAAATACATCGGGGTCCACGAGATGGCCGTGCTTTTCCGTGGTGCTGCTCAATTAAGCCCCGCTAACGACAGCAGCAAGATTCATTTCATGTTTGAAACCTTATCCCACCAAACGCAAAAGTAGGACGTGGGTGCAAACTACCGTTTCGTGCGCACCTTACCAATCTACCTTTCTTCAGGCATCGTGTAAATCGTTCACCGCTAGTAGAGACGGTAACATATTCGGAGCTTACGTACGCCTTTGTGTGCGTCGTGATGAACGAAGTGGGCCTTTATGCTATGTTTAACGCCCATTGCCCCTTTAAGGTAGTGTTGCCTGTTCAAGAACAACAAGGAAACATTGTATCCCAAGATATTACCTTGGGAATAAGAACTACCGGGAGTTGTTTGGAATGGCGCCAGCGATTCGGCAGTGCTTTTCGACGGCGGACGGAAAGCACGGTACTTCTCAGGAGACCACCCGCAAGCAAGAGGTGCTACGCGACAATAGTATCTAAATCGGCGCATGCGTGAAGCAGTTCTTGAAAACCTTTCATTGGCTTTTACACAAGAACGAAATAGAGGGCAAATTTGTGTCGACATCTGTGTTAGCTTTAAACTGCATAGATGGCCCATTGCGGACCATGTTACCTTTTTTAGCAGCCACGGACCGTTTCATTCTTCGGTAATGCACAATTCCGGAGTCACGAGGAGCGGCGAAACACGTATGCGAGTGTGATATAATATATCTGTGGTACCCAAAGGCGAGCACAAGGCCTAAACATCGCAGACGTCGCACGCTGAAGTTTCTTCGCTCGATGTGGGGCAGCAATGCGCATGAGCAGGGCACAGCAGGCAGCGGGCACTGGAAGGGCGTTTGTTACTCATGCTAGGCAAGCAAATGGCCCAGCAAACAAACCAGCGAGTACAATACATAATTACAGCATTTTTACCCTCCAATGAAGACTCCAACGCCGAAGTAAGTAGTCGCCCGCTATTGGGCCGAAACCAACACCTCTCTGTACGGGGACTACTTGCTAACAGGGCACCTAGCCACACGTGAGCAATGAGAGGAACAGGCGGACGCTCAGTAGAGCTCTGCCAAGTGCTGATTGAAAGGCCTGGAGCTTCCTCCACTGACGCCGCCTTGCTGACCTTACTGGTCAATTTATTTACCCTGTAAAGACTGCAAATATACCTCTTGTTTCCACGTCACAATACTACGGGACAAATATGGGAATCCCAGCTAAGCTTTGAACTGGACCGTCACTAAGAATGCACAATCCTTAATTCCACCTGGCCACTATCTATAGATAACAGGCTCATTATACTGTATGAAGTCTTTCGGCTGGTTCTTGACACGGTGAATAAATCAAGGCCGAAATATTTTTGCCGTTTTTTCAAAGCAGCAGCCCTGCTTCATTCTCCAGCTAGTTTTTATAATGCTTCTTTCAGGATAAGCTAAATGTTAACAAAGTTTGCAACATAGTGTGCCACATCATTGAATAGGTAATAAAACGACTATGTAAAAATTGTGCAGTAGAGGGTAATGACGTTTTGTTCTCCGCTACCTTGAAAACAAAATTCAAGTGTCATTTTATGCATACCTTCTGATTTACAGTCGACCTTCACTCACCTAAAACAGCTATGTAGCTCTATTCCATTGTATAACCACGGTAGATAAAAGAATAGTTCACGTCCACACACCGCAAAGCTTCATTCTGGTTTTAATTTTACACCAGAATATACATAATGGGAATGAAGTGCCCGAAGGTGTGATAATTACTTTTGTTTTTGTTGCGAAAATCAAAGAATGCTAAAAAACTTTTGTAACTTACAAACTCAATTTTTTTTTTCCTAAAAACCTATTCACACGTTTGAAAGATAAAAACAACACAGTAAGTTGCTTTTTACTGCTATGCTGTAGCCGGCCAATCTTTTCGACCTGGAGGGGAACAAAAAATGTTATGAATAAGACAGCAGTCCGAAAACTTGAGTAGTCACAAAATAAAGTGTACATAATTTAAAAAGCACTGAATGATTCCCGAATGGTCCAGGAGAAATCCTGATGATGACGTTGCTTATAACTCTGTGTCACCTGGTGCCTAAAGTGCCTAAAGTGGTTGTTAAAAACGTGGCAAGGTATGACCCGTTCCGGCTTTCCAGATTGCTTCCACCGCAGACTACAGGCGAAATTATGGCATCCAAAATGTATGTTTAGTTATCCCTGTGGGATTCAAACCAATGCGAAGCTAGCCATGTGGCTTAGGGTTAAAAATTGCGTCTTTGTGGAGCCTGATCATGGCTCTATCGCGGAAAATTCTGTTTTTAAAATTAACTTCTGGCATTAGTTTGTACCAAACTTCCGTTGTTCCTGTACATTACTCCAACAGGCAATTGGCGTTTCCCTCCGGAAAGTCCGGGATATCCAGCAAGTCTGAATTATTGCAGTCCGGAACAAGGTTAGCCGATGTTTAATGAAGATTATCTATTCCAGAAAACTATCTAGTAAAATGGCATTTCATTTCCTACCGCCTTAAGCACACGTTTGGCTGTCCATACGGTCGTTTCCGCTTAGGCATTACTTTACGGTACATTATCAGATCTAATTTTCAAAGGAACTGTGTGAAAATAACTCTGTTAAAAACAACCGTGGGAAAGATCTCTGGGTGGTCAATATGAATTGGAAGCCCTGTACAAAGTACACCGCATAGCCCCGGCCGTAGCTTTGACGCATCAAAACCCCATATCCTTTTTACATTTTTAAAAATTTCTTTTGGAAGATTTGCCTAAATAGTGATTTGCGTGCGCATTTTCCTTCAGCCCCATGAATAGTTTGCTTACCTGCCAGTAGGTCAGAGACTTAAGGCATGCTGCGGCTGTGCACAAGGCAGCAGGTTCGATATTTGGCCGTAACACCTGTTTCTCATGCTGAAGTAAAAAAGGCTTGTGAACGTGCAATGTGCACGTTAAAGAACTCCAGGTGGGCCAACGAACCGGCAAGTACACTCAAATATCGCTTCGGCAAAATTTATTTTGGACGTACAGTGCATATTACCAAACCAACTGGGTCATTATTAGTACCCCTTGGAAACTGCTTGATAATCACTCGGAAATGTTTAAAAAGCTCCCGCGGCAGACAAACGTGTGACCTGCCAGCGGATCATGAAAACAGCAATGAAGCGAAAGGGACATTGCAGCCGACCAGATGACTGGTCCTCCAGCCAGCCAGGGGAACCGGTCAAGGACCTGCTGCAACTGTGAAGAGGTTATGCGCAGGTCCCGCACATTTGCTCCTACGTCGTCCCCATTGGTTATTTTCTTTTCCGTGGGCCCCCGACACCATGCCCCACCTGCGAGGGCGGGGCCGTTCTCCCCATTGTGACGTCGGCTTCCCGGAAACGCACAGGCGGCCGACCCTGGAACCTACATTTCCTCTAGGCCATTTCACATCGCCTCTGAGAAACCCAGGACAGTCGCGAGCTAGCCTAACGGCCGGGTCCACGCAACGTACCCCCTTCGGAGCCGCGACGCACAAAAGAAACAATAAACGAACACCCAAAAAGACGGGTGACTCAGGTACAGTATCACAACCAGAAATGGCCTTCACCTGCCAAGGAAGCCGCGATATCGGTCGTCCCAATAAAAACATTGAGGGCCTGGCATGATATTTCTGTCAGTGTTATACTCAGGTACGACCCGGATCTGAACTCTAGGCATTATCGGGTTGGGTGGGCGGTCAGAGCAGAAAAAGGCATGCTCACTTGGGGCCAGGAACTCGTTGATCACCGAGGACGAGCCGCCAAGGCTACGCGCGGGTTTACGCGCTTGCGAGGGTAAACGCGCTTGCGTTTACCCCTACCACTACCCCAAACTGAAGCAAAAGGGTCAAGCAATTCGCTTAAATCCGATTCGACACAAGAAAGGGCGCCACCGCCTCGGCAACGCGATTGCTCCTCCCACTGGCGCTCCTCCGCTGGCCACTCAGAAACTGCCGTGTGGTAAGAAAGATACCTTCAATCATTGACTATACTTGTACAATGCAGATTTCGCCCCTGCTGAGTTTCGCGATAGTGAAGATCGCCCGGCATGTTTTCGGGGACGCGTTTGCTAGTTGTTACATAAGTTCTTCTGTTGAGGCTGAATCTGCTGAAATACTTAGGGTACTATGGGTGCCTTGTGAAAGGACGGAGGTAGGTACAAGGGGAGGGGTGTTAAAGGACGACGGCTAGCGGCATCAGCGACCTCGTTTCCCTTTGACACGTGTGTCTACGTCAAAAAGACGATCGCCTTTTTCGGTGGGAGCTAGAAAAACGTTTTTGTGTGATTTTTAAAAGATTTTCTTGTGTAAGGTGTCTTCTACAGGCTTCTTGCGGAATTGCTAAATTAATTGCTTTAATTTTAAAAGCAATGGCCATGGTGAAAGTTACCATCAGAAGATGGGGTCAAGCACTACCTAATCTTTTTTAACGCGACAGCGTTATTAGGATAGTTTTCCGATTCCCGCATGGCTCCTAGCCATCGGCTATCAGCCGTGCTCATTAGGCGTCTACGGAAATACGTCGCCGCTGCCACCCGTAAGCTATGACAGAGGCAGCAAGATTTGACGGCTCCGATAATCGTTCATATGGCACTACGGCAGCCGAAGTTTTGAAAGCAGGGCAGTAATAGAACACCGGATACGAAAGGAACAAGCGATATAACCAGGTGCCACGCCTGCGCGATGAATTAGTTTTATGTGCATTTCGTGGTAGCGTGACCGGCAGACACAGTCTCCAGCCGTGCCCTCAAATTACTTCTTCACGCTGAGGCGTGCTTCAACCAGACGATATAAAATATAAATTTCCGATAATTCATGCCCCGAAGGTACATGTGGGCTACGAGGTACACCGTAGTGGAAGTTTCCGAAGAACTTCGACCATTTTAGGATGCTTAACGGGCGCCAAAATCTCAACACTCTGGCGTTTTCCTTCTGCTGTCGTCAGAAAAACGGCCGCCACGGCCGGGAGTTGAACCCGCATTCTCAGGCTCAGCATCACAGCGCCTTACCCACTGACCCATCGCGGCGTGTACGCCAGCGGGACTTATGCCGGCGCCAACATTGGTTGATCTTACTAAAACAGGGGAAAAAACATTAACTTCAGTCTCCTAGAAATCAAGGAAGCCCTAAGTTATAAGCACGAAATAACTAAAATGAAGCCCACTGTATAACGTGTAATCACATAAGTTTTAAAGTATTTTCCAATATTTGCACTGTCCGTATCCCCTGCCACTCTGGTTTGGTAAACGGCAGATGGCGCCACGGTGCCAAATTGAAAATCACCGTAAAAATAGTTACGAATATTCTCTCAGATAAGAGCAATGTAAGAATGCTCGGCCGAGCTCAAGAGACAACAGGTAGTTTAAACTCACAATGGCCCAAAACAGAAAATCTTTAACCTATTGCCTATAAATAAAACGTCAAACCAAGAGAAGAGCAAGGAAAAGATAGATGAAACGGTAAGACTCATGCAACCACTGATCATGACCACAATATTGCAGAGCCTGCCGTACCACAAATTTATCCGGCACCAAAGAAACCAAAAGCAACAACGCTAGGACAGCATATAAGGAAGTTCTCAACCTCGAAACTTTCACAGTGAAACAAACGAACTAGGGTGGACAACCAGGGTAACCGAATGGACATCCATAGACGGGTCTAGAATGGTCTACGGGTCTGCATGGCCATCCTCTTGATGGGGAGATGTAAGAACAATATTCGGAGCAAAGAATGCACTGGTTAAGCGGAGGATGATAGCGGGTGATGGTGAATTGGAGAGTCCATCACGTTGCAGTCATCCTAAATTTGATGTTGGGATAATGACCATGAATATGTCCTCAACTTGTGTCTTCGTAACGCATTCAAGAAATCGGAGAAATCACTCTCCTAGCACCAAGAAAGAGAATGACTAAACAAATCAAGACGGGCCATTATACCCCATTTTATGAGAAACAGCCTACCGCTAACAGCCACGCCCGAAAACAAAAAAGACCGGCGCCCGCCCCCCTCCTTTTGAAAAGAAATTACTCCACGTCATGATAGATGTCGCACCCATCCTGCGACCCCGCATAAAAGCTCTCCTCTCCCAAAAATATGGATACAATCCTACAAAAGAAGAGGCGATATGGGAGGATCAAGTTATTTCGGGAAAAGTTCTAATATCATGCCACCACAGTATACACCGACTCTGGTATGTACGAAAGCACGAGGCACCAATTGTCGTAGAGTCTACTCTGGCCATTTTTGTGACTGCATAACTATTCAATATACAGAAACAAAGAATTAAAATTTGAAGCCATCCTCATGGCAATCCGAATAGCGGAAGTATCAAATAGAAGGATAACATCAATAGACTCAAAGGACACAGTTTTCTGGGGGCAGAATGCCTAAGGCATTCGAGAAGATATTCCCATTCATAACGCAGAAAGTTACCATCGTCCCGTGGACACCCGGATACAATTGCCTGGAAAAGACTCATGTACTATGCGCGAAGGATGATGCACTATACACACGGCTACCACATTGTCCTCTTCGAAAAACGTTGAGAATAAATCCCCATCCAATGCCTAGAAACACAATCTGTCCACTTGCTACAACGAGGTCTCAATACTGAAAAATCACAAACTCTGCGGACCAAAAACTAACATAGGTGTCTAAAAACTATTCTTCATTAAGGTGTTCGGTGGGAACATGGGACATTACATTAAAACTACCCTCTTGCACACAACCTAGCCGTTAGAAGGGGTATGGCTAAGTGAGAACTCAAACTTAACATATTACACATGTCCGAGGCATGGAAACCAGATATGACCGGCTCGTAACCTCAAGATCAGCGCGGGCTGACTGAGAAGGCATGGGAAGGAGCTGCTGGATCTGGAGCCGAAGACTGAGGTTTCCCCTTTGAGGTCCCTCCCATCTCTTTACCCCATTTTACTAAAACACAACTATTTCTTCCTGAACAATATTCTTCTTTCTCTCTCTCTCTCTCTCTCTCGTGCTTTCAAAAAAGCAATATTTTTAAGCTAGGCCTAGACATACCAGAATAAATACTTAGATACACTGACACTGTCTCCTCCTCGCTCAAACTGACCAGCAACTCGCACCCGCCTCCTTTTATTTTCAGCAACAGAAGCGCAGAGAGAATTTACCACTACTACGAAACGGTGTCTAAAAAACCCTCCATGCTAGGCTTTCTCTTTTAGATCACCTTTGGTGCTTGTGAAGCATCGATAGGAAATGCACCAACTGCGTGCGGACATGCTCTGTTGGGGTCGAAGTATCGCTATCGAGTTTTAAATCTTTGGCTACAAACGTAGATGTCCCTGCAACTTTTTTTCGTCTTCTGTTTAAACATAAAAGACACAAGTTCCCTACATTGCGGAAAGACATTGTCCTCATGGGATCGAAAATGGCCACTGAAATACAGTAAATAAAATAAAAACACTAGGGATGCGATCAGATTTGGATAAGGGTGTCTGTACTAGCAGTCTGATGCAGCACTACTCTGCTGTCTCCGCATGATACCACCATTAGAACAAAATTTGTAACTGTTTTTCATTTCTACGTACCACATACCCACTAGGAGACTGCATACGAATAGGAAAAATTTTTTGTACCACTCAAACTTCAAACATTTCTCACAATATATTCTTCATGAGCAAAATGTTTGTGTTGATTCCAAAAACCTACGATAGTCATTTATAAAGCATAATTTTTTGGCAGATTTGAGCTAAGCAAGTTTTCAGCCTGGCAGCTGCGCTTCTTAGCACACGCAACGTCTTAGCTAGCTGACGAGCTATGCCACGTAACGGGGCAGCGCTTCTCTACGTCGCTCACTGAAGCGTGCCACGCCCAGACCCTAGCACCACATGTTCCCTCCGCATGTGCTGTTATCTCTCTCTAATCACTAGCGCCAGTTTCAGCGCCATTAGGCCACCAAACCTCTAGGTCCAAGTGAAGTCTGGTGCGCTTTGGGTGCTTTCGTGCCTCTTTTTTCCAGCCCTGTCACTGCTCACCTACCACGACATCACTCATCATTGCAGGCTCGAGCGCATGGTTTACTTCCGGCTTAGAACAGTTCACTTAGGCTTTTTGAAACAAATTCATTTCCTCACTTGACAAATGGCACCTTATTTATCCACCCAAACCTACGCTGTTTCAGTTTGGTAGCCAACCTGACATGCTATACCATATGGTGTAGGGGCCACGTTGGACAGCATTTCTCGTTCGTTTCATGAGCAGTGGGAGTGGTTGCTGTCCACTTCCAGTTCGGAGGACCTATCGTCTCTTGTTGAAAAGGGCCGTCGCAGCTCGTCCCACGAATGTGGTCCTGAAATGAAGACACCCCTCCACAGTTTCTTTTCGATTTTAAAGAAGGTTGTTCCCTCTCTCCAACATGGACGGTCCTGCTGTATACGATGTCAGAATGAAAGCTTTCTTTTCACGAAGTGGCGTTTGGACTTGCAATGCCAAGTACACGCCCCATCCCTCACGCACAGCCCTCATATCCGGTGCAAGGAAATTGCGTGGATGTTATTGTGCAAGGGGCTTCGTCAATCATACTAGTGTAGAATGTGAGCGCTTACATGTTCCGTAATGTATAACTGATCAATAGCGCACGTCCAGAGCTGTTTGGACCCTGCAGCTCAAGGCCCAAGCAAGGTCTGGGACGCGACCGCCGTTTTAGGCCTCTTTTAAAGGCAAAGCTGTTTAACGAATCGTAATTCTTTGTGTCAGTCATTAAAAGCACAAAACAATGCCCAGTGCACGCATGTGAGCACGTGCCTCGCTGCGAGCGCCCTGCAGTTGAAAAACTCAGAAAATGCCAAACTCTCGTGTGTGCGTGCCTCGCTACGACAGCGCAATGTCCCCGGTGCTCGTTTTCAAAAGTCAAACCCTACCCATTTATGGAGAAAAAAAACTCCAGCATTCGACGAAATCGTGGCAACACTTGCTCGGAACGAGAAAGACACGTCATAGCGTACGCCCCTCCAAGGTGATTTCCAATCATTATCACTTCCAAAAAATTGATGGAAGCTCACACTTAGAGAGCAACAATGATTGAGTAAAGGGCGCTGCGGCCGCGAATATAATGAAAATCGCCGGAAGTATGCACTTAAACCGCCCCGATTGTCGGAGAACTAGCGTTCAGCTCCGCTACCTTCAAGTCTTCAACAAGGTGGAAATTTGGGCTGGTTGGTATATTTTTGATGAGGCGAAAAAAACAGCGCGAAGAACGGGACAAGGAAGGACAAACGGACGAAGCGCTGACTAACAACCAAATGCTTTATTTCCGCGCACGGCTATAAAGGCATCGAAGAAAAGGGGGGGGGGGCGACACAAACACACACAAGCTTGAAGATTACTAGGCGAGGGGTTCAGATAGATAACTTATTCTTTTGATAGTAATGCCAATGATGGGGCACTCACGCCTACGTATCACCGAGCTTCTGAATTCTGTGGCGCCTCACTAATCTCACGAGTTCGTTGGTCCCTGTACTTTTTTTATTATTCGCACTTTTCAAATAAGGGCTTGCACCCGCATTGTCGACAATGGTCAGAAAGATGAACTGGTGGGCACGCCTTTTAACGTGTTCGCATGTTCGCAGCAGGCGGTCATTAATGCATCTACCTGTTTGGCCTACATAGCATCGACCACACGGAGAAAAAGGGGATTTCGTACACAACGTTGAACACAGCATTTGACAAACTTTCGGGCGTGATTCTTCGTACACGATGGCTTTTTGTTGCCTCGGCATTTACCCCGCTTACAAAGACCAGATAATTTGTTCGGAGCTGAAAAAACCACCTTCACACCCGCTTTTTTCGCTACTCTTTTTACATGTGTGAGACTCGGTGAATGTAGGGTATAACGGCAAGTTTTTCTTTTTCTTTCTTTTCAGGCTGTCACTATCTACATTAAGCTTTTTTTTTTTTTTTTTTTTTTTAGGTCACGAATCAGCCGTTCTGCAACACTCATGATGAAGGCATTAGGAAACCCCGCATCAATTAGACGGTCGACTTGCCTCAAAAAACTAGACTCGACCACATGCTTACAAGAGCGCGTAAGGGCTGATTTTAAGCAGGAATTTGCTATGCCTTGTTTCACAAGTTTAGAGTGCGCCGAAGAGTAGGGTAAAAGGCCTTCTTCGACCGCGGCTCATACGACCAGCAAACGTGATTAGGGGAACGAAAAAAGCATGTCTAAAAACCTAATTTTGCAATCTACCGGAAGTTCGTTAGTCAGGTTAAGTGTTGAAGTTGAGTTTTAAAAACGTCAAATATTAGTTCCGAAAGTTTGCGCGGGTGACGTTTGTCAAGGTTAAAAATTATCAGATAATCGTCAACATATCGGAACACCTTAAGTGTTAACGTCTGGTCAAGTGTATCCATTAGGCTTCTGTCAAAGCGGGCCATTAAAAGATCGCTAAGTACCGGTGTCAAGACAGGAGCCTATGCAATTCCTTCCTTCTGACCCATTAGCCGGTTGTCGTGGAGATAAAGTAGACTGCAAGTAAAAGCGCAATAATTCTAAAAAATGGCTCACATTCACTCCACACGAGTTCTGGAACTTCACTGAAGTTCCCGCCGACAAGGGCTTGCACCCGCCGACAATGCGGTGCAAGCCCTTATTTGAAAGTGCGAAATAATAAAAAAGTACAGGGGACCAAACGAATTCGTGAGATTAGTGAGGCGCACAGAATTCAGAAGCTCGGTGATACTTGCGTGAGTGCCCCATCATTGGCCTTACTATCAAAGAAATAAGTTATCTATCTGAACCCCCTCGCCCTAGTATCTTTAAGCTTGTGTGTTTGTGTCGCCCCCCCCCCCCTTTTTCTTCGATGCCTTTATAGCCGTGCGCGGAAATAAAGCATTTGGTTGTTAATCAGCGCTTCGTCCGTTTGTCCTTCCTTGTCCCGTTCTTCGCGCTGTTTTTTCGCTCTTCAAGTCTTTGCGTTAGTGTGACATATCTTCATTTTTTGTTCACACCTTCCGCGTGGATTGTAGGGCTTCACAGTGTTAGAACATCACCTTGGTGTGAAGAGCGGCCCCGGAGTTTTATTCTTGTGATGTTTTATATTTTACCCGTTATGGTGGGCAGCGAAGCTGGCCAGCTCCGACCTCTGTTCCCAGCTTCTGCTGGTGAACAGAGCATGTAAGTTCGGCTACAGCCACGCAATGCTGGACTGAGGACACCCCCCCCCCCCTAGTCCGGAGTAACCGCAATCACAACAGATAATATAAATAAATTTGTTTCCTCCTCCTCCAGTCAGATTAGTTGAAAAATGATTTAACCCGCCACGGTGGCTCAGTGGCTAAGGCGTTGCGCTGCTAAGCACGAGGTCGGGGGTTCGAATTGCGGCCGCGGCGGCAGCTTTTCTGGTGGAGGCGAAAAGGAAAAACGCCCGTGTGTACGACAATTCGGTGCACATTGAAGATCGCCAGGTGGTCAAAATTAATCCGGAGCCCTCCACTACGGCGCGTGTCATCGCCTTCATTGCGTAGCCGCGTTAAACCCTACAATCGATAAATAAATGAAAAATGATTTACATGAGTAACATTCACAAAGAGCGGTTGACACTGACCTTGCGGACAAGCACTCCGGCCGAGACAGAACCAGCAGCTGAAAAATTCTGAAGTATAGTAATTAATGGATAATACGGGTTTTAATCATAACGCAGTTTCATATTACGGCCTCTATAGTACCGGGGATAAATTGGTATTCTAAGTACTCACAACGTTCAGCAAGTGGGTTACCCATGGCCAATGCCCTTTTGTGGGTATGTTTCAAAACCATTGAGGGCATCATCACCATCACAATCACCAAATACCAGCGTTGCGTACTCCTCCCTCGCTTCAAAATATTCGCAGTCCTCCGTTCACTGATGTCCGATCGGTTCAACGAAGTTTTCATGTCCGATGATGACGACGACGCTTGGCACTTGCAGGTGTGGAGCGCTTACAAGGCAACGCCAGTCAAACTTCGAATGAATACAGTTAAAAAATACTTGGTCACGCCTGCAGCGCCCAATACATTGCTTATCAAAATTAACATGCTACAGATTCCCATTATGCCCATTTTGGCTCACAGGGGATTATCGATAAAATAGTGTTGTAGTAAAATACTTCTGAATCCTTTGTATTCGAGGGACGACGAAAGGGTGGGAAAATTTTAAAGTGCACTGAAATTTTGTGCTTCGGTAAAATTATGGCGCGGTAGAGTGAGAGAAGGAATTATCAGTCGCAGGATTGACTGGTGGACCGGGAAGTCACGCCAAGCGTTCGGGGGAAGGATTTGGTTAGGAATTCCACATGCGAGATGAAAACTAGTTCTCCGTTCATCATTACAAGAGAACAGGTGAATGCTTGGTGTAGTGACCACATCCTGACCTGTTTGCTTCCTTCAGATGGAAAAGCGAAGAGGCCTGAAGCGTACCAGTCACTTTCTCGCGCAGTGGCAAAAGTCTGCATTCCTACCAGTGCTGGCCAAGTGCTCCTGTAAAGTGAGAAAATAAAGAAATTTGAAAACTAAAGAGCGCAGAGTACGGCAGACGGCAGCGGAAACAGGAAGTATGCAAACACTTAACGAACTGAAAAAGACGTGGCGCTCACGAGCATCATGCGGGATCGAGGGAACAAAGTGCATCTCTTGCCGTCAGTCGCTGAGTTTTGCCGTTACTAAAGCTATCGAGCAGGGAAACAACTCAGTGCAGTGAAGAAACTCGAACTTTGCTAACGCTATTTAAAAACACATAGTCATCAAAAAGCGAGCGGAAACAATAAAGATGCAATAATTATGCACTAGAAACATGAAAGTAAAACAAGGATATAAAAAGAATACAGATCAACTTGCGCAAATGGCCACAGGCCCTTATATACACAGAATCCGAAACTACCAGTACCATAAAAAGTTTGTAAGCTGGAGCAAGAATAAAAGCAAGACGAGGTTACGGATTAAAAAAAAATGAGATCTTAAAAATATAATAATTATAATATCTGAAAATTAACATCACGGCTACAAAATAAACGTGGTGTGGTTGCGAAATTTTAATTAAAATGTAGCGAGAACGAAACAAACACTCCCAATGTATAACTACCGAGAAAGCAAATGTCCAAAACAGTGTTTTATTTTAAATATCAAGCCAGGGTCTGTATGATAGCATAATACATAGGTTACAAAAAGTGTGGGGAAAACCTTTTAAGGTAACAAAGTGATTCAGGACCATTTGTTTATTTCTGCATCAAATACACCGCTCAAGAAAAACAGTTGATAAGAATAATGTGGAAGGTGTTGTTCTAATTTTTCAAATTATTACAAGTTTGAATAAACGTCGAAGACAAATCTGGCTGCTCAACAAAGAGCGGGAAGCCAAGCATGTTAACTATGAATCCCGAAGTCGCACTTCCTAGCCGCCGCGCTTGTGCGTGGATGAAAAGTCCGCTGGCCCGGAAAGACCCACCAACCACGCGGTCGTTGGTAGACATGAAGTATCGAATTATACGTTGCGTGTTTTTCTCTTTGTTTGCATGCTGCGCGATCTCCGCTGTTCTTCCCCACAGCACAACCCCATTCATAACCTAAATTGTGCTCTCGAGGTCGAAAACAATGGTCTTGCCGCGCGTGTCTATATCCCTAGCAGAAATGGTATTCTCTGAAGCGATTGCGGCTTCGGTAGGAATGGCAGTGTGTTTTTGATGGTTGCATGCTTAAAAAAGTTGGGACGTTCAACCCAGACGTTTCGGATCTACGTGCACCTCGGAACATGAGGAAGACCCTCATGTTGGGCGTTCCACAGCGACACCATAGCCTCAGTACAGCGTGTTTTTAGTCTACTTGGTACTGCATTTCAAGGGAGAAAAATTGCGCGTAACAAATAAGATAGTAAGGAAGGAAAAGGAAGGCTGCAGACTGGTGAGTCTGCTCCCGTCCATTCGCTTCCTTACTGTCTTGTCTTTTACGCGCAGTTTTTGTACTCTTGAGCCACAGCCTCAGCTTTTGGTCACGTGCACCCATTTCGACTGGCACAGATTTCGCAACGGAATATGTGCCTCGAGCGCTGAATGTTGGTGCGCCACTGTAATCCCGCTGGCGGACCGTTGCGAAAGCATTCACGGGAGTCTCCGGCCCGCTCACCACTGTCGCCGTTGCTTTTGCAGAAAGTTTGCGACTGATAGTTTCTGTTTGTATTTGTTGTAAATGCATATTTATGAGTAGCAGTCAGTCTGTTCGCAAATTTTCCGCATTTACGAGAGTGTAAAGGCTTCTGACGCGATCTTACTGCGGTACATTCGGTCAGCATGAGCGCCCGATCTGTGTCACAGGCCGGCGTGGACAAACCGTCATATCTATGGAGCTGATTGTAAATCCACTGCCCTGAAATGTACTACCAGTACCTCCGTAAGCACTGTTCGTTCAGATGCTCATACTACAGCTATACACTACGATGTAAATCGGTTTCGTGTGCTTGAACAATCAAGCGCAGCACTCATATCTGCCAGCACGCCAGTTACGCTTGATATCTCAGATATTTATCAGTACCGTGAACAAGCCAATGGGGCATAAATTTCACGGACATTCTACGCAATTACGAGAGTGTAAAGGCTTCTGACGCGATCTTAGTGGGGTACATTCGGTACGCATAAGCGCCAGATCTGTGTCACAGGCCGGCGTGGACAAACCGTCATATCCATGGAGCTGATTGTAATTCCACGGCCCTAAAAAGTACTAACAGTACCTCCGTAAGCAGTGTTCGTTCAGGTGCTCATACTACGGCTATACACTACGATGTAAATCGGTTTCGTGTGCTTACATAATCTAGCGGAGAACAAATATCTGACAGCACGCCATTTACGCTTCACATCTCAGATATTTATCACTACCATGAAGAAGCCAATGTAGCATAAATTTCACGGACATTCCACGCAATAAGTGGGGTGGATAATGCATAATTATAGGCGGGAGTCACCACACGACAAAGAATTCACTGTTCGGTCGTCTGGTCGCCACTTGAGTTCTCGCAAAGATTCAACATCTGCTACTTATATCCTCCGCTTATATGCGCGTCCGCAAACTAAACACTTCTCCGAAACATAGTCATATGACACAGGGAGCCTGCAGATTCTAGAAAAAAAGTGACATCAGAGGGCCGCACTCTTCCAACTACTACTTTTATCTCTTGTGAAGTTACTGTATTCTTCAAAGATGTGTCCACCCAGTGATCGTCTGTTCATTAAAATAAAAAAAAAAAAGTGAACGGGCATCTTGTGTATGGGATTACTAAAACGGCCACTCCTTGGTTTCGCTCAGCATTTGTACACAACGATAGTTAAGCGGCCCATTCCTCCCTGCTGTCACGGAAAATATCAATTTATTTCGCGTGTAGTTCGTGTAGTGAGCCCTAACTTTCTTAAGTTAAGATGAATGTCTTTATATTTCAGAAACTGCACTGGCTTTTGTCATTCCCGTACGAGCTATTCTATTGCTTCCGGACTTGGCGCACCATTTACTTTTCCGTGCTTTCATTAACTCTTCTTGGTCCTTGCTATCAGACGCGAGTGGGCACGTATTCAATGAACCACAGACTTGTAACAAACTTTACGGGCTCTAGTGGCCTCTATTCCAATAAAAGGCCCAAGTTATTGTGAGGTATTAGATAATCACACCCCCGAATCGTATTTTTCTACGACGTATATACTCCAAACAAAGTAGCATTGATTGTCCGTGCTGCCAAATGAAACCAACCACTCACGGTGCCAGCATCATGACTAACAGAGGCGACAGTATGAGGTACTTGGCACTGACGCATTCGGAGGTGACAGTGCTTATATGCTGCTGCCGTCGCCGACACCAGTAAGAGCGGCGTAGAATCGCGCACTACCGCATCACCGGATAGCTCTTGTTGGAGTTCGAGCAATCTATCAGGACGCAGCTCTTTTTAGAAGTGCCCTACACGTACTATTGGCTTAGAGACATCACCATAACAAGCTGTTTAGGGCGAGGAAAGGGGAAGAGAATTGAAGGGAACAAGCGAAAGAGAACCAAAACACTGCATTATCCACTATCATTTGTGCAGGGATATGTGCAGGTGGCGCAGCGATCACGAAGCTCGAGGCGTACACCACAACTGAAGGGGCTTTAGTTTGTCGCCTTCCCCGATCAGGTGAACCTGCTGGCGAAGGCGTCTGATTCTAAGGATATACCCAGTGAAGGTAAAAATGAATTGGTTGTCGCTTTACTCAATCCACTAACCTCCGGATTGTGCCTTTAGGTCTTGAAGGGCCTTGCAAAGATCCTTCCTGAATGTGAAGCTATTAAGAACTCCAATGACTTGGAATCGTGTCTCGGTGGAACTCGAAAGCAGGGCATTAATAAAAGCGCAGCCGAGGCAATGCAGGTGGGCAAGGCCCCTAAGCAGGTCATCATATTGAACGCTAGACAATTGAAAGACGCTGAAATCTCACCCTTGCACAGCAAAAGGTATAAGTCCGACGGGAGCTGAAAGGTGAGACATATTAGTTTGTACTGCAATATAACAGCTGTGTTACTCTTATTATTAACTTGGTTCAAAGAAAGAATGCTAGAAGACTCATATAACAATTCCGGAAGCACCACTGCAGAGATGCGAAGTAATTCTAGAAAAGGCTTCACTCTGGCGGGGTTAATTACGGCTATTTTATCTGTATTGCGTTATCATAAAATATTCCTTACTAAGGTAGCGTATGCCGGCATTCCGTCCTTGATTTTGTACCACCGTTCCGCACCCGAGCCGCATAAGCGGAATTGAGTTAAAATATTTCTCCGAATAGGCATCATAGCTGCAGCTAAACTACTTCGTTTTGGAGGTTTAATTCGAATCCAACTGTTTTGACGTTTTGGGGAAACTGAGTATTCTTAGGAGATCTTTGTTTGAGCGGACGACATGATGACATTATCACCATATGTCTGCATTAATTGTCTGCACACCTCTTAATTAGCTTCACAACAAAATCGGAACAGTGTATATGCTTGTGAATGTGGAAAAGCTACCAGGGAAAAAGAAAAGCTCGAAGAGGGGCACGGTGTTCTATCCAACTCTCAACGAGTACTCTGACTACATGAGACAGTCGCTTTGAATGAAAAGAAAGAAATTAGCGGCAAAGTGTTTTTCACTACCTAGGCCTGCCGAATTACCCGGTCGCCTTCATTCGCGTCGTGTTCGCACAAAGGGAGGATACCCGAGAACGGAAATTCCCATCTATAATAATCGTGGTACAAATACAGGGAGCGCTAGAAGCTAACCATGCAGGAAAAACTCCACGACAAGTGTATCGATACGGCAGTAATAATCAGAGATCATCCGTTACTTAAACAGCGCAAATTAAAGAGTAGGTTCAAAGGAGAGTACTGGAATCAGCAAAATTTCCCATCATATCGAGCCTATTCATTAGAGGACGGCAGCCCTAAGCAGCAGAATAAGACGTTGGGCCCCAATCAAAGCTATCCTATAGGGTTAAACGCGCTCCCCAAGCCAAACGTCTCAAGTGCAAGGCTAAAAAGTGCTTCGATAAAGCGGGGCGGAACCGAGTTGTAATAGGCATTCCACCTGTTATTAATGCTTAAAAATTCTCTAGCCATATGCAGTGGATAGGCATCCTGAACATTTCTGTTGTATGGATGAGTGCACCCCCTCCCCCCAAAAAAAAAGAATTCTGCTCGTTTATCGCCCACAGTGCAAACGATTGTGCCGTTTTTTCACTCAAACCATCTTGTTCTTGATATCTTCGCTTACCGATTGCTCAATGACAGCAGGCTTCATTCGTAAGACAAATGTGGTTTGGAAGACACGAATTGGAGGACAAGCGGACCTTGAATATTCAAATCGCTCATCTGACACTTATATTTACTGAGGATAAATGTACTGTTCACCAAGTTCGTTCAAACAATACGCAACAAAAAGAGCTTTTAATGAATCTATATGGCGGATGAATATTTCTGAAGGCCTTTGTAAATACCCGGCTCCCATTAAGCCTTTGATGATTTTTGAAGTTAAGTGAGGCGATATCGAACGACGCCATAGGCTAGGAGTGCGTAAGCGCAGTAGCACTAGCCCACGACCTGTTTTTATTATATTGCTGGATTTTAGAACTAAGATCGCTATTTTAAGCAATGCAAGCAAGTTGAAGGGCACGAAAATATTTATAAATGAAGACTTCTCTGTGCGCGTGAGGCAGATAGGCAGGGAACTGTGGCAGGATTTCGCCGAGATGAGGAAGGATGCGGAAAAAGCCAGGCTGCACTACTATCATTTGTTGGTGGACAAACGTTCGGTATTTTTGGGATGAGAAAAAAAAAAGCTATCGTTAACGAAAGCCGTCGGTTGTCTGCTACAAACAATGAATGATGGCTTAGTGCGAAGTCCTTTGCGCTTTTGAATTTAAATGCGCGTAGCCTAGTTAAAAAATTGCACATTAACTGGCTTATTGAGTGTCATAGTCCATCAGTTATCTGTGTGACTGAGACTTGGTTAAATGAATCTATCCTTGATTATGAATTCTTGCCTCCTGGTTACACGGTTCTAAGAAAAGATAGGCCCGCTGACCGTGGTGGCTGGAGTGGCACTTTATTAAAAGTGGTATTGAGTTCTCTTTTACTGCCAGAACTCCGAAGTACTGAATCTATATGGTGCAAACTATTGCTTGATGGTCTCGCTATTCTTGTTGGTGCTCTCTATCGTCCTCCTAACTCTGCCTCAGGCGTTTTTTCGACTGTCAGTCACTATATTGTTGGACAAAAGCTGGACTGTTCTAAACTGGTATTCACTGGTGACTTTAATTCCCCCTCCATAGATTGGAATTTGCTTAACATCAACTGGTCGTGACAGAATAATTTGTATTCTTTAATTAATATTTCAATAGCTTTCGATCTATCGCAGCTGGTTGATAAGACTACGCGCGAGGATTCTATACTAGATCTTGTTTTTGCCAACCATGAATTGGTTAAGAATGGATATCAGTGCAAGGTTGTCGATGGAATTTCCGACCATAAGGCTGTTATTGTTGATTTAAATGTTGCTGGTAAGCCAGTAGGACCAACGTTTAAGACTGTGCTTAATTTTAAATGCACAGATGACACTTCTATTTTTGCTAAACTTGCAACATGGTTTGATGATTTCTTATCTTTTAGTGACCACTGCAGTATTGATACGTTGACTAACCAATTTTACAGCATAGTTAATGAATGTATAGCGCAGTTTCTTCCTCACAGGAGCATAAAACGTAATGCCAAACACCCTTGGTATACCTGGTCAATTATACAGCTTAAACGTCGTATTAAGCGACTGCGAAAGCGACGGAGGGTTCGCAATTTTGACGCGGAGTCCTAAATTAATTTACTTAAATCTGAAATAAAAGCTAAAATGAGTGATGCGAAAAAGTTTTACTTTATTTCCACGGTTAAGCTCTTTTATGAAAAATAATCCAATTAAGTTTTGGAAAACTATCAATCCTACCACTGCCTTTCCGTCAACTTTCGTGATAGATGATGTGTCCTTCTCCGATTCATCCAAAATTTCTGAAGCCTTTAATAGGTATTTCCAAACTGTATTTGGAGATGACGATGGAACCACCCCTGACATTCGTAGCAGCCATGAATAAATTCGTTTCCAGCATTGAAATTAGTTACACTGCGTTCTTAACCTTCTGTTGAATATCGACACTACTAAATGTGCTGGGCCATATGGTGTACCAAACATGTTTTTGAGCGTTATGCAGAATGGAATGCTCGTTATTTATCTATATTTTTTGGTAAATCGTTAGGAAAATCCGACCGTTTGTAAAATCGCCGAGTAATTCCTGTGCTTAAATTGGGTAATAAGCAACTAATTTTTAATTACAGGCCTATTTTATTAACGTGTACCTGTTGCAAGCTTCTGAGCGCATAATTCATAAACATGTACTTCAGTACCTCACTGATAACAACGTATTGTCGCCTAATTACGAATGGTTTCCGCTCTGGTTTTTCTACTACACAGCTCATTGAATTCACTCACGACATCGCTTCTGCTCTCAATACTCGAGGTCAGGTTGATGCCATATTCACAGATTATAGCTACGCATTTGATATAGTGTGTCACAGAAAACTTCTTACTAGACTTGATAATACTCTTAACGATGACAAAATAATAGGCTGGATAGCGGATTGGCTACGTTTGAGGTCACAATTTGTTACATTTGAGCATGCGTAGTCATCGTCGTGTGCAGTCACTTCCGGGGGTACCACAGGGTTCGGTACTTGGGCCCCTATTGTTCCTTATTTACATTAATGATGTCACACAGGTCATTAAGGGACACACCAGTTAAGCTGCGATTGTACGCTGACGCTGCGTTCTATATATTAGCGTAAATATTGCTCATGACCAAGATGTTCTCAACCATAGTATTTTCATGCTTTGTGGTTGGAGCACCACGCTGCAAGTGAGCATTAATTACCAAAAAACTGTTCAAATAACATTTACCAATAAAAAACAGCCGCTAAGGTTTAGTTATAGTTACAATGGGCACTACCTAAACGCTGTGAATACATTCAAATATCTTGGTGTTACCCACACTCAAAACCTAAAAGGGCACCATCACACCAAAACAATTTGGTCTAGGGCACTTAGAAAACTGGGATACATAAAACGAACACTCAAGCAATCTACCAAGGACTTGCAAATTAACCGCGTACAAATCCCTCGTCCAACCATTGCTAGAGTACGCCTCAGCGGTATGGTCACCCTATACTGCACTTGACATAAATATGCTCGAGGGCATACAGAAAAAAGCAATACGGTTTATTTTTGGCCGGTATGACCGAAATTTTTCTCACTCATCTCACGCATGCTCATTGTCGTTGGAACCCCTTGCTTTTCTACGCACACTTCATCGTATCACTCTGCTACATAAGATTGTACACAGCCGCAGTTGAATTGAAGCACCGGTTACTTTTTGTCAATCAGCACGATGAGCCAGGCACCGATCTCACCCACTAAACATTGTTCCCTTGCAGCCATTTGTAAATTGCTTTAAGCATTCCTTTTTCCCAGCCGTTGTTGAGACTTTGGAACAACCTTAGATGGTTTCCTGCGCGAAAAACCAATTGAACTGTTTGTGAAAGAACTGCCGTAACCATATTTTGTGATATGTTTTAAATGGTTTGTATGTTTATGTGGTGTAGCCTAATGTAAGTTCTTTTCTTTTCCTGATGTACCCACTCCTGCTTTGTCTCGTGTATCGAGACAGCAGTATCCGTAAATAAATAAATAAATAATAAGAAAGCAGATGCTTGCAGAAGCCTGAGACCTTGCGTCCTTTCTTGCGGCATGCATTATGGGTTGGAAAGAAGACAGCACTTGCTCGAGTTTTTCATTTCATTTCATTTCCGGTTCAAGAGAGTTAATTGCTGGGCTAGTTGGTTCATAATGTTCAGAAAAGGGGAAACCGGCGAGCAGAACGGAGAACAAGAAGAGGAGCTACACACACAACACCGCTGGACAAACAACTGGTTTATTCGGCAGGAACACATCACATTTATACGCCAAATATGCGCGCGCACACAATTTTGACAACGTGAAGAGCTGAACTATAAAGATAAGAATTCAAATTCCTTTTCCGTGATAACAACCGAAGGATCACTAATGCAACTTTGTTTATTTTTTTTTAATTAAAAACGCTTCTAGCAGTTCGCGCTCAACAGGGTGTACGGGGTGTACGGCAAGTGTTTCTCACCGCCAAGACTCACAAGCCTGATTATCCCCTCAGGGCGATTGTCACAGAAGAAGGGTCCTGCCTAAAAGTAGTGTCAAATTTCCTAAAAAAGTCCTTAGAAGTCCTGATGCCTACTGCCCCTTTTCTGCTGCAGCGCTCAATGAGCCTGGTTGAGTGCCTTCAACGCGGTTTTCCCAGTGCCGATGCAGCCTTTTCGGTTGACGTTGTGGATTTCTTTTATTCGGTTCCCCATGACGAACTTTTTAGGGCAGTGCACGAACTAATTGAACAAGTGGGATTTTTTCCTTCCAGAATGCGTGCGACATCACTCTGGATTCTTTTCTATAGCTTTTAAAAGTTTACTTGAGTTCAACGATTTTACAGCATGGCGAAAGGTTTTGTCCAAAGCACTGGGATTTGTATTGGCTCATGTGTCACGCCTGTTCTTTGTAACATTTTTTTAGCCAAGTTGGACTTGGTGCTACACGATGCTCTTCGAGACACAAGGGTGGTTAGAGTTTTTATGTATGTCGATGATTTTTTTAGTACTTTTAAATTTAACTGAAACTGACCAGCTCACGCCTGTGGAAGACCAGATTTTAACTGTTTTAGTACCTGTTCCAAGAACCATGATTTTGCAAAAGAAGTGCCTTGTCACATAACGGTTGGGTTCCTAGATATAGAAATTTTATTTTTACCCGACCGGCACGTGTGTTGCAAATATGCCCCTCGGTCTAAAAAGGCGCTTTTGCCGTATCATTCGGCACACTCGAAGTTGGTGAATCGCAGCATAGTAATTGTGTGTTTCATGAATGCTGTGAAGTAAAGTTGTCCGCATGTGACCCACCAAAGTCTGGCAGAACAGGTTGACCGGTGTAAGGCGTCTGGGTTTCCCTCTCAGGTTTTGCTTGCGATGGGTGAATCCTCGGGTCAGAAAATGAAACAAAAAACTGACTGCAAAGCCTGGTTGCCCAGCGGAAGAAAGGAGAAATAAGTTTGAAGTCATCCCTTACTTCCACAACACTTCTCATGGGCTGAAAAAAGTGGCCCAAAAATATGGTGTCAACATCGTCTTCTCTTCCCCCCTCAAACTTTCTGGCTTCTGCCCCCAAATCTCTGGTGGGAAGAGGGAAGCTGACACTTGCAAAACAAACCACCACACGAGGTTCACTATGTGCGCAGTGTGGTTGGTTTATTCTATCCCGTTGTCCTGTAGAAAAATATACGTTGGGAAGACTGGCGGGTGCCTACACGAATGCCTGAGGCAGCACCGAGGAACCTTGTGCTCGAGCACGGGAAGCAATTTAGATTTCCATATAAAAGATTGCCAGAATTGTGCCCCACGGTTTCACTTCACTAGCACTATCGGTCATTGGAAAACGAGACTTGAGCGCGAACTGTTCAAGTGTTTGTAAAAAGAAAAAATAAACAGTGTTGCGTTAGTAATCCTTTGGTGGTTATCTCGGAAAAGAAATTTGAATATATAGTTCAGCTCTTCACGTTGTTCAAAAGTGTGCGAGCGCGCAGTTTTGGCGTATAAATGAGATGTGTTCCTGCCGAATAAACCAATTGTTAGACCAGCAATGTGTGTGTGCCTTCCCTTCTTGTCCTGCGTTCTGCTCGCTGGTTTCCCCTTTCCTGAACTTTATTTCCGGTCCGCTTAAGGGGCCATTGGCATTACATGAGAGGGGGCTAACAGGGTATTCAGGTGTGGTATTGAACAAAACATGCAAAAAACAAGGACAACATTAAAGCCTGTAAATATAAACAAAAAAACGCCTAAATAAAAATTACACAAATAATGTACAAAGATAACAGTGAAGTCACGGGAATAGGAATCTAAATATACAAAAAGCAGTTGAAACACCAGTTGCACGTTGAAGTCACAACAGTAGAATTCCATCGTTAATACATCATGCGAACGTCTTTTCAAGCTTATCACTAAATTGTTTATTATCGGTGCACCTGGTGATGTCTGTGGGTAAAGCGTTCCACCGAATAATGGCGTTAGGAAAACAAGGACGAGACAAATGCTGGGGTTCCGCCGGTTATGGGGGCTGATGGGCTAGTGTGATTTAAGCTGGGTGATGTTCTGTGAGGCGGCGTTAAAAACCGTCTTGATGTAGCCGATAAAACAAATTGTTGAGGAGCTATAGACGAGAAATGACGCGGCGTGATTCATAGATCTGGAGGGAGAATGATAGTTTACTGGCAGTGACGCTGACATGAATTGAATATTTCGAGGCGATAAAGCCTGTAGCATGGTTTTGAATGGATTCAATGGGTGTAGTTATGTATACTTGTGATGGATGCCAGACGGCTGATGCATATTGCAGCTTCGGCCTGACAAATGTTTGATAGGCTAGCCTTTTTAATTTCCTGAGAAGTAAGTTTACGAGTACTGCGAAAATATCCGAGAGTACGCGAGGCTTCCGAGACAATGGTGTCGATATGCGCTCCCCGAGAAAGCGATGACGTCAGCTGCACCATATTCGCTGTTTTCGCTTTCATTTCAGTATGTTTAGCAACAATCGCTAATGATCGCAGTTTGTCCTTCTAAAAGACGAGGCCAGTTTTCAAAGGAAGATCGAGGTATTGGCTGAGAAAGGTGAGAGGACCACGGTTAAAATGATAACATGACCTGCAAACACCTGTGTAAGAGTTGGATGTCAACCTGGACATCTCTCCCGAAGAGGGTGAGCACCCCAGAGGGTTTCAACACACAAAAATACATCGCGCAGACGCTGTTCATTACAATTATGTTATCCATGTTAATATGAATCCCACCTTGTAGAACATGAACACAAATACCCTACCCCAACAGCAACGCAAACACTCCACGTGGCATTCCGGCACAAGTGGCACAGTTGCATAATACAGGGGACGGCAAGCAGCAGGGAGCGGCCACGTACCCTTCTTTCGAGGTTCCAACCGTCAATTCAAGAAACAAGGACCTAACGCAAATTCCAAAGCACCGTGTATGGCCTTTTACAGGTTCCGGTTCTCCTTAGATATCTCCCTGTCCCGTTATTTATCAGGCATTCTGAAAGCAAGCCCAAAATACTCTCATTAGGGTGCGCTCGCCGTATACGGAATCGCCGTATCACAAAAGTGATAAAGGAGATCTCTTGCTCTTGGCTTTTTAAAGGCGTACATCAAACGTGAAAATTTGGGCATGTTGGTGATGCACCTTGAACCACAGCGCTAAGGACTGGACTTCAGAATTGACATGCAAACCAATTTGACGAAAACAGTGTAATGAATGAAGAAAACATTCATTTTATGCTTGTCTTCCCAGCCCTCATCAAGGGTAGTACTCGCGGCCCTCAAATTTTATTTATGATTACAGGTACAAGTTTTTTATGTATAATATTACTATATCTTAATACTAGGTTATTCTAGGTCACTGCCGTGAAATTAGACCACCCATATATATATATATATATATATATAATATATTATATATATCTATATATATATATATATATATATATATATATATATATATATATATATATATATATATATATATATAGCGAATCAGAAAATGGGGAAATGAGGGGCCTCCGTGAAAATAAGACAGAAAATAAGGGTTGGCAGTCAAGAAAACCTCGGAAAGCAAGGGGAGGTTGTGGTGGGCCATAGAAAGAGATGAAGAATTTTTTAGTCGAAAAGAAAGTGGTGAAAAAAATGCCCACCCGGCGGGCATTTTTTCACCACTTTCTTTTCGACTCAAAAAATTCTTCGTCTCTTTCATGACCCACCACAACCTCCCCTTTGCTTTCCGAGGTTTTCTTGACTGCCAACCCTTATATATATATACACATATATATATATATAAAATATATATATATATATATAATAATATAGAAAGAAGAAGAGAGAGAAGAACATAGGGGGTTAAGCCATATTTAGCTATTACTACTAATAATTAATTTTTAATATATAAAAAGAAAAAAAAAAGGCTATAACCCCCGAATCTCGAATTACTGGTCTGGCGAGGTTTTCCCCCAACAGTTTCTGCGCTAGTGAGCCAGGCCATACCGGGGGGTTTTTTCACCGGGTGGTCATATTCTGTTAACTGCGGACCTTATGACCAGTGTAAGATTTTTCTTTTAAATTAAATAAGGAAAAGGAAAATTTTTTCAGAAAGAAAGAAAAACACGCGCCCAGAGTGGCGACCGAACCCACGCCTTTCGGTCCCCACCTGGGCACGTGTTTTTCACTTTCTGGCTTTCTTATTTGACTAAAAGAATCTATCACTTGAGGGTGGTAAAAAGTGGGCTAACAAACCTTCTAAAGGCTCTCAGGAGTGTGTAGACTGCCGAACTTTTTCTGTAGTCAGGCCGCCAAACCGAGACCCTTGCAGGCTTCGCAGAATAATATAGTATGAAATAGGGGTCGTTGAAAATAAGAAACATAGGTCGGCATCACAACGCCAAGGAGGCATAGGGGGGTAGGCTCTATTTGTTACTACGGCTGAGTTGAGTTTTTTAAATTAGGAAAAAAGAAAGAAAGAAAACGCGCCCAGAATGGGACCTAACACCACGCTATTATAGATTACGATATTGCCTTACCATTTATCTGTGCGATGTATATCTTCACTTTCTGTGCTATTATATACTATATGATCTGATGCTGAGGGTTTAGCCAAACAATGTCGAATAACAATGGTTCGCCGCCGAGGGGTGTTTAGAAACTTGAATCTTCTAAATACAGTCATACCCGAAAGTGTATGACAGCTACATCTTACCTATACTCACCTACGGGGCAGAAACTTGGAGGCTCACTGAGAAGGTTGAACTTAAATTGAGGATAACTCACCGCGCAATGGAATGGAAGATGATAGGTGCAACATTTTGGTAGCAGAAGAGAGCGGAGTGGGTCAGGGAACAAACGCGTGTGAAGGGGATATTAAAAACATTAAAAACAAATGGACGTGGGCAGGGCATGTAATGTAAAGGCAAGATAACTGTTGGTCATTAAGGGCAACAGAGTCGATCCCCAGAGAAGGCAAGCGTTGCAAGGGAGCGGCAGAAAGTTAGTTGGGCCGGTGAGATCAAGAAGTTTGCGGGGATAAATTGGTGGCAGTTAGCACAGAACCGGGGTAATTGGAGAATAATGGGAGAGGCCGTTACCATGCAGTGGGCGTAGATAAGCTGGTGATGAAATATGTGGCAGATTCTGGGGTAGACCTCTTGCGGGGCTAATGTTTGTGTTTAACATTCTCAAAATGCATATGGGCCTTCGGAACAAATAGAAAATCGTGAGATTATTTTATACAGTCAATAGGGTACGTATGTTTTCCTTCAAGTGCCTGGGTATATTGCAGCCACTGTGTGACAGAGTTACCGTAATGTTGGCTCGGGAAACCGTTTCCCAAAAGTTCGCTCGTACCGTAACTTCGTAGTTTGGTTCATTTTAACTGGTGTTTTAGTGGTAACATCAGGGTAAACCTCATTATATCAGTCTTTGCTGATTGCTACCGCCCGTTTAAATGTGGTTGCCACGAATCTATTAACAGCTGTGTACAGCCCGTGGAAGTAATAACAGTTGCTTGAATAGCTTAGCGAATATGTAATTTCGTGTAAGATTGCCCTACATCATCTGGATTTGTTTGACGTAAAGAGGACGTATTTTTCTCTTATTGCTGATTTGTGTAGAGGTTATTTATATTCTGAATTGTTTACTACAAAGGAAAACGTGCACACACCTACATGGATTGTGTAGTAATTTTACTTTAAAACGCAAAATTGCAAGACATTTTCTGAAACACGTAAAAACATTAAAGAAATTGCAACACATTTTTCATTACGTTAAAAAGGGATACGTGGTTCGTAATAGGTTACGGCAACTTGTTTTTTAAAAAAGAGATTTTTGGCTAAAACTTTAACAAAATGCATTGAACATGCTTTATGAGAAGGTTATTGGACGGAATCATAGATATGCTAACCGCTAGAGCAACATTTAGCACGTTCTTGCACCAAAATTGGCCGTACATTGTTGGTCTTCCTCCTCGTTGCAATGTTTTTGAATTCCTTCTTTTCCTTCATGGTTAAACGTCTTTGGCTGCGCACTGGGTGCATTTAGTTCTTTGACCAGCTACCATGCAACGGTATGTTGACTTCCGTGGCACCTCGGCATGCCCTCGCTCTCCATTTTCGAACCTCTACACTAGTGGCGTAACCCACATTTAAAACAATGTTAAGCAAAAATACAACACAAAAGTGTAATGGTCAATACAGCACTGTCACGGTGCCATTGAGAGTGTGACAAAATTACGGTATGAGACCGCAACCCACGCAGATATATCTTTGCCTGAAGTCAGCCACGCACCCGACGAAGTGGTTAAAACCGAGTATAACGAAGTGAGCAAGTGGGTAATTGTACATTTATAACTAAACTTCTGTATTTAAATCATAAAAGACTATTATATTAGATCAGACTATCAAATCATAAAAGACTATTAGATTAGAAAAGACTATTAGATCAGGGCTGCTCAGTGGCTAAAGCGTTGTGTGGCTTGGCACGACAACACGCGTCTCGGTGGACGCTTTTCGGATGGGGGCGAAAAGCAAAAATTCATTGTGTACGAGATTTCGCAGCACGTTAAAGATCCCAAGATGGTCGATAATAATCCGGAGCCCTTCACTCCTCACTGCGGCGCACCTCATCGCCTACATTGCGTCGGCGCACTTAAACTCTACAATCAAGCAAACTTGTTTGAATGAGAAGGTATCAGATGTCAGTAGTGACAATTGAACTAGAACAGGTTAATTGATTTGTACCTATTTCAAAAATTAGAGTAAACACCAGAGCTGAGCAGTCCTTGTAGTTTTGGACCTCTATGGAATCAGACATGTGTGAGCGTATAGGTTGTATTCACTGCCGTTGTACGCATTTGGGCACTTGCGCACCCAAGCATCTCTGTTGCTAAGACCGCACCACCAAATCAAGTTTTGCTGGTTACGTCGGGGTCCACGAGATGGCGGCGCTTGTCCATGCTGGTGCCTAATAAACTACACCACACAACAGCAGCAAGAGATCTGTGTTGTTTGAAGCTGTGTCCCACGAACGCAAGAGATAGCTGGACGCGATATACCCTTCCGTGTAGAAACGTAGAATCTACCTATCGCATGACATCGTGTAAATCGTCACAAAACTGGTAGACAGGCAACACCTTTGGAGCTGACGCACGGCTCCGACAGTGCCATGATGGACTAAGTCGCGCCCTTATACTAATGAACGTCAATTGCCCCTTCAAAATACGTCGTCTGTTCAAGGAATGAAGGAGAGAGGATCAACGTTTAATAAAGCGAACGGTGGTCATTGAGCCATCATTCGGTGGGGTGGGTTCGCCTAAGACATGGTACCCTTGGGCCTTGGCTGTAGCCCTAGCTCGACTGTCCATAAAGATATGGTCAGCGAGAGTGGAGCATTACAAAAAGGCCCTCCCATTGTTCTGGGGAATGACGTGTAATTGGGGTGGGCGATACGGTGTTTGACAGGCCCACATCATGTGCAGGTAGTATTAAGGACTGGGGAAGAAGTGACAGCGTAGAGTAGATTGGGCAGGAGAAATAGCGTGCAGGATGTGTGTGTTCGGATAGGTGTTTGCTTGTAATTGACGCCAGGTGATTGCTTCCTCCTTGGTTAGTTGATAATGAATTTGAGGCACCGTGCAACGCAGATAGCGATAATGATGGAAGATTTCGCGGTAGGATGATGGAACAGCGGTGGGTGGAGGAGGCTAGCATTTGTGTAATACTACTACCAATACTAGACGACATTGGTGCTCCAACCCTTCTTCCTCCTGGAAAATGGTAATATCCTTGATTGACTAGAATAATGATGTTCGTTAAAGTGTCATAGAAAATGACCATGTTGTGTCCACCTGAATAGCACAAGTTCCAGCAGTGGTGATCACTGGCGAGCCAAAAATATCTGACCTGCATGATATATTTGTAGACATCTATCCGCTGTCATACGAAGAAATGTCGAATAAAACGGGTACTGTACAGTGGTGGACGGTACACCCCAGCTTCTTAGCTGCCTTTCTGCGCTCAGCTGTTCATGACCGGCAGCTTTGACTGTATCATGGGTTGATGATTTTCGCAGGTCCTTAACTTGGAACTGCTGTTTTCCTTCGATTCGTAGACTGGAAGCCCCGTTCAGAATCTCATTAGCATTTGACGACAACACGCAAATTTAAATGCAAACCATTGCACATATCAGCAAGTACTGAAAAAAGGTGGGCTTAGAACAACTTGGTTAATATCGAATTGCTCTAAACGTTTTCGCAGAAAGTATTTGGGTTCTGTTGACAGCGCTGACAGCATGCAACTCATGGGGGCTCCATACACTTATAAAGCGAACATCTTCTGCCTTGGTGTAATTACGTGGCATTACTAGGCATTGCGTGGTTTAATGCCTACGGCGTTTTATAGCTGCCAGTAAACAAGTTATATGCAATCGGGCTGGGTTTTTCATTACTCTACTGTCGGGGCGCACGTTATATTTCTGGTACATTAATTTTTCTCGCGATGCCGTGATTCCCCGCTTTGACACCCGATTTGGACTATTTTGTTTTGCAGCTGTCCGCAGCGTTCGCCAATGGATAATATTGTTACAGCGCAGTTTTTACGAAGGACATTGTCTGTGGGGTTTCTAATGGAAAGGGATTGACCAAGCCCCATGTGGTTTGGTACAAGAGGAGGTTGAGGGGGGTGACTGTGCCGGCCGCTTCCCGATCGGTTCGCTTGGCCTTCCCGGTCCACACAACTGTAAATAAACCCATTCCATCCATCAAGACCGTGTCACGTGGTGGAGGTGCGGGATACTAACAACGTCCTGGACCCTGCGGACCCAGCGGAATCCTGCGTTCTCCGTCGGAGTAGGCGTATCGCCGGCTTGCCCTTGGACCCGGCTGACATGGCGCCGCCCCGGAGTGGTGAACCCTCTTCTTCAGTGGTGGTCAACGGCTGGCACCACAAGGAACCACTCTCGTTCTCTGGGAACGATGACGACGATGTCGAGGATCGGCTCAAAACACTACGAAAGGGTGAGCAAATACAATCGCTGGGACACAGCCGCGCAACTAGCCTATGTAATGGTGCATCTCGTCGAAACAGCTTTGCCCTGGTTTGAAAACAATGAAGCAAAGCTCACGACATGGGCGAGCTTCAACGAGGAGCTGAGGAAATCTTTTGGCGACCCCATTTCCCGCCGCAAAAAGGCCGAGCAGACGCTTGCGCAGCGAGCACAGCTACCGGGCGAGACTTGTACGGCATACATACAAGAGGTCCTTAAACTCTGCTCTCTTGTAAACCCGACATGACTGAGGAGGACAAGGTGGGCCATTTGCTAAAAGGTATAGCGGAAGACGTATACCACTTCTTGATTGCAAAGGAAAACCTAGCCTCTGCAGCAGACGTGGCCAGCTACTGCCGCACATTTGAAGCTCTCAAGCTTCGGCGGATTTGTCCCAAATTTGGCCGTCTTCATAACGTTCCCACTGCCGCTAGCGTGGACACTAGTCCATCTGAGGATATCGCATCCTTGGTTCGCCGTATTATACGGGAAGAACTAGGGTATCAAGTTCAGGCGTACACCGCCGGTCCGCCTGCCTATTCGGGGCCTCCTGCAAATTGCGTGGTCCACCAGTGCGCCGTCCACGAGCCTTGCCTTCAAGTACCAGCACCCAGACCACAACACCGCTACACAGAGCCCTGCCGTACGTTTCCACAAGATGGCGTAAATGTTCAGAGCTTCCGAGCGCCATCCCGGCGACTCGGCTACGAGAACGAATCCCGTAGAGTTGTCGCTGGCTACCCACGACAACAAGTCGAACCAGCCCGCTACCGGCAACAAGGCGACCAAGACCACTATCGGGAACCACCTGTTTGTTATTTCTGTGGCGTCAGTGGGCACATCGCTCGCTTCTGTCACCGTCGTCAGCAGCAAGCTCCGCGGTTCTTTGCTCCTTCTTCACCCAGCCGACGGGATGGCCAAATCCACCAGGATCCCCTTTTCCACTACTCGGCTCCGCTCACCAACCGCAATGCGTCTCCCGCCGTCTCTGACCGTAACATCACACCACCGCTTCACCAGGGCCGGTCGCCGTCGCCTCGCCGCCGGTCTGTTCCCCCGCCGCTGGGAAACTAGCTGGTGCGGCCGACAGGGGTGAGGTCGCGGAACTGGTCGGTTTTACCGAAATCCCCTGTCAGTAGTGATGGTAGAGCACAAGGTGTGTATTTGTGTCGACGGTGTGAACGCAACTGCTTTGGTGGATACTGGTTCTAGTGTGTCAGTGATGAGCTCGTCATTTAAAGATCGCCTTGGACATAAAGTTATATTTGAGTGGGATGGAACTAGACATTTCCATGGGGTTGGTGGTGAGCCTTTGCGTGTAGTTGGAATTATCTCGGCAGACGTTGTGCTTGGCGGAGACACCTTCAGAACTGAGTTTACCGTATTGGAGTACGCTACGCACGATGTCATTCTGGGTATCGACTTTTTGAAAGAATGTGGGGCAAAGTTAGATTGCGGTGCTGGAGATATTTCATTGCGAAGTGTATTGCCTGTCTGTATCGATCAAGCCACCGAACGCGGCCGAGGAGTGTTCGCTGTTGCCGATGATACGCTATTGCCTCCTATGGCAGCCATGTTCGTTCCCGTTTAAGTGCAGCCAAATGAGCAAGGGTAGCCCCTGTGTGGCGTTAGTTGAGCCCGAACTGAACACAGCGATGAAGAAAAATGTGTTCGTACCTCGGGCTTTGATTCATGCGGAGGGTGGCTTTACTCACCTGTTGACAGTAAACGCAAGCTCAGAATCCGTACTTCTCCCTCAGGGCCTCACGCTCGCCAGTTATGCCAATAATTTAGATACTTCACTGGACGCTATTTTTATGGCTGGCCCTGCGACTAATGTTGCAACCAGACAATACAGCCAATTTCATTAAAATGGTTAACAAATCGATTGCCGTCTGAGCAACGACACGCATTGCAAAAATTGCTGGCTCGGCACGCTTCGGTGTTCGATTTCGCGCAGGGTAAATACCATCCTGCGCCGCCAGAGTCTCGGACGCAACATCGAATTTACACCGGCGATGCACCACCCATCCGGCAGAACCTTACCGCGTGTCTCCTGCTGAGCGCAGCGCTATAAATGCGCAGACTGAGGAAATGCTCCGGAACGGTGCAATGTAGGAATCTACCAGCCCATGGGCCGCTCCTGTAATACTGGTCAGAAAGAAGAACAACACGTGGCGATTTTGCGTTGACAACCGTAGACTTAATATTGTGACGAAGAAGGACGTCTACCCACTTCCGCGAATTGACGACGCCATCGATTGTCTGCATTCTGCCTCCTACTTTTCTTCGGTTGATCTTCGATCAGGCTACTGGCAGATTCCTATGCACCCGGACGACAAGGAAAAGACAGCATTCGTCACACCATATGGCTTGTTCGAATTTATGTTATGCCGTTCGGCCTGTGCAACGCGCCCGCAACATTCGAAAGATTCATGGACTCTGTCCTTTCGGGGCCTGAAGTGGGAAGTCTGCTTGTGCTATCTCGATGACGTCATAATTTTCGGCCGGACGTTCAACGAGCATAACAAGCGGCTTGATGTTCTCCAGCGCATCGCGCAGGCTGGCTTGGTCCTGAACTCGAAGAAGTGTCATTTCGGAGAGCGCCAGGCGCTTGTGCTCGGCTTCCTTGTTGACTACGATGGTATCAGGCCTTGACCCACAAACGATTGCTTGCGGTTCGTGATAGTAAAAACCCCGATCACTTAAGGACCTGCGGAGCTTCCTTGGACTGTGCTCCTACTTTCGTCGGTTTATCAAAGACTTCGCCAAGATCGCCTGTCCCCTCACAGCTCTTCTTCGTAAAGACACGCCCTTTGTGTGGACTCCCGAATGTGACTCGTCTTTCACGGAGTTGAAGCGTTTGTTGACATCAGGTCCTGTGTTGCGCCACTTCGACCCCTCGTCCCCCACTTGAGATCCACTCAGACGCCAGCGCCATTGGTGTTGGGGCTGTGCTGGTCCAACCGCATGGAGGTGCGCATAGCGCTGTCGCCTACGCAAGTCGTACCCTCTCGAAAGCAGAGCGCAACTACATGGTGACAGAACTAGAATGCCTTGCGATGATTTTCGCCATTCAAAAGTTCAGACCCTACATTTATGGACGTCATTTTACCATCGTAGCAGACCATCACTCCCTGTGCTTGGCTTGTCGGACTACGCGACCCCTCGGGTCGACTTGCTCGTTGGTCTTTACGGCTTCAGGAATTCGATTTCACTGTTGTCTACAAGAGCGGCGCCGCCAGACCGACGCTGACTGTTTGTCACGCCTGCCTCAACAAGCGCAGCTATTTGAGGAAGAGCACAATGCCGATTCCTTAGCTTCCATCTCGACCACACTCCCCGATGCACTCATGTTTCAGGAAGAGCAACAAAAAGATAGCAGCTTGAAGCCATTTTTTGTCTCCGCACAGGCGTCTCAAGCGTCTACTTCACCGTTCGTCGTCCGAGATGGCTTGCTCTGGAGACGGAAATATTCGTCCGATGGTGCTTCGCTTTCTGCTTGTAGTGCCTGAGAGCCCTCGGGCTTTCGTCCTGCATGCTATGCACGACGACGTCACCTCAGGACATCTTGGTTTTGCCCGCACGCTTTACCGACTCCGTCAACGTTTCTACTGGCCTCGCCTCGAAAGACGACGAAGCAGTACGTCGCCGGATGTCAGGTGTGCCCACGCTACAAGCATCCCACAGTTCCTCCTTCCGGGCCTTTGCATCCGCTGCGTCCACCAACGTCAGCTTTTGAAAAAGTAGGAATTGACTTGCTCGGCCCGTTTCCCAAGTCGGTAGCCGGGAATCGATGTATACTTGTCTGTGTCAATTAGCTGACACGAATATGTGGAAACGACTGCTCTGCCATCCGCTACAGCTTCCGAAGTCGAACACTTTTTTCTGCACTTCATCATACTGCGCCATGGTGCCCCCCGGGTGGTTATAAGTGATCGCGGACGACAATTCACAGCGGATATCGTCGAAGAGCTCCTTCGTCTTTGTGGGTCACAGTACCGACACAGCACGCCATATCACCCACAAACCAATGGCCTTACTGAGCGCACAAATCACACACTGACAAACATGTTGGCCATGTACGTATTCTCAGATCACAAAAAACTGGGACGATGTGTTACCTGTTATCACATACGCTTACAATACCGCTAAGCACGAGGTCACGGGATACGCACCTTTCTTTTATACATGCGACTGCCCAGCAGCTTCCTCGACACTATCCTGCCCTTTTCTTACCATGAAGATGTTTCTATAGCGCAGACTCTCTGTCGTGCTGAAGAGGCGCGCCGCCTTGCCCGACTACGGACTTTGACGTCCCAGGCGAAGACTAAGGCGCGATATGACCGACGACACGCACCAGCTTCGTACTTTACTGGTGACCTTGTCTGGCTCTGGACGCCGCTACGCAAACATGGTTTGTGTCAGAAGTTTTTATCAACCTATACCGGCCCGTTTGCAGTTGTGCGAAAATTAGCGACCTGAATTATGAAATCGCTAAAGTGATGTCCCAAGATCGTCGCTCCCGCAAAACTCAAGTTCTTCACGTCACCCGCCTTCCAGCCTTGCCGACCCCGGCAACTTCAACTCGCTCAGTGAGCTTCGTCTCACCCCGGGGAAGTGTTACAGCGCAGTTTTTACGAAGTACATTGTCTTTGGGGTTTGTAATGGAAAGGGATTTACCAAGCCCCATGTGGTTTGGTGGAAGAGGAGGTTGAGGGGGTGACTGTGTCGACCGCTTCCCGATCAGTTCGCTTGGCCCTTCCCTGTCCACACAACTGTAAATAAACCCATTCCATCCATCAAGACCGTGTAATATGTAAAAAGCCGTACTAGTGTGTTACCAGGCCCGCGGATCACTTAGGGCGTTTAGAACATGCACAACGTGCTTCCCGGAAACGACATAAAATATAACCTCGTGCGCAATAAGGGTAAACAAAGAGGCGACACAACGTGCGCCGATAAGATACGCCATGCGCTCGCTGCTTGCAGCTGTCGAAGCTTCAGGAGTTCGGCCATTCACCGTCTTGAGCGTCAAGTACGAGCTGCGTGCGGGGCGGCCGCGTAGTTTCTAATTTCAGTGACTGATTCAAGCACGAAGTAAAAACAGATGTTCCAAGTTAATTGAAATGAATGCTTCATTTGAAACATGTACGTCGATAATATTAGTACCTTACAGATATCTTTAGCAGCTAACTGATATTTTAAAAGGGCAGGTACTATTATGAGCAATATGAAAGGGAACACAGGAACGCGTAGAAAACACCCTCAGACCCCGCTACGAGTGATACGCAGCGGCCGCCGTCGGAAACAAAGTGGAAAGAGGGACGCTGTTCTAACAACTGTTCCCATTCCCGCCATGCGTCTTATGGACTGTCGGACGACATCATATCACTGGCGAAATGACTTAAGCTGCTGCTTTCGAGAAGTGCCAGCGTGGTGGGAGTGCCAAAAATTAGTGGAAGATCGCCCTCCATTCCCCCTATCTTTTTCAGAGCGCCATCCGCGTATCGCTGCGAGTCTGTTTCGAGGGTGTTTGCCACGCGTTCCTGTGTTCGCTTTCATATTGCTCATAATGGTACATGTTCCAGCAGAGCACACGCGGGAAGCGCGCCAACAGAAAGTACGCCGCGGGCATGCAATGCGGCTTCATCACAATGAAAAAGCAAGCAGCTGCTGACGTGGAAGGTTCTTGTAGTTTTGGAGCGACGTGGTTTGGGCAAACTTGTATGGTGCACGTCCCTTTTGTTGCAATCTGCAGGTGCCATGTCTTGCAAGGAGCGTTGTCTGCGTCTCGCGGAAAGCGGTGAAATTATGCGCTGCTGTACTACCATCGTGCCGTCCCACAGAAGGGGACGCAATAAAGCTAGTTACACGTCCGCTTTATCATATCTGGGTCATTGTCCGGCGGTATCACGACAAATGCGCAGTTACGACGCTAAGCAAGCGTGCTTCGACATGGGGAAGTCCGCGACAGGACATGATTAGGGGCGATTCTCGCGACGGCCGCTAGGTTGCGAGCACAAACCCGGATTTTCCAATAATCTGGTTTAAACAGCGCAGATAGATCCCCTGGTGGTCATAATTCATCCGGAGCCATCGACTACGGCGCGCATCACAACCTGCGCGGCGTCGCCGCATTAAACCCTACAATCAACAAAATAAAAAGCGCAGATGATGCACGACGGTGTTTTCGTTTTTTCGATATGCGGGCGGAATGCGTTTGCGCAGGCTCAGCGGACGCGGTCATGGTGGTTTCCTGTGATGCGAAGTTAACAAAGTGCCCGCCAAACTTTTCAGGAAATTCCATATTTAATACAGCCTCTTAAACCACCACAGAAGACTCCAACAACAAAGAGAAGATTAGCTGGTCATTCGGCTGTGGCCAACCCCTCCTCTATAAATTATCACTACGGGCTGAGAGGGAACCGAGCCACACATGACAACTGAGAGGAAGATCAGAATGCCCGGTGGTGTCCTGGCATGAGCTGTAGAATAGCCGGGAAGTTTCCTCCAATCCAACCTCTTGATGACCTTACTAATGACTTTGTTTACATTGTAAAGGTTTTTTAATATACCCGTTATTGTGACGTCAGATGTTATTAGACACATTTGGGAATCCGAGCGTGCCTTCGAGCCGGATCGCCACTCAAAATGCCACAATCAATAAAACCACTTGTTCTTCCACGAGGATAAGCCAAATATTAAAACTAACTAAAGTCGTTTGGCCGGGTCTTCCCTACGAGAATAAATCGGGGCCTAAAGGAGATTCCCGTTTCTAAAACACCGCGGCCCGGATTCGTTTTCTAGTAAATTTTCATAGCTTGTCTTTTCGCGACTAGGTTAAACAATACCCAATTTGCGGAAACACTGTGCGACATCATTTAAGTACGTCGTAAAAACATAAAGTAAAAATGGTGCAGGAGAGAAAAATGTGTTATCCTTTGCTATTTTGAAAACAAAACTCAGGAGTAATTATCTGCATACTTTCTCATCAACAGTACACCTTCGCTCTCTCACTTGCTTTAAATGTTTCTATTATCTCCGTGGGTAAAAGAAAGGTTCCCGCCATCAAGTCAGCAAACTCTCATTATCAATTTAATTTGACACGGACACATACGTCCTGCGTATAAAGTTGACGAAAATTGAAGTATTGTTGTGGTTGTTAGATATGAAAAAGAAACAGTCGACCAATTCTGTAACTTTTTGGATAAGAACGCTCTTTTCGAGTTTTTCCCTAAAACCGGTTTTCACAATTAAATGATCTAAATATAACTCTACCCAGCTTACTACCTTTATCAAACTAAGATTACTACTGCACGAAGAAAAAATTGGGCCCATCTCCCCGCGAGGGGGACTCGAGTAAATGCGTCGCATAGGGGGTGGGTGTATTGCGTTAACGTTTAGTGTTTGGGGAGTTGGGGGTAGTGAATGCGTTGTATCAGCAGCTTCTTGACGTAGTTTGAATGAGTCAAGGATATAAGGCGCGTTCGTAGCCCCCCATTCTGTGTCGGCTTTGCGGCGCAGTGGGCAGAGCACAATGTACATTGCGTTCTGCCCGCAGGGTCGAGGGATCGAAACCAGGCGCCGGATAGTATTTTTTTTATATAGTGTAGGGGGAGGGGTGCGGACTACGACTACGGACGTCAACGCGGGTGACATCGTGAGTTACTGAAATGCTCTGCATTTAAAACAATCTACACGAATGGAAGTTCATTTCTTGCCATAACAGGCAGACGTTGCTCTCCAAGGCAACAGGTCATAATTGCGAAAACGGAGCGTGCTGCGTACTGCTTGGTAGACAAGCTTGCGTTTACAAGTGCTGCTTAGTCTCTACTGCTGTTAGAATATTTTCGTATCCATCGAAATACCGAAATGAGGCACTGCTCTGACCAACAACTATACAAGTCTCTATGGGTGTATGAAGTGCACTCACTGCTTATCTAAGGATTATGTTTGTAATCCAATATTCACGGCAATTTTACAGCGAAACGGTATCAGAGTTCTTCAATATATTCGAGTTTCGAAACTCCGTGTCAGAATCTGGATAGCGCGGACCCCCTACTCCTTTAAAGCTTTGCTGCTTTGCTCCTTTGCTCCTTTGTGACGATTTACACGGTGCCATGCGATAGTTAGATTCTACGTTACTACACGGAACGGTACTTTGCGTCGAGCTATCCCTTTGCGTTCGGTGGGATACAGTTTCGAACATCGAGAGCTCTTGCTGCTGTCGTGTGCTGCACTTTATTGAGCACCAGCATGGACAAGAGCCGCCATTTCGTGGACCCCGACGTAACCAGTACAGTCAAACCCGGTTATAACGAACCCGGATAGAGCGAAGTATGCTATATATCGAACAAAAATAATTCACTTACGGAAATCTTTAATAACGAAGTTCACATATGACGAAGTTCACGCACCTAGAATGGCCGCGCAGAAATGCTTGGTCTCGGAGCGGCGATTGAGATGTCGATTCGCCGCGACCACGGAGAAAGAGCCGTGGCAGACACGTTGCGCCCCGAAGGGAGCGACGTGATGCCCGACACTTTCCGTAACGGTTCCGGATGCGCGGGACTCACGACGGAACCCTGCCAGTCAGCGAGACCGGACCAAGACAGCAGCATTGGTGAACTGTGGGAAGAGCTCGCCAATGTTCCTGATGATGTCGGGAGTGAAAGCAGTCCGACGCTTATAATGAAGTGCTTTCTGCCGCCGATCTTCTCCGCCAATGCTTCTTCGATTTTAGAGGACGCGGACTCGAAGTGGTGCAAACAATGTTTCATGTAGAGAATGCTAAGCTAGTTGCCGCCGCCAAAATGTAAGTGAAAACAAACATCAGTGGTTTTTTGCAAATTATAAAATTGGGGCAAAAAGAAGCTGTATTACTTGCAATAGATGTATTATTTTGGGTGTGGTAATGGCTGCTCCACTTTGTTCGTTTCTGCATTCGGGGATGGTGGAGTTGATGAGCAGGGGGGGGGGGGTGGCGGGGGGAGGACTTCCGCGGATTACGAACTTGTAACAATAGGCTCGTTATAGGCGGGTTTGGCTATATCGAACTACTAGATATATCGAACTAATCGCGGTGCATAATGCAGTTCGCTATAAAAGTATTTAACTGCAAAAAAGTGATTTGACCGTCTTGTCCTAGCAACAGAGAGGCTTGGATGCGCAATTGCTCGCATGCGTGCAACGCAAGTGAATACAACCTATACGCTCACTCATGACTGATTCCTTACAAGTTCATAAATTGAAGACCTGCGCAGCTCTGTTGTTTCTTTATTCCAATTTTTAAATAGGTGCAAATGAGTTAACCTGTTCGTGTTCAATTGTCACTACTAATATCCAGTATCTTTACATTTACAAAAATTTCATTGATTGTAGAGTTTAATGCGTCGAACTATGTAGGCGATAAGACGCGCCTTAGTCGAGGGCTCCGGATTAATTTCGACCATCCTGGGATCTTTGACGTGGTCCGAAATATCGTACATACTGCGTTTTTGCTTTTCGCCTCGAGCAGAAAAGCGGCCGCCGCGGCCGGGAATTGATTCTGTGTCCTCGTGCTCAGCAGCACAACGCCTTAGCCACTGAACAACCCCGGCGCATCTAATTTAAGAAAACTTGCTTACGATAAAACAGGTTACATGCATAGTTACATGATTAATTTCCGTAAGAATGTTGCTGTTGGTAGCGTCTCAAAGGTCACCAACGTCCGTTGACTGTTGAAGGTAGAATACGCTCGAATAATGGTCCTGCTTTTTAAAAGGCGGTTCCCGTCATCCGTACTCACAGTATTGCCGCGGGATACAAACGGTACAACTGCAGAAGATCTTGGCATTTGCAGTATTGCTATATAGGTAGAATGAATTATACGAATGTTTTAGTACATATATATTTAAATACGCGGTATTTTATGGTTGCTAATTGTCGATACAAGCGAAGAAATTGTTTGGCTAGACTTTCCGTTTTCGAACTTTTTACTGCTTCGCTGAATATAATAGCATTTTA
Organism: Haemaphysalis longicornis; assembly: GCA_013339765.2. Lineage (NCBI taxonomy): Eukaryota > Metazoa > Arthropoda > Arachnida > Ixodida > Ixodidae > Haemaphysalis > Haemaphysalis longicornis. The sequence goes on from CM023452.1 coordinate 88,088,144, forward strand.
TAATTTAAATACAGAAGTTAGGTAATGAATGTACAATTCACCACTTGCTCTCCTCGCTGTACTTGTTTTTCAACATTTCGTCGGGTGAGTGGCTAATTTCAGGCAAAAATATATCTGCACGGGGTGCGCTGTCATACAGTAATTTTGTCACACTCTCAAAGGCGCCGTCACAGTGCTCTACTGTCCATTGCACTGTTGTGTTGTATTTCTGGTTAACATATTTCAAAATGTAGGTTACGCCACTAGTGCAGATGTTCCGAGATGGAAAGCGAGGGCATGCCGCTGTATGAGGGGCCAAGGAAATCACCCTACCGTTGCATGGTAGCTGAACAAAAAACTAAAGCTAGGACACCAAGTGCGCAGCCTAAGACACGCAACCATGATGGCAGAGAAAATGATTCGAAAACTTGTAACAAGGGTGAACACTAACAATGTACGGCCAATTTCGGTGCAAGTGCCAGCTTAATGTTTCTCTAACGGTTAGCATAACTATGATTCTGTGAAATACACCTTATTAAAAACACGTTGAAGCATTTTTAGCACAAAATCTGTAGTTTTCAACCAGTTGGCGAAAACCTATTACTTGACCACGCTGCTTTTTAAGCGTCAATAAAAAATAGTGTTGCCATTTTTTTCTTGCGGGTTATAAATAATTAAGAAAATGTCGTGCATTTTTGCTTTTTTTAAGTAAAGTTACAACAGAACGCCTATATGTGTGTTCATTTTTTTCTTGTATTTAACCATGTATTGTGCTGACTACATCTTCTACAAAAGACATTAATGTATAATTTATCCCTACGTTTGGCCAAATCCAGAAAAATGCAAGAAAATCTTACACGATAATGCCTATTCGCTGAGCTATTCATAAGCAACTGATATGACTTTCGCGTGCTGTACAGAGCTGTTAATAGCATCATGACAACCACATTCAAAGAGGCGGTATTAATCAGCAAAGACTGATGTAATGAGGTTAGACTTGATGTTACCAGGAAACACTCTTAGAATGAACGAAACACGAATAGGAGCGATTTTTTTAAACGATTTCCCGTGTAAACATTGTGGTAAGTGTCTTACACAGTGGCTGCGATAGACCCAGACACTTGAAGAAAATCATACGTACCCTACTGGTTGTATATAAATATCTCACAATTTTCTGTTGTTCCCAAGGCAACAGAATATCAGAAGTAGACGTGACAGAAAAATCATATGTGCATTTCGAGAATGTTAATCACAAACATTATCCATGCAGTAAGTCTACCCGAGATTCTCAACCCCAAACCTACCCTCAGCGGATATTTCGTTGCTATATTATAGAAGGCGGGGGGAGTGGGGTAACATGATCCTACGTCTAAACCTTGGAACGCAGTGTATACTGACATGTTATAAGCGTAGTTATTACAAACAGGTGGTATTACGTTTAAAAACAGGTCAATGAAATGTCACTTAAGCAAAACGTTTAAGGGTTTGAAATATTTGTCTACACGTTCTCCTAAAGGTAGAAATTAAAAACAATAACAAACCAAAATACACTCATACGTAACTGTGACAATTGTAGTGTAACTGGTGAAACTTCATGGGTACGAATTACTGCCTTTATGTGCACACTGTGATAATTCTATGAATTTTAAACCTATGCTTTGTATAATACACCGGAAATGTGGTAATGACTTTGCTTTGTGCTATTTCTCTATTACGATTGTGCTATTATGCTTAAATGTGTGAAAAGATGTGTTATTATGTACGCTGTAAACAACAGGTCCCCCTTATTCTCAGCCTCTGCGTGGTTTTGCCAAGAAATAAAAATCAAATACTCAAATACTCAAAATATATTTATCAGAACACAGTAATACGTCCCTTCACACAGCCGTCCTTAGACTCACTAATCAGGCATCTATGCTAAGAGAGAGAGAGAGAGAGATCAAACTTTATTTAAAGCGGCCCATGTCCGGGCTGCCGAAAGTGTGGTTCTGGTGGGCCTGGAAGACGTTCAGGTGGGAATTCCGCAGGTGTCAGGGCCCCGCACGTGGGCAATGTGCCGGGCGAGACGAGGCCAAAGGATGGGGCGAAGATCAGGCGGAGGAGCGGTCCAGTTTTCCCATGAGTATGGAATGTGGGATGGTATAAGGTGTGGTTGAAGAAAGTGAGGTGATCTCCTGGCGCGAGGACAAGTCCAGTAGGTGTGTTTAACGTCGGGATAGGCACCACACACCTGACAGTGGGGCGTGCCATCTCGGGTCATGATATAGTGAAGAACGAGGTCACAATGGAGGGAGAGAGTCTGAGCCTGGCGGATGTAAGTGCCTTCGCGGCGTGTGAGGTCAGAAGTGGGAGGAGGAAGATTACGGCGGGATCTGCGAAGGTCCTTCAGCTGTTGCCTCCGGGCTTTGAGATGGGGCGGCGCATTCTTCCTTGGGGCTGTAGTCCTGGGGCCAGGGTTGAGGGTCGCTCGGGTTTCGATTTGCACGAGCAAGGGCATGAGCCCTTTCATTCCCTACAATTCCCTGGTGTACGGGGACCCATTCTAGAAATACGGTGCAGGTGACTATGGGCTGCCATGTAGCATGTCAGCTCGTGATGAATGTGCGCAGGTAAGGAGTTAGTTGCGAATTCTCTGAGGGCAGATTGACTATCCGTGCGGATGGTAATTTGGTCAGGTGAATGTGGTTGCAGCATGATCGAATCGGCAATGGCTTGAATTTCAGCAGCTGTAGAAGAAGGTACATTACAGTGTTGACGGATGGTTTTTCACGTGGACCTACCGTTACAGTTGTGGCCATGTTGTCGGTAAACGTGGCGTCTGTGTAATATGTGTCATGTGATGGGCTGGAAAGATGGAGGGCTCTACTTCGGCGCCTGCCGGAGTCTGAAGACGGGTTCATGTGGCGTTGGATGGGCTTGACCATTATTCTAGGAATTGTGTCCCATGGTGGAGGTTCTTTTGGTAGAGGAGGTAAGTGAGATGTCGCAAACCCTATATCAGCCAGGATGGTGCGACCTTGGTTGACGTCGTGAGCCTGTGCTGTTGGGCAGCGATGTGCGCGGCTACTTTCTCCTCAAGAGTATTGTGGAGGGCCGTGTCGTCAAGAAGATAGTTGGGGGCGTACATGGGCACACCGAGCTCAGTTCGTAAGCATTTCCGGATGGCGATCTCCAATTTATTGTTTTGAGTTTTCGTGAGTTTAAGGTAGGGAAGGGCGTACAAAACTCTCGAAAAGATAGTTGCTTCTACTATCTTGCGAAGCTCGTGTTCCTTGAGACCTGCTGTGTGGCGGGTGACTCGACGAAGCACGTTATTGATTAAATTGATCTGATTGGTAATACTTTTGGTCCATACTGTGCTCTTCCCATCTTGTTGCCATATAAAGCCTAGGATACGGATGTGGGGTCGTCGGGGAATTGGGTGGCCCTTGACAGTGAGGCTGATAAGGGAACGATAGATGTCTGTTTGTTTGTTACTCTGATTAAGAACAACGACGTATTCCGACTTTTTCTGGGGAGCATTCCAAGCACACGGATTTTGCATGAGCTTGAATAATATCCAAGCCATCCTGGAGGGTACGCTCCTGGGCACCCGAACTGCCTCGAAAACTCCAAATTGTAATATCGTCGGCATAAATGGCATGGCGGAGATCCGGAACCGAAAATAATTTAGAGGGCAGGTTTTTGATAGTTAAATTAAACAGAATGGGTGATAGGATGGAGCCTTGAGGCGTACCACGGCGTACGGAGAAGGGGGCTAATGGTTGGTTGTAGGGTCCAATAATGCGGGCAGTGCGATTGGACAGAAAATATTTGATATAATTGAAAAGGCGTGTGCCAGGCCGAGTTTCTTGAAGGCTTTGGAGGATCGCGTCATGGGCAACGTTATCGAAGGCCTTTTTTATATCCACGCCGACGATAGTGCGGAGTTGGGCAGGTAGGCTATCTGTCAAACTATATTAACATTGGCACCACCTGCACATGCTCTGACACGGACGCATGCAAAGCATTGTTTGAAAGTGCTCAATGACGGAGCAGTGACACGAAAGCACAGCCCCAACGAAGTAAGGAAACATTGCTTATAACTCTCGCTGTCTGATAAAGTGCAAAATGCTTAGCAGCGCGTTGTATTTGTCTGAGCTTTAGCTTCCCTTTTATACATTGTGGGGATGGTCGAAATTAATTATTACATTAATTATTAAATTTTATACATGGTGGGGATGGTCGAAATTAATTAATTGTTAGTGAATACTAATGTTTTTAGGACTACTGACACTTGCACTAAACCTACTAGAACGTGAATGGGGGTCAGCTTCCTGGAGGTAGTTGTTGCTTTTAATGTTTGTGTTTATATTTTAATTTCCGGTTTTGAAATTTCTTTTGTGTCAACCACACGAGCGTTCTGTTGTATTTTTGAGGGGTGATAACACCTGACAGGCTGCTAAATTTAATTTGTGTCACTTTTTCTCCCACAGTTTTGTCATTCTTCGCCTAACTTTGTCATTTACTTCAAACTCTTAAGGACAATAATATATGTTACTAAAAAAATCGTTCACTTTGCCACCAGCACTCTAAGCTCGCACGAAGAACTCCTCAGGTAATTATGCGCATGACTGATGACACAACATTATCCGATTGCAATATTGTACTGTACTGGAAATCAGAAGGAAATAATCCTTTCTGATATCAGATTTTTAATACGTGATTCGACGTATCCGTAAACGCAACAACCGATTGCGTTTAATACGGCGCAGTAAAATATAACTGGTTAAAACGAGTTTCTCTTCCGGTGAGAGACGATTGCTTGTCTAGGTTGTCCAGGTGCCAGGAGCGGAGCTTCGGCGTTGTCGGCGCACTGGTAATTATGGGTGGTGATTATGGATGAAGCGGCAAGGAAGCGAAGACATTGTTCATTTACAGTACCCTCTCCGCTGGGGTTTTTCACGTATTTAGTTAGATTCAAAATTTTATACACCCCTAGGGCGGAAGGTTGTTTTTGATTAGGACACAAATAAACTGGGTTCTAATATCACGGCAGTGACCTAAAATCACCTCATATTGAGACAATCGGAATAATAAACATATTACAACTGCGGTACCTGTAATCATAAAGAGAATTGGTGGGCCGCAAGTAGTACCGTTGATGAGGGCGCGAAAACAACTGTAAAATGGGTGTTGCTCCATTCATACACAGTTTTTATCAACGTGGTTTGCATGTACGTTCTGTCGTCTAGTCTAAAATCCCCTGTGGTTCAAGGTGCATCACCAACATGGCGAAATTTTCACCTTTCATGTAGGCCTCCAAAAAAGCCAAGTGCACTAGATCTCCTTTATCACACTTGTGATACGGCGTTTCCGTATACGGTGAGCACAGCCTAATCAGAGTATTTTGGGTTCGGTTTCGGAATGCCCGATAAATCGCGAGACGGGGAGATATATAAGGAGAACAGGAACCTGTAGAAGGCCATACGCGGTGTTTTGTAATGTTCATTAGTTCCTTGCTCCTTGAATTGACGATTCATAGCCTCGAAAGAAGGGTATGCGGCCGCTCCCTAATGGTTGCCGTTCCCTGTAGTATGCCACTTGTGCCAGTGTGCCATGTGTAGCGTTTGCATCGGCGTTTCTGTAGAATTTTGGTGTTCGTGTTCCACAACACGGGATTCATAACCGAGTGGAGAACATAAAGTAATGCAGGGCGTCTGGGCGATGTATTTTCGTGTGTTCAAACCGTCTCGAGTGCGCACCCGCTTCGGTTAAGATTGTCAGGTTGACATCCAACTCTTACACAAGTTTTTGCAGGTCTTGTTGTCATTCATACCCTGTTGCTCTCACCATTCTCGGCCAATACCACGATAGTCCTCTTGAAACTGCACTCGTCTTTTCGAAGGACAAACTGCGATCATTAGCGATTGTTCCTAAAGATACTGAAAAAACTCGAAGACGGCGAATATAAGGTAGATGACGTCATCGTTTTATTGGGCAACGCATATCGACACGATTTGGTCGTTAGTCTCGCGTACTCTCTCTTATCTTCCCCGTAATCATAAACTTCCTTCTCAGGAAATTAAAAGGCTGTCCCATCATACATTTGTAAGTCCGTAACTGGAATATGCATCAGCCATCTGGCAGCCATCACAAGCATACATAACTGTACAAATTTAATCCATTCAAAACCACGCTGCTGGCTTTATCGCCTCGCAATATTCAACTCATGTCAGCGTCACTGCCCTTAAACTATCACTCTCCCTCCAGATCCATGAATCACGCGGCGTCATGGATCGTCCTTAGCTTCTCAACAATTTGTTTTATCGGCTACATCCAAGAGACACTTTACTAAAGCCTCCTCACAGAACATCACCCAGCCTTAATCACACTAACCCATTTGCCCCCATAACCGGCGGAACGTCAGCCTTTGTCGCGTTCTTTTTCTCCTAACGCCATTATTCTGTTGAACGCTATGCACGCCGACATCGCCACGCGTACCTAAAACAAACAATTGAGCCATAAGCTTGAACAGACGTTCACATGGTGTAATTACGATGAAATTCTACTCTGTGACTGGACAGTACTACTGGTGCTTTCACTGCTTTTTGTATGTTTATAATTCTGTTTTCTCGCTTGAACTGTGACCTTTGTACATTATTTGTGTAATTTTTATTTCAACTAATATTTGTATTTACAGGCTTTTTACAACTGGATACGCTGTTATCCCCACCCTGATGTAATGCGTCCGGTCCTTTAACTCTTTCGTTACGGCGGAAAAAAACGGCCGATTTTGAGCGCGTACACAAATTCAATTATTTTTTCTCTTGAGCTAGTGGAGACATTTAGCCTTGCTCTGCATAAAGTTGTAGATTATAAATTGGTCCTCCAAACACATAACAGCAGTTTTGTGAAAGGTACAGTTATTTACAGTTTATTGGTCAAATAACCAGAAAACGTGAACAGAAAAGTTTTCACACAACATATATAGTCATCGCATTCAGCCTAAAATTATTTTAGGAATTATAAGATAAACAAATTGTTGCCATGTTAGTTGGCTATAATTCAAGATATAAATGAACGCTGTACACCAAGTTTAGGATCTTTGCGAGCCCGTTAACCTAGCGGGACTGACGGCTGTGCCAGACCTCGAAGCCACCCGAGGGTAAGTCGGCCTCCCTAAAATGTGCGTCCATGCATACTTATTTGTGTTCTCACTCAATATCTTTATCAATTCAGTGGTATAAGCAAGAAAAAAAACAGCACTCCTGAGAAGCATCGCACATCTTTCCGTAGCGCTAATCTGATACGAGCACCAGGCTGTCATTAAGGTGATAACAGGATACGGCGCCCTGCATGTGACAAAATTCCCCACAGTACGTTGTCCAGACCCTATACCTCAAAGTAAAATCGTAGTCGTCGTATAGGAACTATATTTGTTTATAAATACAGCGCGAATTAAAAACGAACCTACCTGGCAGCATCTGTCGAAGTCTGAGGCATTTGAACTGGAGCGTCTTCCTCAGAACAAAAATATAACGAATCCACATCGTTGGTGAAGTAATCACCGCGGCTGGGGTAACAAAATCAGCAGCAGCGTCTACAGAAGTCCCTGTCACCGCCGTCTGGTTTTGCGGAGCGCGCCGTGAAGCGGACGCCATTCTCATACAACTCGCCACAATCGCTGGTTCAAATTTTACTCTTGGCGCGGTCTCTGCACGCGAAATGTCAACAAAACATAATAAAATCGAAAAATGAGTTGTCAATAAATACGCCAGATGGCGTTAGTTGTCCAACAGGCACCTTTTTAGTTTTCGCGGGACGTTTGAAATAATCAGAACTCCGTGTCCGATGGACGCCATTTTCACACAACTCACCACTATCGCGGGTTCTATTTTGACTCTTGGCGCGGTCTCAGCACGCGAAATATCAACAAAACATAATAAAATTGAAAAATGAGTTGTCAATAAATACGCCAGATGGCGCTAGTTGTCCGATAGGAGCCAGTTTTCAGCTTTTGCGGGATGTTTTGAAATCATCGGACACCGGCGCCCATGGCCGATGGCGTCCGTACTGAAAGAGTTAATGATATTCCAATTGAAATGAAATGAAACGAAGAACCCGAGCACGAGCTGTGTTCTTTCCAACGCATAACTCATGCCGTAACAAACGACGCAAGGTTCTCGGGCTGGTGCAAGCATGCGCTTCTTAATCATAAAGGCATAGGACAAGCCGGGTGTTTACAAAGGTTTTAGAAATATTTCCTCTGCCCTATAGTTTCATTAGGAGGTCTTTTTGTTGCGTAAATTTCGAGGGTGACTTGGTGACCAGTGCATTTGTCTTCAGTAACATAATTATCATATGAGCATTTGATTATTCAAGGTCCGCTTCTCTTCTAATTCTTGTCTTGCCGACGATTTTTGTCTTAGCAAACGAAGCCTGCTGACATTGAGCAATCGGTAAGCGAAGATATCAAGAACAAGAATGTTTGAGTGATAAACTTGCACGGCTCAATCATTCGCATTACTGGGGGATAAACGAACAGAAGTATTTTTTTGTTTAATTAGGGGTGCGCTCATCCATACAACAGATAGGAACACTACAGGCAGCTGTGATCTCACCGACGAGTACGTATCACGCAGAGGAGAAAGAGACGATGCTCCACGAGCAAAAGAAGGCGAGAAAGGGAAAGCATGGACAGGGAAGCAGTGGACTGGCGCAGGTGCACTGATAAAGGCGGATGTCGCGGTAAGTGGTCACGGATGGCAAGAAAAGGGATTGCAGAGGTGTGGCACATGGTGCGTCATGGCTACTTCACAAAAATCAGTCCGTGTCAGCCTCTATGCGTTCTCAACTCATGTTATCAGCGTTCAGTACGTATACATGGGAGATGTGGTCCACACTAGCGGCCCCACAAGAATTCGCGCCTTGACATACCATGTCACCGGATCCGGTGGGCGTGGTTCACATTTTTCCTTCGAGCGGTGCACACGGGACGTATGCGCGCAGTGTTCGTGTTCTGTGATCCTTCTTATCCGAAGCGCCGCTCACGGGCGGGTACCGGCTTTGTAAATGTAGGCATCGCACGTGCGGGAGCAGTGCATGATTACACATAGGTAGATTGAAAATTGGTTACCCGCTATTGCGATTCACACCAGAAAGTATGGGGCTTTTTTGGGGGGTCCAGTTGTTGTTTCCGAAAATTCGCCTCGTGTATGCTCACGTCGTCGTACAAGCCGTTCAAATACGAGAGTCTTCTGCTACTTACAACGTAAATGCCTCTCTTCAATCACCGCCCGCCTCTAACGCTTTCCCCTTTCGGGTCGCGCTCCTCCCACCAAAACACATTAGAAGTTTGCAGAAGTAAGTCGACCGAACTAGATTTTCCCGAGTCTCACTTTTCGCGTGCAGTCTCTTAATTAGAACATTTCATTACTCTTGTACATGCGATGCTGCCAGGAGATCTAGGCTCGGGCGCGAGATCTGTCTTAATTTTGTGTGTTACTATAAATTTCACCCAGTATACGTTAGTCACAATCGCAATATTATACGCATTGTCCATTTCCAGTGAAAATAACAGGGCATATTACGAGTTGTGTGTTTATGTTTTTCCTGAAATATACATTACGTATTCTTTCTCCTGAGCATTCCAGGGAATAACAAGTGTGGATATATATTGTGTTGTTTAGTAATGTTTCTGGTACAGATACGTTTTTTCATCGTTTGCATGGGAGGGTGCGTACAAAAACATTTTTTTTCTTTTCTCGGGGTAGCAGAATCAAGCGACCGACGGACGTACAGAGAGCCAGACAGAGCAAAATTTTCACGTTCCGTCTTTAATATTTATACGAATGACAATACCGCATCTTCAGAAAGACATTTTTGTGTCACTGCACTGGTTATTGATGTTAAATGTGTCTTGAAAGGCGTGGGATTTTGTTTTCAAGCTTATGTCGAGCACTTAAGGAAGAAGTTTCTCAAAGGTGAATACGGAACCTAGTAAAACGTCTGCGACTGATAGTGGTTTTGGTTTCACTCACGAAAAGATCGGCTTGAAATTGCATACGAACTATGAAGCAATCTCTTAAAATGGTGTTACAAACCCTCAGTTTTGCTCTACACGCGAAGGTTGCCAGCATAACGCCAAACTTCCTCGCTCCTCGGCAGCAGACTTTTCTCTACACGCTGCCACACGGGGACCTTCCACCGTCAAACGAAGTCCTCGAGCGCCTCCTTTCTGCTCAAAACCCATTCGTGTACCATAATGCGGAAAATGCGCGCGCTCAGTGCGACGGTGCGCACGCAGTATGCATTCAAGTAACGCAGGCGAAGTGCGCACATAACCGCTCCAAAACAACCAACAATGCATAAAGAAGTTCTATTATACGATAGGTGAATGCGATACCGAAAGTTGCATCATCACCTTGTTTCTGTCTTATATGAGAACGTAGTTTTCAACACCTAGTTGTCAACACGCTTTTCAAGTACCCAGTCAATTCAAGTCATTTTGTCTGTTATTTTTAAGGGACAGACACCGATTTTTGTCAAGTATATATTCTCTATCCCAAGTGAAAGAGCATCACCGAAAGCACCTTGACAAGAAGCGGTTTTGGTGATAATGCGCTACAACTTTTTAAATCAAAATTTTTAGATTTAGGAGCTGTATGTGTCCCTCCGAAATATAATGCTGGCAACCATGACATAAAGTGATCGCCAACGCACTTTTGTCTGCATGCGAAATGAAAAACGATATTTAAAAACTTGTAGCCAGGTAAAAAAGTTTGAATCGCAGACTTTCCTGTTCCTTTATGTGTTTTTTTTTTATGTAAAGGTCTATTGGCACGAATGCGTCATCTGTTGGGATAGACGATAGGTAGAATCTGGCTTCACTTTGTGCTTGTGGAAGTTGGATTTTCCCTGGGCGCGACATTTTTTTAAGCTGCCGTTGGCGTATTTGGAAACTGAAAGCAAATATTTTGGCAAAACAAACGCCCCTGACTCAATCAGAATAGTCAAAGCTCCTTCACTGGGTTTGTTTACTGAACGCTGCCGTTGATTCTGGGCCTGGAGGCTCAGTTAGCCAAATTGAGAGCAACCCAGCGACAGCGGGCGGCGTCTCTTTAAAATTTTCAAAATAATGTTTAGAAATACATTTACAATTTACACTTGTACAAATACTTGTGTTAAATTGTGTTTTGAAAACGTAAATAAACGTTTTAGCAGTTACAGTATCTACTAGGATTGCACGTAACGTGACAAGGACACATATTGTAGTGTCAAGTTTCGACAGTACGAATCACCACCCTTCCGATTTCAGGAAGTTTGCTGCCAAATTAAAACTATTTCGGACAATTTGTTTAGAAATTGCTTGTGATTACCGGGCTATATAAAACGCTGGCTTTCGTATGAGCTAGAGAAAATATACCCGACAAAAATCGGTTGTCTGTCCCTTTTAATGCCATTTCATGTATTGAGTTAACAATGGCGCCTAAATGTCCTCTTTCTTTATATCAAAGAACAGCTTTTAAACGTTTGGTTAAGTGCAAAATTATACTTGAAAAATGATTGAGCTTTTACTTGAAAAGCGGTTCGAACCCCACAAATAAAGTCTGACTTATTGTTAACATGCTAATGACAATAACTCCACAGTGTGTACTGAAAAACTTGTGAGTACACGTGTTGCGTATGCACCTACGCATGTCTGACGGAGTCTGTGTGGAGCATTTTACATTTTTCTGCCCCACCCAAGAGAATTACATGGATTTATCCGCAATTTCTTTACCAATTTATATTCCTAGGAAGTATGCACACCAAATACCTGGAGACAGATTACCTTCGCCCAAGAGGTAACGAACCCCTCTGTGGGACAATCTGCTGCACCCGCACGTGTAGCGGAGTATAGAGAATAAAGCGCTCTTGCCACGCGCCTCGCTCCATGCACCTGACGTCATGCGCGTGTCCCAGGGGAAGCATTCCATCCAACATGGTTCCAGAATCGGAATGTCCTGGCCGCTGCTCCCCGCCAGAAAGATACGTCAGCACACCCAACCATCCCTCGTCCTAAGCCGCAGCTAACCTGTGCGTCGGCCGTTTCTGCCTCGTGTACGGAACTTCTCTCGACTTGCGACCAGCCTGCGACCTCCGGCGACTCATCCTCGATGGCCAGCAAAAACGCAGTGCTCACTTGTTCCAGGTCGCGGCACCTAACACGTTCACCTTCTCACCGTCAGACTGGCCCAATAAAAAAGACGCTTTCTCCTCTACCGGGCTCCTTCAGACCCGAACAATACCAGGCGGACACACTGGTCTACCTCATGGGCTCCCAGGCAGAAGGCATCGTTAGCGCATTTAGGTTGACCCCAGATGATCAGAAAAACTTCAACGCTGTGCTTAAGCGATTCGCGGACTACTTCATACCTCTCGAAACACCACCTGCGAGCGGTCGAAATTCAACGCCCGAGACCAGTTGCATTGTGAGTCTGCCGAACAAGCTAGTTATAGCCACCACAATGCTTATGCCAGTCACCGCACTCTTCGACCCTATAAAAAGCACCCCCTTTACCAATCACTAACTATCGTAACGCGCTCCCCTGCCACTGCGGAAGAGGCGGCCATTGCACTTGTGCTCACATACGGGCCTACCCCAACAACTGTTATTTCTGACTCTAAAACGGCCATTCGCAGTTTTGCCCGGGTAAAATTTCCCGCAGGCTCTCAAAATTCATCTTCGAAATCCTCCCACATCCCACGCCGAGCTGATAATACTCTTGTTCATGCGGGGCTAGAAGGAAATGAAGCGGCTAGCCTTGCAGTTCCAGAGCTGACCGTCCGAGCTGAGCCAAGTCGCACCCCTTTCCCTGTCGCCCAATCAGCCCGTGACATCCTGTTAACTTTCCTGGAAATTACCTGCCAATACCGCCTCTCTTGCCGGCGCTACCCACCACCCCACTGGTCGCTTTCTATTGCATAGGAATGATAATGGCGCTTTTTCCAAACCGCATTCTTGCGTACCCACGAGTCGGCATACACCGCAGCGGCTAAAACTTTTCATTGCACGCCAGAGCCGCTGAATAGCTTAAAATCACTTTATAGCTATAAACGGTGTGATAGCGTGGCAACACAATTTCACTGGGGCAGTCGCCGCCGCGAATTTATACAGTGGTGACTGCATAACTGTGGTGTTGCTATGTGTTTTCTTGGCGACCCGGCCTCGGGTGGAACTGTTCGTTGCGAAACTCCCCGCACGGAGAAACGCCAGAGAAAGGCTAGCGGGCCTCTCGTCGCCGGTAGAAAGCTTCAATTAATGTCGTTAGTGAGCATCTTTTAGGGGCGACGCATCTTAAGGCCGAGGCTTGTCCGTCCGGCATCCTTCTAGCGTCCGTGCTCACGGCACAGTACCGAGTAAATCGAAACATCTGTGAACAAAAGGTTCACAAAGGTTAGCAAGAACAAAATAAAAGGTTCACAAAAAGTTAGACAGAGATAGAGAGAGAGAGAGCGCTGCGGTGCAAATGCGTAAATAGGCGCGTTCCAGACGACACAGTCCCTTTCTGCCATGGATGAAAACGAACGTAAGGCGCGGCATGCACCGCCTCAACATCTACGCAGACACCAAGATAACCCAGAGGGGAGAGCTCGGGAAGCGGCGGCAAAACGGGAAAAGCGCCAAGCGGACCCGGAGTTGAGTGCTCGGGAAGCAGCCGCTCAAGGGCAATGCAGACAACTAACCACCCCGGAGGATATACTGCAAATACGCGTTGTTACTCATTTACATGCTCGAGTGGGCACTCTCACGGGTGATTTAAGGCAAGAACAATCCCCAGTGCTTCACCCAATCGTCATTATTCACTTCGTGGAGATGCGTGAATTCTTTTTGGAACCACCGATCTGGCCTTCAAACGCTCGTTTCCTTTTTCTAAAACTGAAGTTCCAAGGGAAGCACGCCGACTCGAGAAGATGGGCTTCCCGGCAGTGCGATCGCGTCAACTGGCTCGCGGTCCCCCTCGGCGCAGCTAGTAGGTGACGGGTCACGTGCGCGACTGGTAAAAAATTACAGCTGTTTTAAATTAAAACCGTTTTGGGTGCTCGATAAAAGCACTTCTCAGTTGTATAAGAACCTCCCAGTTCAAGAAATTTTGTCTCAGAAAGCAAAGTGAAGGTACTGACACCTATAACTCGACAATCAGAAAAGCCAAACATCAGTTAATATAAGAAGTCATTACTGGCATAGTGACAAGCCCTTTAATATAGGAGAGCGCCCGCCAGATGGCGCCGAGCACGGATGCGTGCTCCCTGTGCTCGAAGAGTTTTTACTGGAAACAAAAGTTTCTTCGATGTGCCGACTGTGAAAGTCGAGTGCATGTAAAGTGTGTGACCTGGCCAGATGAAGAGCTGGCCATGCTGGTGTCTGGACAGCGGCGTTTTACCTGCAACAAGTGTGAGTGTGCCGCCGCTTCCCTTAAGCCTACCCACGACATCGGCTCTACCGACGGAGCCGACGGAGCTTCGGCGCATTCCACAACCCCACCGGGCGCGGCGACGGCGGTGCCCACTCCGTCCCCTCCGTCAGGGTCAGTGACCCAACCGGTCGAGCAGGCTCCCCCGCGCGGCCTTCCCGTCCGCGCGCTCGGCGGGACCTCCTCCGACGCCCAGCGCCCTGCGGAAATGGAAACTGAGCACGGAAATTCTGATCCTCATATTTTATCCGATGACCCCGCTGGTATTGAAGATCGGCCGGCACGTATAGCTCCCACGTGGACCGAAGTCGTAAGCCGTAACAGCCAGAGGCGCCTCCGACAACAGCAGTCTCATATTGTTGGTCAACCCTCCCACCAGCAACACGGATCCTTACCGAATTGTACCACTCCGCAGCATCATTCCCGAACGGACAAGCGCCTACCCCACCAACCGCGACTGCCACCTCTCCCGCTTGAGGATTACAAAGTGGTCATTCGACCCCGTACTGGCCTCATCCTTGCCCAGTGGCTCATTCAGTGTGTCACCAACGCAATAAGTGCCGCAGCGCAGATATCCGACGCAACACAAGACCGCATCACTTTTCGCATCCGAAGGGACCAAAACCTGGTCGTAGTGAGTACCCCGGACCTGGACATCGCTAAGAAAATCCAGCAAATCACCACCCTTAACATGGAGAGCAAGCAGTATGAAGTTACCGCTTACATTGCTGTCCCAGACAACTCAAGCAAAGGCATAATCACGGGAATTGCGGCCAACACCACCACCGACGAACTTGTAGAGCATCTGCGGTCACCAAACGCTGAAATCATCCACGCCAGGATGATGGGAAAATCTACCACCGCCCTTCTCACCTTCGCGGGTCTTCGTGTGCCTCATTACGTCAACTATTACGGGGGAGAATACCGTTGCCGCGTATTTCAACCTCGCCACCAAGTATGCCGGATATGCCTTAAGCTCGGCCACCGAGCTGACGTCTGCCCGAGTCCGGACACGCACAGGTGCAGCGCTTGTGGGACGGTGAACCCAGTGCCAAATCACGTGTGCGTTCCCCGCTGCGCCAACTGCCATGCAGACCACCCGGCCACGGATCCCCGCTGCCCGGTCCGCCAACGACGCCCATACAACAAGACGCATGTTCTTCGATCCTTGGCATCGACAAACCACTCGCCACCATTTTTCCCTCCCGCCACTACCCAACAGTGTAACACCACTAACTGTACCGGTGAAACTGTTGCCCATCAAACCCAGGGATCCCTGCAGTCCTGTGCAACCACCGAGCGCCCGCTTGCCGATTCGGAGCTACCGTCCACGGAGTCCCGTTCGTGCGGCCGCAGCAACAGCCACGACCGGAGACGCGGGGACCGAGGCCGGTCAGCGAGCCGTGGCCAATCCAGGGTACCAGGGTGCAGCCGGGAGGCCAGCGACAGCCGCGGAAACCAAGCTCCACCTAACTTCCGGCCGCAGAGCACCAACCTCAAGGTGAGCTGGACAGGGCAGTTTCCTCCCCTCCCTTCTAACAACACCTCCTCGTCCCACCCCATCACAACACCGTGCCCCACACCCACACACGCACCCCCAATACCCGATGCGCTCCAGGCGATGCGAACCGATCTCCAAGCCCAATTCGCGGCCACCATACAAAAACTGCAGGCAGACGTCGACGAGCTCCGTCAACAACACACACGAGCCTTACAGCACTACACCGCCACCATTGATGAAATCCGGAGCCAGCTGCGGACGCATCACGAGTCCCTTCAGAACGAACTCCGAACCCTCGTAACTGATGCCATCCGCGAGGTGCTCAAACAAGTTCAACCCCAGCCGATTCTCCCACTTACTCTGCCCGCAGACACGCATGGAGGAGACAGAGATCACCGAGACTTACGCCGCGTCCACCCCTGCCTCACACCCACGACGGATCGTCCCGGCAATGCTCTAAACTACGCCCAGCCACCCCCTCAACACGGCTAGCAAGTCGAGACCACCAAAGCCACACACCCGTCATACGCCCGAACCCCTGCGCATTTGGCAATGGAATTGTAGAGGCTACCGCCGCAAGAAAGGGGCACTTTTGCAATATATAGCCACGCACTCAAATTCGCCGGACGTAATTGCTCTTCAAGAAGTCAGATGCGATCCCACCCTACCAGGCTACTCTCCGTACTCGAACTCCAGAAATGACGACCAGGCGCCTCTAGTGACGACATTTGTAGACAAGAGGATTGCAGTCATTGATCACTCTCCAAGCAGTCCCCATCACATCCCGCACGTATTACTAGAAATCATCCCGAATACCTCCAAGCAAACAAGTGTATACGTCCTCAACATTTACAGTACGCCCCAGGCCAGACGAGACACATTTGACCACCTCTTCGACAGCACCCTCTCTTTAGCAAAACGGACCAACAGCCCCGTGCTTATAGTGGGCGACTTCAACGCGGCACACCCTACTTGGGGCTACATGACAGAAACTCCCAAGGGACGAAAGCTAGCCCTGACAATAGCCAGGTGCCACCTTACGGTTCTTACAGAACCTGGCCAGCCCACTCGCATGGGTAACAGCGTTACACGGGATACATGTCCGGACCTCACTCTAACCCGTGGCCTCAGCAACCACAGGTGGTCTAACCTTGGGGAGACACTCGGCAGTGATCACTGCATCCTCTTCACTGAGATAGCGGACTTCGGCGCCAAGGTTTCCAACCGATCGGTCGCAATCACCGACTGGGTCGCCTTCCGCAAGCGTCGTGCCCAACCGAGTGGCGATAGCTCACCCGACACTGACCCTACGTCAACTACTGGAGACCCCGAGCAATCGCCTCTTCCTTCCCTCCCAGAGTGGATTAAACAAATTCAAAGTGATCTGGCAGACACTACTAGAACCGTACAAACAACAGCTCACATGCCAGACGTGGACAGCCACCTTCTTCATATTTTGGATGCCCGCCGTAGCCTCAGCAAACGATGGCGAGGGCAAAGGCACAATCGGAAACTTCGTAAACGGATCGCCTTGCTCACCGCCGAAGCCGAACGCTACGCAGCAGAGTTGACACGGGCCAACTGGCAAAATTTCTGCAACCAGCTACAAGGAACACTTGGAACAGCAAAGACATGGTCGCTGCTACGCAGTCTCCTCGACCCCAAGCAGACCAAAACAGAAACCACCAAAGCCATCCGTACATTACTCCACAGGGAAAACCTTGACAAAGATACCCTTCTCGCTACACTGAAACAGCGCTATATCAGCGTCGGTCCCCGCCCCCAGTATCGGCCTTACCCAGACACCTCTGACACGAATGTCCTGCTCGATGCTGACATCACAGAGGCAGAAGTGAGAGCGGCCCTTCAACACCTCTCAAAAAGCACCGCACCGGGAGCGGACGGCATCCAATATAAGTTACTTCGCAACCTGGACGACCACGCCATAACCCAGTTGACGGCTTACTACAACGATGCGTGGCGCAAGGGCACTCTACCACAGGAATGGAAGCACGCGGACATCATCCTGATACCCAAACCGGGCAAACCTCTTTCATTTGGCAACCTCCGCCCCATCTCACTTACTTCGTGTCTGGGCAAGCTTCTCGAACATATAATTCTTGCTAGGCTGCAACCACATCTCGAAGCCACCCACTTTTTCCCCGACACAATGTTCGGTTTTCGTTCCCACCTGGCCACACAGGATGTGCTCCTCCAACTCAAGCACGACATCCTGGATCATCCCAACAGAGCCCAAACACGCGCCGTCCTGACACTCGACCTAAAAGGTGCGTTTGATAACGTCGCACACGACCTCATTCTTGACAATCTGGCATCATCAAATTGTGGAGAACGCACATACAATTACGTCAGAGCCTTTCTGGCCGATAGGACAGCCACCATAGGGTTAGGTGAGCACCGCTCACCACCCTTTCAACTGACTGGAAGAGGAACGCCCCAGGGCTCAGTTCTATCCCCGATACTCTTCAATGTGGCCATGGCTAAGCTGCCTCCTCTACTCAACGCAATTCCGGGGCTTCGCCACGCGCTGTACGCGGACGATGTGACCATGTGGGCAACACGCGGATCGGACGGCCAAATACAGGACGCCCTGCAAGAGGCAGCAGATGTAGTTCTGAACTATGCCTCTCTGGGGGGCCTGTCTTGCGCAGCGGAGAAGTCCGGCCTTCTTGTGTTGCCTCCCCGCATGCGACCAGTAACCAAGCCAGAAATATCCGTTTACCTTACCAGTAATTTGATCCCGTGCGTCACCCGAGTCCGAGTCCTAGGACTCCATCTACAGTCTAACGGCCGCGCCACGCACACAGTTCACCTCCTCAAAACTCAAATCACGCAAATCACGCACATGATCCGTCGCATCTCCAACAGACGCGCCGGCCTCAAGGAAGCAGACACCCTCCGCATAGTTCATTCCTTACTCATCAGCCGCCTTGCCTACCACGTCCCCTTTCACAATTTGCTGCGCTCCGAACTCCAGCGCCTCAACACTGCCTTACGGACGGGAATCAAAGCAGCCCTGGGACTTCCCCCCTACACTTCTACACAGCGTCTCCTTCAATTGGGTGTCCACAACACGATAGAGGAAATTATTGAGGCACAACGAGCTGGTCAGCTTATCCGCCTTAGCACCACCCGCACCGGTCGTCACGTGCTCGCCAGCCTGGGATACCCCGAGCCGTCGTCACCTCTCCCACCAAACCCTGTGGCTCTCGCCCCTGTCCTTCGTGCACGTTTACAAGTTGCCCCGCTCCCCAAGAACATGCACGCGGAAACCAACCAGGGCCGACGCCGCGCCCGAGTCGAAGCGCTAGCCCGCCGGTACGGTCAGGACCCACATGTGATTTACACCGACGCAGCCAGTTATCCAGCCAACCCCAACGCTAAAGTGGCAGTGGCCTCTGCAGTTGCTGGCAATGCGCAAACAACTTGCTCTCTACGCACCGATTCCATCAGGGTGGCCGAGGAAACAGCCATAGCATTGGCTGTGTCCCACATCACCACCGCTCGACCCGCGGAAGCTGACGACGACGAAACCTGGGCAATTATAACAGACTCGCAAGCCGCCTGCCGGGCATATTCTTCTGGAATCCTCTCCATCCAAGCAAACAACATTCTTCGACACTCCGATCCATCCAAGCTTCCCTTCATTCGTATCGTCTGGACCCCTGGCCATGCCTCCCTTCCTGGAAATGAGCACGCACACGCGCTCGCCCGAGAAATGACCCACCGGGCGTCAGAGGAAGCGGACAGACAGATCCGGGGTGGCTCCAAGACATCAGCTTCCATCATCCCATCCCACGAACCTCTCAACTATACACTCACACTCGCCTACTACCGCACACAAAGAAAAACACTACCTCCACCCCACCACTCCCTGTCCCGCGCCGACGCCACGTCATGGCGGCAGCTCCAGACACACACGTTCCCAAACTTACACCACAAACACCTCTTCTACCCCACCCAATACGCTGGCAACTGCCCGGCTTGCCAGAGCCCCACTCCCACCCTCTACCACTCTGTATGGGAGTGTCCGCGTCCACCAGACGGGCTCACCCCTATACGCATCCCCACCCTCTCCTCTTGGGAGGCTGCTCTGTCCAGCACTGCCCCGCAAGACCAACAACGGCTGATCGAGCGGGCCCGCCGGATAGCGTCCGCCATTGGAGTCCTGGACTGAGGACCCCACTCATAGAGGCTGCTCTTCGGCTAACAAATGATCAATAAATGTTTTCACCACCACCACCTTTAATATAGTAAGCCTGATCAAGGGGGATGCACGTACATACAGCAGGCTATAGTTCCCCTGAGAATGCACTAAATTTTGTGACATATTTAGAAGTGTGCCCTAAACTACTTTTAAGGTCGACGCCCCTTAGGGGCCCGGATTGTCTGCGTCTCATGTGTGCGTTGTCTCATGTCGCCGTGGCATCATGTTGTCACGTTAATAAAACACCGGGACACACCTTTTCCAACGCTTCAGGCTAACAATGTTGTATCTCCGCGGAAAAAAGAGTGTTAAAGTACACACATAGACACACTTTTTCTAAGGCCCGCACTAGAACGCTTTTAGCTTCAATGACACGATACTTAGAGCAAACAAGCATACCTCTACCCCTGAGCGGTTCAGTCACCGTGGGCACAAAGGCCAAGGCGCCATTAATACACTTATACACTGCTTGCTTCGCCCTTCCTCAGGTCTCACGTTTGTGGAGATGGTCCGACATTTTGGTCTCTTAGCTTTCTTGCTACTGTTACCGGCAATCCTTCTTCTGGGCTCAGTCAGCTTGGATTAAGGGCCTGATCTTCGAAGGCCTTGTGCCCCTCGAACATTGCCAATGAGAGCATCGTTTAGCGGTGATTTCAAAAAGGTTACTATGCTTTTCCAGTGAAAACAACTGAGACTGGATCAACATTCTCACCTGTGGACTTCGACAAGTTTGCTATCTGCAACCTTTAATCTGCCCTAACCGACCTTTAACAATTTAGGTTATCCACTTTCAAAGACGAAAAAGGCAATGTTCCATACTATGGTGCCTGCAGGACCACTGTACTCAGTGCACACAGAAGAACATGTAATTAGCTTCTGCCATCAGCTCAATGGTAAACCACAATTGTGTTTGTGTCTGCGAGGGAAAATGCAGCCTAATGCTCCTTCAGATAGCACGTACGATGACACAAATTCAATGTTGGCAGTCAACACAAAACCAGTGTTACCGGTAACATGGCTCAAATCCTGTGCATACATGTTTCACATCTTCTTACAGCCAATAATAATAATTATTCAATCAATAAAATTTTTTATTAGCACAAAAAATAAACGGTCACCCAATAATAAAAAAATCAATTATTAAAAATAATAAACTTGTTCAAAATTTTCAAATATATTACAACAAGAAATACTGGCTTACCAAATCCACCATAATTTCCTTGCACACCATTTTTCCAAACAACATGAAGTACGAAATAGGATACGTTGTTGAACACTACCGAAGATTACCCGCCGTGGTGGCTCAGTGGCTAAGGCGTTGCGCTGCTGATCACGAGGGCGCGGGTTCGATTCCCGGCCGCGGCGGCCACTTTTCTGATAAAGGCGAAAAGAAAACAACGCCCGTGTGTGCGGGATTTCGGCGCAGGTTAAAGATCCCCAGGCGGTCAAAATTAATCCGGAGCCCTTCACTAAGGCACGCCTCATCGCCTACGTTGCGTCGGCACGTTAAATTCTACAATCAATCAATCAACTACCGAAGATGAATGAACACCAGCCTTTACCGGGCTTGTCAATGATCATCCACGAAAAAGTAGACGCTGTTGTAGTAACAGGGTATGCGACCGGTCTCGTCACACGGCTGCCACTGAACTGCACCAGTAGGGGATGTTTCAAGGATGACCGGTTGCGACGGTATGCGGGCAGGGGACCATGGCCCAATCCTCGACGCCGCTGCCTGGCTGATGCTGGGACCACTGAATTCTTCCACGCTTGTGCTTTAGCATCAAAAGCTGGTTCCTCAGTCCGTCTCGCAGAAGCTGAATCTGCTCCTGCAAAACACGCGACCAACTTACACTTTCACTAACTTCTGGTCTTTCATTTTCTGTTTCCTAATCGTCCGAGAACGCAAATTATAGTTTAAAAAGATCTAAAACATATGTGCGTACGAGACTAAGGAAATGAATTGACAGATTTTTCAGAATTATACCATTTCTTCAGAAAACAGCACAGTGACAATTCGAAGCCACGCAAAATAGGCAAACTCCGCTTTTAACAAACACTATGCGGCTCAAAATGTCAGTCAATTCTTGTCCAGATACTGCACAGTGCACCACTTCCCTGTAAACGCTTTATTTTGAAAAGAACAAAACACACATGCTTAAAGTAAGAGGACACCCCTACATTCCTCTTTATGGTGTTCAAACTACCACAACCAACCACCTTTCA
The DNA here is from genome assembly GCA_013339765.2 of Haemaphysalis longicornis. Classification (NCBI taxonomy): domain Eukaryota; kingdom Metazoa; phylum Arthropoda; class Arachnida; order Ixodida; family Ixodidae; genus Haemaphysalis; species Haemaphysalis longicornis. The sequence continues at coordinate 88,110,516 of CM023452.1, forward strand.
ATACGCACAACAGACACGGTCTTTTGCGTCTATTTCAGCACTAATTCAGGCAATGGCAAATTCCAGCATCCCCGAGCAGGCCAACCGACGCACCATACTGTACACCGAATTACAATTTTTAACCCAGCCGCACGCACTCAGCCCTGCCGGCCCAGACGTGTTTGAGTGCATGCAAGCATGATTGCACTCAGGCATGATTTGGTGATTGCACTTCCAGAGGAGACGATGTACGAGTGCGCCATAATGTTATGTCTAGAGCGAAAAAAAAAAACTGGTAAGTAAACGCAGCCCCGCCCCAACGTTGTAGGTGTCCTGGGGCTCACACTCCGTTGCTCTAATTTCTTGTGCAGATTATTTCTGCACCCTAATAGTGCCAGGATCCCCGGATCAGTGTTATAAAGCAGCCAAGATAATACCAGTGATGGCGTCTCATGTAAGCATGGGCGGTTTGGCTAGCTGATTGTTTAAGGAGAAATAATACAAATATTGCTTAGGGAGAAATATTACAAAACTATAAGACAAACATCGACACCCAGATAAGAAACCATCGTTTAAACATTACCACCGTACAAAAAAAAACTCCCAGATGTCTGCCAAAGCAACAATACTTAAAACGAAAGGTAATACAAACACAAACATTCAAACCGCCAAAAAAACACCACGTAAATTACCCTGCTAGTAGTTGACAGATGATTGCAAGAATAACTACTCCAAAAAATTTAATATTATCTTGGTAGTCATGAAGTTATTTAAGCTAGCTCACTTGAATGCGTTTACCGCATTGAAGCACCATCATGTAATAACGAAAGCTAACATTTGCACATTTACATCGCGCGGTCGAGCACTTTCTGCCTTGTCTAGGCAGTGAGAGCTTTAGGCAATATTTTGTTTCATCGCTAGGGCTGTGCTTTCCTGTCACTGCTCCTTGATCTAGCTCTTCCAAATAATTATTTGATCGGGTGCACGTCACAGTATGTGCAGGTGGTGCCAATGTTGAAATAGTCCGGCCGCTAGACTACATCTTAGAACGATGTCCCATTATCTTGTCTAAGGGTAATGTGTGGAATAATATTACTGTTGTATGTTCAGCTGAACTGTATAATACTACCAGTTTGTATTTGCCACACCTCTAACGTGGCGGTATCCAATGTTTCACAAGTATTGGGTGCAGGTTCGTGCTACACCCCCCTTCCTAACATTTTGACTCAACATGAATACCTATGTTATCCATTGAGGTTTTTACGAGGGTATTCTTTGTTGGACTACTTGAAAGCGAAAAATTTGGTCCGTCTGTCGATTCAGCCACCTGACCAAAGTTTAACAGAAGCTCCCCAATAGTCTTATATACACAAAGCCAAACTTAAAGGCTAAGCCCGGTGTCACTGTTTGTACTTGCCCACATTGTGCAGCCAAAATAACACATTACGCTTATTTGGGTCAAGACATCCACACATATTCAATATTGCCAAATTTGGTTAATAAAACTGCACATCAAACGGCAAAGGTTCAAATGGAAACAGTAACGCAAGGTTCCACTAGATGATTCTCACGTCTCACTTGGAAAGCACGTGGAGTAAGGTGCCTCGATTCACACGCGTCTCCGCAGTACGGCAGTGCTGCCATCAAGGCCTTCGGCGTCGAGCAGTGGAACGCGGTATGTTTCATCTGACTTGAGCACACAGCTAGTGTGTTTATCTTGGGAGGACCTAGATGGGAGAGGAACTGCGTGATAGGTCAGCAGGGAAGAGAGGAAAGGCATGGCAGGTGTGCCGGAGGACTTTCGTCTTTCGTGGACTTTTGTAACGAAGTGAGCAGATACGCAACCAATTTTTTCTTGACAATCTCACAATTATTTTACTGCGGTGCCAGTTCTTGTGTTTAACATTTCCAAAACCTGCATCTGTTTTTCCGTTACGTTTACCGTCCGTTTATATCAATCGAAAGTGGTGAGATATTCTACCCCGTGTGCCAAATTTTCTTCCCGCAAATGTGTTTACTGCAGCCATTCGGCAACAGACTTATCAAAAAGTTGAACCATAAAAATGTTCCTAAAAAACGATGGATCCTACCGGATCATCGTGCTATGTTCATTTCAGGCCCCTTTGAGGGTAAATTTCAAATTAGCCCTAAAACACTTTTTATGTGCTGATTGCTAGGCCCTGTTTGGCCATGGTTGGCGCAATTCCAGCAAGTGAGAGATATATAAATATAAATAGCCCACTGAATGGGTATTTTGTGAGGGATTGAAATGTATTGATATGGGTTTGTTTGTGTGAAAAAAGAACTTCGTATAAAGCACCTGTTAATCTTTGTTGTGAAAAGAGGATTTATTACAAACCACACATTAGTGCGGAGAAACTAGTGGTATTAGGAGTGACTCAAAAAACAGAAAAACTTTTCAAATAGTCTGGGCATCATCACAGACCCAAAACTTTTGTGGGGTGGGAAATGAGCTATTTCAAAACCCATCCACAGAAAGTTCTCTGGCAACCAAAAGAGATTTTTATAATTTTTCATAACAGTCAACGATGTGCCGTAGTAACATAGTTTTTAACCCAGAAATTCTGTGGCGATGAAACACGTGCGCACGTATTACTTCACTGCAAAAAATACCAATGGAAAAAATTGAAAAACTTCTGTAAAAAATTTATTAAAAACTACAATTTTAGTAAAGGTGTATACGCAATGTAACGTTCAACTACATGTTTTTATAGCTTTTTGCAAATTATTAGTGAATTCAAATTGTAGTATCGAAGATTGCAGGACAATTTCTTGTGGTAATATCAGGCTTGTTTGTAGTTTTACTAACCACACTAGCAACAGAACTATAATAAACCAAATTGGTTTGCCGTTGTTCTCCTTCTTCTTACAACATTTTTGGAACGACCTCTTTTCCCCTCCTGGTCACCTATCTTTTGGCTGCGCACTGCAGGTCATAACTTGAATTTAACAAAACTACCGCGCAACAGGTTGGCGACTTGCGCGCCGCCTATTACAGCGGCCTGCCCGGCATTCCTCCCTAGAACCTAACAATAGTGGCAGAACCCAGATTCAAAACAATGTTTAGCAGCAGAACAACGCAACCGTTTATCGGTCCTTACAGCATTGTCACGGCCCCATTGAGATGGAAACGAATTGCTGAAGGACATTTGAGCGCACTCTTTGTTGACACATCTTCGCCCGAAATTTCAGCGCGAGACGACTAGTTGGAAAACGAGTATAACGAAAGAGAGCAAGCGGATGATTGTACATTTCTTACTAAACTGCTGTATTTAAAGCAGAAAAGAATATCAAGTAATCCTAGAGTAAAACGTTAAAAACAAGAAAGTGTATGCCAGCATTTCATGTGGGTGTGTCAACATCAGGAAACAGGTGAAATTCCGCGTCATGTAACCTATACTTGTCCTAAAACTTTTGTCCAATTTCCTTTAACCTTTATAGCGATACTGTAAGGCCAAGCGCTTCTGCAGTTTTATGGTTTACAGCCAGATGCAGCATTACGAGGATTGATGAGGAGAGCAGCCTTTGGAATACCAGGACCATTGCTCGAGCCTATTGAACGGTAAGCTGTCACCGACGGGCAGGGAAGTTTGAGACGCTACCTGTAGACACACCTCTCCAAAACCTTAATGTCTAGCTATGCATGTAACATGGAATTTCGGTAAACAACCTCGTTAAATGAGCACAGACCGGAGGTCAGTAGTGACAACTGATCGAGAAAAGGTTAACTGATTTGCACCTGTTTCAAAAATTAGGATGAACAGACACCAATGCTGCCCAGACCTTCCAGGTCCGGACTTGTATGGAATTCGTGATGTAAGTGAGTAGAGGATCTGTAGGCTCCGGACAGCGAAGTTGGCCGGGCGAGTCCAGCTCCAGCCGCGGCAGACCCGCGGGACTCTGGGTCGGTTCCGGCGCGCGCACCGCCGTCAGTGCCCGTGAAAGAAACTTTGCAAAATCGTGTGTCATAACGTTATTTTGCGTGTATATCGACTACATAGTGCAACAATTTATGATAGTAGGAGGAAGCCTCCAAATAAAACTGGGCGCCGATAAAATACTGTCGCCTCGCTGCCGAGCCGTAGGTTGACGCAACTGGGAAGCGTGTTTGACAGGTTTTGCATTCTCCCGCGGATTCTTCTGCTCTCTTTTTTTCGCAGATACGAAGTGTGTTTACCTAATCTTGAAAAGCCCACACTAAACGAGAGGATTACATGCTGCCGTGCTTGACGAGCAGCTTGTTAGTAAGCTGGTTAGAACGTGGTAAATACACATTAGTCCGCATTAATTTTGGTAACAAGGAGGGCCCCCAAAGACAGTTATACCAGTGTAGGTTATCACCCAGCGGTTCTTCTCTGCTTCATCTAATATTTCACGTGCTTATGTCGCCGTGACAAATACATATAAACACAGATGGGGCGGACACTTAAAGGCGTTAACGTTGTCAAAGGTTTCTCAAGCTATTGGACAGCATAATATCAATGCCTCTTCTTGCAAAAGAAACAATGAAATTTTTTCTGGGCACTGAAAAGCACAGAAAAATAGAGATAAGACGCTCCGCAATAAAAGTTCGAAATATATGAACGCAGGGCAAAATTTCGCTCTCGGGGAGAGCAGGAGGACAAACTTTATTTATCCTCCCATGCTCCAGCAGCTCCCGCGCTGTGCTGCCAACGTAGCCAGGAAGCCACAGTCAAAGCGCCCTAAATATTGCCCGTTGTATTTTGCCAGGTTTAGCCACCGCAGCCGCAGGAAACTAGGCAACACTGTCTATGGGCTGAAAAAATTACGTCATTCCTCCTGGTCACTCCGGACCAGTGAGAGCTGTCCTCAGGGACTAAATTTTTCTCCCTTGACTTTTGCTGCAAAAGCTATGGACGGTAATAAAAGTGCTACTAGAAATTCTTTCTAAGAGGTGTCAAGCCGGACCCGTTGCCGTGGAGAGTAAAAAATACGCAAATATGAATATTCCGTAATTTATTGCGACACGCCTTTAGATGTTCTGCCTCCGCGTTCCCAACCCGTACCTGCCCAACGGAATGTCTTGTGAGAGGCATTTTGTGGAGATTTTCTTTTTTGAGGAGTGATTTTATACGGTCGGCGTACTCGGAAAAACCTGGAAGCCCAGATGTTTTTTGGCAGAGCGGGCGCTTATTAGCGGCAGACCTTTCGCTATACAACAAAAAATGTGAATGTCATGCTGTTACATGTATGGGGCATCACATTCGGATCAAAGACCCGTATGTAACAGCCATGGGGTCCAGTTAGTAGTTCTGCAGTCGCACATGCACTCATATGAATGGAAAACCTCGCGCGGAAACAGGGCGCAACGTCTGGTATATTTGCAGAAAAAGCCTCCTATTTTGTGGATTGAACAATATCAATTACGTTTTCTTTTGAAGGGAAACTAGTTTGTCTAGTGAAAGTTTTGCCCGCAGGCAGGCTGTACCAGCATTTCTCTTCTGGGCATCACTCCTATGCGGCCTTTACATGCCTTCATCTTCCCGAATTCCACCGGACAAATCTTTCTCCATTCACCTGCACTATGTGGCAGGATTACTGTACAATCTCTTACTTCGTTTTAAACCCAAAAGGCGCACCTAATATGCTTCATCCGCGCCGCAAGAAGAGGATCGATTCCCAGTCAGAAACGTAACGGCATGCGGGGACCGACCCAGTGTTGCCATATCTGCCGAAGGGGGCCCTGGGTGTCCTGGGCTCCGTGTTGCCCGCTGGGCGCTCTCCGGCGCCTAATCGCTGGCGTGTCATGCATGCGGGAAACTATGTGTGTGCGGGGCCAAGCTTCTCTGTTGCTACGGCAAAGCTGTCAAATCACGTTTCACTTGTTACGCTGGGGCCCGCAAGATGGTACTTGTCCGTGTTGGCGCCCGACAATGTACAGTACACGAGAACAGCAGAAGCTATTTGATGTTTCAAACTAACGTAACCTAACGCAGAGTACACCCTTGACGCCAAAAACCTTCCGAGCATCCCCCTAAAATCCCCCTATTCCCCGACACAGTGGACATTACCGTATTTACTCACATATTGATCGCACCCCTGAAGTTCGTCGTCAAAACAGGTCTTTTTTATTTCCCGCGCAATGATCGCACCCTGAGCTTGCCGCAGCAATATGTCGTATGTGTGTCAAGTCTAGCTGATGGTCATGCTCAGCTATGCTTCCTCTTTTTGTCAAAGTGGACATTGCTGCGTTTTTGCCGCAGACGTTCCAATATTAGCGATATCGGATAGAATGAGTTGATTAGTGCTGCGGACGAAATTCAATTAATGCACATAATGTACTCACCAGACGAAAAAAAAATCCTCCGTCGCATGCCCCCGCGCGAGGGACACGAGTAAATGCAGAGCATTGGGGTCGTTTACGTGGCGTAGGGTTGGTGGTGGTGGTGGTGGTAGTTGTTGGTGGTAGTTGTTGGTGGTGGTAGTTGGGTTTGAGAGAGAGAGAGAGAGGAGAGAGACGTAAGTAGGTAACGTCAACTTGTTGTTATTTATTGCCATCACTTGCACCCCCCAATCGGTGGGATCTTTATTGTTTCTCTTCTTCTTTTATCTCTCGAGGGGGGGGGGGGGCCTGGGGATGGAGGGGTGTTCAGTCGGTTGTCGACGTCGCAGTACTAGTTGAAGGTCTTGCTTCCATCGCTTATCAACTGCGACCGCCGACGAACGCAAGAGGAGAGAGCGCAGGAGTTGGCTAGAGTGGAGCCCGCGCCAACCCGCTTTATAGGGGGTGGTTGTATTGCGGTAACGTTTAGTGTTTGGGGGGTTGGTGCTATCACGTGTACACCACGCAGCTATCACGCCGCTAGCACGCCGCTGAGTCGCCAACGCACGCCGCTGACGACGTAGTTTGAATGAGTCAAGGATATAAGGCGCGTTCGTAGCCTTTGATTCTGTGTCGTTTTGTGGCGCAGTGGGTAGAGCACCATGTACCTTGCGTTCCACCCGCAGGGTCGTGGGATCGAAACCAGGCGCCGGTAACTGTTATCTCTTTTTCTTTTTATAGTGTAGGCGGAGGCTGGCTGCTGCGGACGCCGACACACGGGTGACATCGTGAGTTATACAAATGCTCTGGATTTAAAAAACACGCGCTTAACTTGCTGCATCGGCAGCCGTGTCTGGAGTTCTGATACCCCGCACTGTGACAGCAGGCGCCACTTAATGATTGAACTTAGTGCCTAGAATATCCTGTAAATTCTTGGCGCTATAGTTTAACTGTTGTCACCTCGCGGCAAACTCGTTCCAGCAAGTTCGGTAATTTATGAAAACACTGCATTTTGCGTCACTTTGCAATGCGGCTGGAAGTGCTCCGTGGGGTATTTATTGTTTTATTTATTGTGGTTATTATGTTCAGGAGACATATTGTAAAACTTCTGGTTCGCAAATTGCTTGCGTTTTCAGCGCTGAAACGCTTTAACGAAAAATTTACCTCGCGTAATGAAGGCACCCCTAAACTTGCATCTTAATTCGGGAAAAAAAGTGCGATCATTACGCGAGTAAACACGGTACCTCACGAATAGGTTGAGTGCTGCGAACGAGTGCAACTGCGTCGTTTTGAACCAAGTGGCGCGTATGTCAGTGAAATCCGGGGCCTAATTGTTTAAAATAGACGCCATCGTTTTGAAATGACGCGGTGGCGCCATGCAAATGCATCCGTTCTTTGGCTGGTGCGCCACTTTGAACTGTTGGGCAGCGAGAATGGCCCTGCAGAAAAGCCCTGGGGCAAGAGCACAAAGCAACAGGCGAAACGACTGTGGGCAGAGCGTGTCGCTTTACGCTCTTGATACAGTGCTTTTCTGCAGGGCCATTCTCACTTCCCAACACATCGAAGTGGCGCATCAGCCAAAGAACAGATATATTTGCATGGTGCCAACACGTCGTTTCAAAACGATGGCCTCTGGTTTTAAAGAACTTGGCCCCCGATGGCCTGTTCAAGTGCGGTCATCCATTCTAGGACAACAAGAGAAATAATGCTGCCGAAAATTTTGCGAGCGGTAGCCCAAACTCCAGCGATTTGTTTAACAGCGCTTGCGAATTGCCAGCACTTGAGCACCGCGGCTTGGGAAAGGGCCTTACATGCACAAGCTGTGACCCTACCGTCGTATCTAATCGGTGTACGCGCGAAAGATTTCTTCAAAGCCATTATTTTTGTTTTTGTACTCAAGCAAGCATAAGAATGCACTTTTTTGGACGTGCGTAATCGCATGCAACGGCGGTGTCGGCCTGTTGCCATGGCTAATGTGTCGACGGCTATACCGAATTTCGTGTTCTGGGCCTTGGCAAAGTCGTACAACTTTTTCCTTATATTCATTGATTGATTGATTGTAGGGTTTAACGCGCCCACGCAACGCAGGCCATGAGGCGCGCAGTAGTAGAGGGCTCCGGAATAATTTGGACCACATGGCGATCCTTGACGTGTGCCGAAATCTTATACACACGGACGTTCTTGCTTTGCGCCTCCATCAAGAAAGTGGACAGCCGCAGCTGGGAATCGAACCGGCGACCTCGTGCGGAGCGGCGCAACGCATTAACCACTGAGCCACCGCGACGGGTCTTTTTCTTATTTGCCGGGTAGCAATGGAGAAATCTTCACTGATAGGAAATCCCGTTCCTTTAAGTTTTCGCGCTGATGACAGTAGTTACTGTTTGTCTTTGAAGAATGCAAATGTTGCTATTATTCGCCTGTTTTTACCTTCTGTGTATTTGAGTACTCCATGTACGCGTTCAAAATGCGTGCTGATTTGGGTAACTCTAATATTTTCGAGCACAATTTGGTTATTGTTTTTTCCTATTAGGCCCAATCTTTATCGGGATCATCAACGAGTCCAAAAAACTGCAAGTTTGACCTTCGCTGTCTATTTTCTGCGTCATTGCAACGGGACGCGATATTCGTTACATGATGGGAAACTTTAAGCATTGTTTTTTCGGCTGTTTATGTATCAGCGGTACTTTAGGATGCATAGTTTGATTATACTGATACAAATGTTGATTTCAGCGCCGAGATTTCATTAACGTAAGTCCCCGGTCCCTCTTTGATGCATTTAGGTTAGCCATCAGCGTCTCGTCTGTCTCTTGACGTTTGCGGGTTGTCTCGAGAGCTGCAATAAAGCCTCAGACTTGGTTTTGCTCATCGTCACGGGGTTTGACTCGACATTACCCGAAAGCATAAGTAGATGCCTAGACAAGCAAGAGCCCATGAAACGCGAGAATGACACTGTTCGCCTCAGCTCATCAAACCACTCTGACAGACGCGAGACCATAAATCATGCAGTAATCTCGACAAGTTACTGATGCAGCACGTCTCAAGTAAATAACTGCAGTAACAGGGGACATAAGCCATGCATTCTGGCTGCAGCGCCGTGCCCTAGTAGGGCAGTGCCGTGCCCTAAGTAGACCGCTGCTGAGGGCCTTTTGAATCCCGCTGCTTCCGTGAAGAGCGTTGTCGATGGCGTTCAAGGTTTCCAGATAGGTGGGGTCATCATGTCCACATTCGGCGCTAGGAGCACCGAAGCATGCCACATGGAATTCCCGTCACCTCGGATCCGCTCGCAGATACAGCGAAGTGAAGCGCAGAAAACCCAGGTAACTTTAGCCTGAAATAACAGGGAATCTCCTGATCTCCAGTTTCTTTGTGCCCTTATCAAAAACCACCTTCCTCAAGAGTGGTGAATAGAACTTTGAATCTCACTGAGTGCGTGTAACCCGCAGCAAAGAGGGTAGTAAAAATGCACCATACCTCCTCCTCCCTACCGATTCATGCCTAATCCCCACCGATAATTACGAGGGCGGTGACAACGCTGAAGTTCCGCTCCTGGCACCTGGACAACCTAGACATCGCCTCTCACCGGAAGAAAACCTCGTTTTAACCACTTAGATTTTACCCCACCCAAACAAACGCAATCGCGTTGCTGCGTTTACGGATACGACGAATGATTATTTGGAAATCTGATGTCAACAATGACTCTTTCCTTCTGATTTCCAACACAGTACAATAGTGCAACCGGCTAAATTTCTATTATGCGTCAGGTGCGCCATTGCCTGAGGACTTCTTTATGCGAGCTTACAATGCTAGTGGCAAAGTCTACGACATTTTATTCTTATGTCATAAAAGCGTCCAGAAGTTTTAAGTGGATGAGAGAGTAAGGCGAATAATAACAAAGCTGTGCGGCAAAAAGCGACACGGAAAGTCAGCCGCAGTTCAGGTATTATTGCAACAAAAAAATAAAACCGCACACCCAGATGGCTGACAAACGAACAATACTTAACCGAAAGTTAAAACCAAACGCACATTGAAAGAAACAAATAACAGCAAGACGCTTACCACCATAACACATATTGTTGGTTTACTGCTGCAAGTATTAGTAGCCACCAAAAAATTGAAATTCACTAACCAGGCACGCATGAAACCTCAGCGAGATCACTTCGACGGGTGCAGAATTGAGGCACCACCATGTAATAACGGGAGCTAAAGTTCAAACAAACACAACGCGCTCCTTAGTATTTGTCCTTTTCCACAGGGCTAGAGCTAAAAGCAATATTTTGTTACTTCATTGGGGCAGTGCTTTCCTGTCACTGCCCCTCAATCCAGCACTCTAAAATAATGCTTTGTATGCGTCCGTGTCATACCATGTGCAGCTCGGGCCAACGTTAATATAGTTTGAGAGATGGCCTACCTCTTAGCAGGGATGGCTGTTTAGCTAGTTTTAACAAGGCTGGTTTGCGGGAACGCATTATTTTTTTCGATAACAATATTTTTGTATTACTATCGGTTTGCATTACCTATACTTATAACATGGCAGCATACGCTGAGTTCTATGTTTTTAGCGTAGGATCCTGCTACCTCCCTTCTATAGCATTGCAACGAAAGATCACTACTCGGGCTGATGCGTTGAGTGTTTTTCTTGGCTTGATAATCTCGGGCAGACCCTAATGTGGTGATGCTGTTGGTGTTTCACCTTCTCAAATTGCATATCTGATTTTCGGTCACGCGTACTTGTGATAATCGGTTGCCTTCTGAACAAACACAACATCGTGAGATATTTTTATACAACAACAGAGTACGTATAATTTTTTTCAAGCGCCTGGGTTTATTGCAGCCACCCTGGAACAGACTTACCATAATGTTGATTCGGGAAATCACTTCGAAAAAGAAGATCGCTCCACCCGGAACTTCGTGTTTTCTTCGTTTTAACCGGTAACATCAAGTTACAACTGATTACCTTAGTTTTGCTGATTGCTACCGCCTGTTTGAATTTCGTAGCCATGATGCTACTGACCGCTCTCTACAGAGAGTGAAAGTTATCAGTTGCTCATGAAGTGCTCACAGCGAACAGGTATTTTATGCAGAAATGCATTATAGTGGGAGTTGTCGTGCGTCCCTTGGCCGGCGTGCTCAGCGCGTCTGATGATGATTGTGGCCATGATGCTCCTAGGGATTGGCCAACCTAAACAATCCATCACGAGATAGCTTCGCGTTCAACCACCATCGTCATCTTCCCGTAGGGGAACCGCTGACAAAGAAGAAGGAGAAGAAGACAAAGCTGCGAAGAGGAGGGCTGCGTGAGTTTTGGCTACCGTTATCCTCCTCGGCCGGCGCATCTTCCCGATCTGAACCCGGTCGAAGAGCGGCTCATCGCGCCTCGACTACCCTTCATGAGCATCAGGCGGCTGACTCGAGGAAACGGGCCGTTTGGAATCAAGGGACAGGCGGTGAACGTGCCCATCGACGTATCGAAGGTTGTGCGGTGCCTTCCTGGCATGGCACCCGAGGATGTTGCGTTCGACGTTCACATCAAGCGGAGGCTGATGAGTCCGGCAACGTACAAGCGCGGGTTGGTGAAGCGCGGCAATATCCTGGCTTGGCTCAAGCACCTTGAACACGCCCCGCTGTATCGCGCCATCAACATTCGGGTCGATTGGAGTCGGCTCGATCACTTCGATGACGGCGGCGAACGAGAGGAACCGCAGGAAGACGACGTCGATGATGCTGACGGTGAGTTCGAAACGATTCCCGACGACTTTGACGTGAACGATCCACTGCAGTTGGCGGTTGCGTTCAACGCGGTCTCGAAGACGCTTCTCTATAGGCACCGGACACTGCAGTTTGCGCGCGACTCCAGCGCCGCCTCTCGCCGCCGCTTAGCAACTCCGGGTCGGTGGTTGTCGCGACCGGCTGTTCAGCGCACGTAAAAACACACGCGCTGCGTGCGGTTCGACGTTGTGTGGCGGAAGTTTTTTAAGAAACATAGTTATAATTGCAAGTTGCAGGGTCCGAAAGGATCAAAAGGCTGCAGGAAAGAATTAGTGGCAGCGCCGCTACTGCTGCTCGAAGGACAGCCACAATCGCAAAAGGCAGCCTGCCATCGTTCTGTACAGGTTTCTCGCTCGGGCAGCCGTGGGAGAATAAGCGTCGCAAGAAATGATTTTAGCAGTAAGAAAAGTCAAGGAAGTAAGAAAGTCATGACATTTTTTGTCAGTGGAAGGAGTAAAATAATGAGTACGATTACCGTTTATGCGCAGCGCAGACACGAAGGGCCGTAAAACTAAAACGTTTGCTTTCAGTGTTCATGAACATCACGCGCTGCGATGAATCGCATGCCATCGTAGTAGTTGCATAACACAAGGTATTACCGCTTCCGCCACTATTTTTATCAGCAGTAACCTTTTTTAGCGACATTCACGGCACCTAATGGATACCAAAAGGCGGCACAAGAATATGCATTCACAGCACTTCGCGGGTGATGCCAAAAGCAATGTCAAGACGGTCAATACGCATCTCGCTTACTGCCCTGCTTTGTTCCCCGACGTGTAGTACATAGTTCGGCCACGCATTCCAAGCGAGAGCGTGGAAAGCTATCTAAGGGAAAGGTTGCATTCACTCGCGCTGACTTCTTTAATGCGTTTTGCGTACTCTGAAAGTTGAGGTTATTATTGTTTAAACAGAGGATAGGGAGGAGAATTCTTTAAAGGGGCACTGACACAAAATTTGAAGGCGAGATAACTTCGGAGATAGATTGGTGGGAACACATATACATCATCTGCAAAATATCAGCGGTGAATACAGCCTAGAACATATTTAAAATCAATTCTGAAGTGTGCGAAACGCAACCGAGCGGCCAGCAGAGGACCACGCGCAAGTGTAAATAACAACATCCAAACACGTCACGAGTTTGTGTTTGCCGCTTCCGCACTGCCGGCTCGCCGCTCCAATCGGAGGGCGGAGGGCGGAGCTTCTGCTCTCGAGAACGAACGACCCGATCGTTGGCGGCGGAGGCGCCGTGATTTCGTCAGCTCATCGGGCAGCTGGCCGCGACCCAAAGTTCTACAGCGATTCCAGGCACTCTGTTTCTATACTGTTTATTACCATTGGATGCGGAAACGCGCCGGAGGCACGAAAAGCCCACTGAGCAAGGCCGCACGGTCGCTGTGCAGGCGGCGGCCACGGCCGCGAAGTGGCCCACGCCGGCGCAGGTAGCTCGAGTGATAGCTTGTTACCGCTGCACGAAATTGTCCCCAAGTCCCGACCATGGTGGCTTACATGAGAAAGGAGTTAATGATGCCATGGCGGATTGCATTACAAATTGTCATCTGCACCGCTTACGAGAGCGGCACTCGAATATCCGCCGCAGTGCTAAGCCGAACACATCTGTAGGCGGACCTGTAGGCAGACCGGCCGGCTGCTCCCAGCGCGCGTCTTGCCACCACCGTCTCGAGCGTCGCCCGTCGTTCGTTAGGCGCGGTAGAATTTGCACTCGCAGCGCCTGCGTCACATCCACGGTCGCTTTTTAATTAGGCGCCTCACGAGATCAGTACGGGGGGGCATTCGCAGAAAACTGCCGTCGATGCGGATTCGACAGTGCTACGGCGGCTCTGCTCTGTAACTGTGATATCCCTCCGACGGTCACGTGGTCAGCTTTTGTTCACACAAAATCCATCGTTTCGCGGCACTCGCTGAAACCGAAACTGCGACTGGCCGCATTGAAAATGCTCTAATTAAACAACCGTCGCACGCTGAAGCAAATGAGGTTTCTACAGGTTATAAGTAGGTCACTAGCTACTTATCGCAACAAAAAAAACAAGATGCAAAATTTTTGTGTCAGTGCCCCTTTAATGCGTTTGCGTACTCTGAATGTTGAGGTTACTATTGTTTAAGCAGAGGGTGGGGAGGAGGAGGAAACATTTTTTCGGAGAATTCCGAACGGCCTGAACAAACTGTATCACAATTAGCCGCTAAGACTACTCTAACATTACTCACAAGATAGAAGCCGAAACTAAACGGAATCTTCGTAAAGACAACCGCCGCTCCGCAGCTGATTTCGAACTCTGTGCTGCGTTTCTTTGTCAACAGCTAATAACGTTTGGAATGCATTTTTAATTAGTGTCGACACCAACCGAGCTGAAGAAGGGCAAACGAAAAAGTAACTGTAGTGTGGTTGCGCGAACAGAGGAAACAATAACACAAACACGCTTCTGTCGTGGAGCGCCGTTGTATAGGCTTGCTACTGACCTGAATTGGCGCTGTAAATAAGCTTCCCTTGCTGAGAATGGGACTTGGCAATGATGTCTGTCCCGTCAATTTCTTTCACGGCGCACACGCGCGCGGGAACGTACAATCTCTGTAACTTCTTGCGCACGCGAGGCCGACAGTAGTAGTTCAGCTCCGTAATTGTGCGAAAAATCGCACAGAAGCACTTGAGACACGGGGAAACCATTCGCCAGAACAGTTTTCAAGGTCGAGACACCTTTCAAAAACAATTGCAGAATTGCAAAAACAAACCGAGGGGTGCGAATATATGAATGCGCGGCCGCCGTCTGCCTGTCACCGACCCGAAGTTAGCTCAAGACTCCGCGGGGCGGCGCTGGGTGTACTTATTCGTCGCGCCCTCTGAGCAGTGACCGGTGCCTATAACGAAGCGGAAATGACGGGTGTGGGAAAAGAAAAAAATAAATTATTACGCTCACACTCTCGCCTCTCTCTTCGCCATTAATCGCATCACACTCATCGGCGCACCCAATGCATTTCTGCATCCTCACAATCCCCCTCGGGGAGGTGCGGGGATTTTTTTGTGTAAGATTGTACTGCATTTATCCGGATTGATGTTTCATAACAGCAATTCAATTTCTGCATGCAGTAAAAAATGTGTCCTTGTGTGCACTGCTGTCGTACACAATTTTTGAACGCGTGTTTTATCGATACCTTTTTAAACCACGAAATAAAAGAGCAGAAAATTTTGCTTTATTTCCCATGAACGCTCACGTAACACACGTAAACCATAAGTAAGTTTGCTAACGCATTAAACAGTTAAACAAATTTTAAGCTCAAAATGTAAGGACATTGCAAGAAATATGTCGTTATAAGAGTGAATGTATTAAACATGTGTTGTGATAAGTGCAATAGGATGGCCTCATAGTCACCGTAATCGCTCCAGCAATATACAGCCAGCTGTTGCAAGGAAATTGGGCCTACATTGTCGCTCTCCACCCTCGTCGCAAGTTTCTTTAATGACCTTCTATGCCTTCATAGTTACCACGTCCTTGGCTGCGCACTGCGTGTTATAACGGTTTATTTACCACCTTCCAAACAATGGTGGTGTGACTTCCGCAGTATTTCATACAGCGGCGTGCACTCGCTTTCCTTCTTGGAAACTCTACAATAGTGGTGTAGCCGCTTTAAAAAAATGTGTAGCACCAATACAACGCAACAGTGTAATCGTCTATACAGCAATGTCGCGGCCCCATTGAGAGTGTAACAAAATTGCAGTAGGAGATTCGAGCGCAAACCGTGCAGGCATATCTTTGCCTGAATTTACCACGTACGAGACGAAGTGCTGAAAAACAAGTTTAACGAAACGCGCACGCGGGAACATTATTACATTTATTAATAAACTGCTGTATTTAAAGCATAAAATACTATTGGGACAGTGAAGCAGTAAAAATTTTAAAGTAAAAAGTATAGCCAAACATTTTCTTCGCTTGTATCGACGAAAAGCAACCAGGACAATACCTTGTACATAAACATATATTTGTACAGACACTTTCGTACTACCTTATTCTTCATTTAAAGCGATATTGTAGCGGCCAAGATCTTCTGCAGCTTGTACGGTTTGTATACCGATGCAATACTGAGAGCAGGGGATGAGGGGCACCGCCTTTTGTAATACAGGACCATAGTTCGAGCGTGTTCAACCGTCAAGAGACAACGGCAGGTCGGGAACTTTGAGACGCTACCAATAGCAAGACTCTTACGGAAAATAATGTTCTAACTATGTACGTAACATGTAATTTTCGTAAACGAGGCGCTTTAAATGAGACCCGCCGCGGTCGGCTCAATGGCTAGGCATTGTGCAGCAGAGCACGAGGACGCGGTTTCGATTCCCGGCCACGACGACCGCTTTTCTATGGAGGCGATAAGCAAAACTACCTGTGTCTTCGAGATTTCAACACGTTAAAGATCCCCAGGCGGTAAAATTTAATCCGGAGCCCTCCACTACTGCGCGCCTCATCGCTTGCCTTGCCTCGGTGTGTTAAGCTCTATGTCGCGAGTGCGTTTAACGTTGTCACCCGGAATTACAGCATTGAAAGAGACGACGACAGTTCGTTGCTTCCAGAGGATGCTGAAGTCCGACAGGAGGGTTGGGCTGGCGAGGGCAGGAAAGCCGCCTCAAGCGTCGTAGGTGTGCTCCGACGCGACTTACTGCCCGCGGGGCGTCCTGTCAAAGAGGGCTGCGGAGCTGCCACGTAGGTTCACGCGTCGGCGTAGGGATAAGCGGGGTCGCAGTTCAACACAGCCGCTTGACCATTCCCGAGGGCCGTCCCCCGCTGCACTTTTTCCTCTCCTTTTATACACTTTCCAGTAAAGGAGAAGTCGAACTTCCCGGAAACGCGGAGCGTGCCCTAGCACCCCCCGTCGGCACAACCCGCAACTCGTTTATTATCGCTGTGCACATGGCGCCTGGCCTGCTTCATTCCGTCTTTCAAGGCAGATTGCGCTTGCCTCGCTACATTTCTTTCCGGTACATTTAATTGTGAGTAGTCCGCACTCACAAGGCAAGAAAATCAAAACACAAACAAGGAAATGCAACAACAGAACAAACATAATGGGGAAAAAATTATTTCAGCCAATGTACTACTCTATGCAATATACACGGCATGGCACTGGTGATACGGATGCCCTCGTGGTAATCGTGGTAATCGTGGTAGAAAAAATTCTTTCGCCATGAGATGAGGTGTTCGTCGAAGTCGAAACGTCGAAAAACAAAAGGAAAGTGAACGCGAAGCTTGTGTGTGAAATTACTAAAACGTTCGTTGCTTGATTTCGCTCACCACGGTTGTACACAACAATAGTTAGGCGCCCCCCCCCCCCCCAAGTCCTGGGAACTAACAGTGCATTTGGCATATAGTTGGTCCGGTGAGCCTACCTTGGTTGAGGTTCAACAAACCTCTCTAGCATTTCCGAGGCTGCACTGGTTTTTTAATTCCCGTACGAGCAGTTCTGCTTCTTCGGGACTTGGCAGATCAGTCATTTTTAGGGGTTTCATTAACTTGCCCTGGTTAATGCTATAAAGAGTGAGCGGGCATATATATATATATACCAACCACAACTTTGGGATATACTTTATATTTTCGCGTGATTTATATTCCCATAAGAGGGCACGCGGGGGGGGGGGGGTGTAGGGGTATCACGTTTCCGAAGAATTTCTAACGATTTTTATGTATATTCCAAAAAAAGCCACATTCGTTGTTCGCGCTTCAAAACGAAGCGCACCTCTCACTGTTCTATATGAGGTCTGAACGAGGCGGCAAAATGATTCACTTGTTCTTGAAGTATTCGCAGGTGCAAGTGGCTATATGCTGCTGCCAGTCGCCGATGCGGGTAAAGGCTGCCTGGCAGCGCGTAGAACCGCGTCTTCGGATACCTAATATTTGGCGTTCGAGCGCTCTACCACGACGCAGCTGTTTTTGAAAGTGCCCTAAATGTACTATTTCCTCACAGTCGTCACCGTGACAAGTTTTATCGTGCGGAGGAAGGCAAAAAGAAGCGAAATACAACTAAAACACTCCGTGTGCCCCTACCAGCCACGCAGCGCTAATCCCGTAAACGCCGCGGAGAAGCGGCGGCAGGAGGCGCAGCGATCGCGAAGCTCGAGGCGTATAGTAGTTATTCCGACAGCTGCGTGACGCCTACCTGAAACCGTTCTTTGCGAGAGTACTCGGCACGCAGGAACGGAGAACGTACGACCAGGAACAACAGCTCGGCTGTAAAAAAAACCCTACTATATATTAACTGCGAGGTCTACAAGATGATAAAGAAATAATTGTAGCCAGGTAGTATATGACAGCAATAACCGTTAAACTTCGCAAAGGTCGGGATAAGGAAGAACAAGAGGGCGAAGCGCTGACTAACAAGCTAATGGTTTATTTTCCTGAACGGAAGTACAAAGGCATGAAGAAAGGGGGTGGTGCACAAACAAACACAAACTTGCAAACTTTGCAAAAAGAGGGAATCGGACAGATAGGTTATTTCTTTTATTAGTTGGGCCAATGACGGATCGCTCACACACGTGTCACCACGTTCAAAAAGGCAGTGCGCCTCCTAAAGTTCACGAGTAGGGTGGTCCTTCTATGTTTTAATTATATGAAACTTCTTCAACAGAGCTTTGCATTCGCGTTTTTCACAGTGCGCCGAAAGATGACCTAGGGACTCCTTTCAGTGGGTTCGCATGTTCACGCAGGTGATACTAATAACATCGTCCTGTTCGTCCTACATAACATCGTTTTGCGAAAAAAAGAAAAGATTTCATAGATAAAATTTACTCATCCCATATTTTTATCGTGTTTCTGCGTAGAGGAGGTGTTTTGTTGCCTTCTTCATTGCCCGTGTACAAAGATCATCAAGTCTTTTTGGGGGCCGATAAAAAACCACCTCACGCCCGTTTTTCGCGCGACTATTTTTACGTTCTGGGAGATGCGGTGAATGTACGGTATCACGGGAAACTGTGTTTTTTTTTTTCCTTTTCTTGCTCATGAGGACTGTCTTGATCTACAAATGGCTTCTTTTTTAGTTAGCAAGTCAAGCGCTCTGAAAACACTACTGACGACGGAGGCAGAAAACCCTCTTCTTTAGTTGGTCAAATTGCCTGGATAAACTAGATTCTACCGCATGCTCGCTGGAGCACGTGAGAGCGGATTTTAAAGGCACCATGCAGCGCTTACAATCGTCTACTCGGAATGTTTTTTGGGGTAAAATTTGAAGTTTATTGTCAAGCAACGTACTCCCGCAAGAATTATGAAAATCCATTCTCTATGACCGAAACTACGTGCGATGAGAAGTCGCGCATGATCGTTCCCTCTGTACTCGGCCGTGGACAACGAAATGTTGCGACCGGGTGGGCTGACCCGAGCCGAGCTCCGTCGCCTCCGATATACGTGTGGTAGCGTGGTGTGAAGCGAGCGGTCAGCCGCTGTTGCAGCCGTGAAGAAGTCCAGAAGCCGTAGTCTAACGTAACTGTTTACTCCATAGCGGGAGGTGAGCCGAAGCCAAATAACAATGCCCCGACGGGCTAGGTTACAATACAGGACTCGAGCAGAGTGACAGCATTGATTCTCTGCTCGTACAGGAATGATCTACTGAGCTTGGGCGGCTCTATTTATACCCAAAAGCGTCAACAGTCAAAACAGCGTTCCTTCTAAACTGTGCACACGACACGAACGTCACAGACACACACAACGCTCTTTCCGGAGTTCGTGAGCAGTGGGTAGAATCGGCGCACGTTGAGTCCGAGATAGGCGAGAAAGGAGGACTCCACTGCGATCACGGGGCCTTTCTTGTCCTTGGGGCACGTCTCGACGTGTCACTGGCAACCGCCGGAGTTTGAAGAGCGCCGAAAGCGAGGCGTCTGACCTAAGCTTCTCGAAACGTGAAAACCTGAGTCACCGACACGGTGGGACTTGTTTGAGAAGCGCACGCAGTGGCTTCGCCTCACAGCCGAGGAGTGAGGAGACGAAGCCCAGCGACGGGCTCAGTCGTAACAGCTTCTCCGCCGGGGGTCCGAGATTCCTATGGATAAGGGTCTTCAACCGTTGTCCGGAGGGATGCTTTCGGAGAGAAGTGTTCGCCAGATGGTCGACTCCAGGCCTGAGGTTTAGGGCAGCGGGCTGGAGCTTCACCGGGCCGGTCACTGGACGAGTAGTGGCTCTCCAAGAACGTCTCTGGCTCGGTCAGTCAAGCAATCGAACAACAGAGGAAGACACAACCGCATCTCCGGCAAGTAAGAAGACAAATTCACACTGAAGCTCTACCAGGCTTTTAGTTGCGAAAACGTACGCTAAAAACTAAGTGCACTAGTTCTGTCTTAGCCCAGCAGTAGTTTAGACAAGTGCACAAACTTGAAAGGTGACATTTGGCGTGATTGGAAATGTCCCACACAAAAAGAACATAACTGTAAAGGGCGAAACCTGATACAGGAAAAACTGGGAAATTGAGAAAGCTTGGCGTCTAGAAGCCACTTCGTGCACTGAGAACTGCGATTTGAGCTCTCGTCATTGCCCTGAGCTTTCCCCTTTTTGTACCGTATTTTAGGTGCCCCCGCTCTCTGAAAGCGACTGCGACCGGTCGAGAGGATATCGGCCTTCTTCCGAGACGTGTCTCCAGCGCGCGAAGAAAACTGCCCTACTTACCACCGCTCGAGCAAGGCGTGCGCTTCCATTTTCGGCCGCTGCGCGGTCCGCGAGAGACCCGGCGCAAAGCGAGTGTGCAGCGCTGCCACTCGGCAGGCGCTGATAAGTTCTCTAGCCGCATTTGTTTACGACACTGTCGGCAAGCGAACACCGCTGGGTGTTTTCGCTCTCCTTTCCAGCTGTCAAGGCCAATTTAGGCGCGGGCGGCCCGGTATCAGAAGACGGCTCAACCCCAGGTGACACCTGAATGCCTACGTGCTCGGTTGGCCGTTGCCTGACATCGAGTATCTGAGTTTCAGGTGGAACGCTAGCGACTCGCTCCGTTGCGGCGCCGTCGCTACGCTTATCTGCACCGTGAACATCGTTCAGTGTCTCGACTGCCACCTCTGCCTCACCGTTGCTAGGTTCTGAACTTGCCTCCTGAGAAACGCCCGCCGTTTCAACGAACTCGTGTTGCGGCCTTTCGCTAACGTCCCGCTTTAGGCTTTCCCGCGGAACGGCATTAGCCCGCGAACTGCGCGCGTTGGGCCGACGGCCGTTTTCAATTGAAGACCTCCCGTGAACCTGCGCACTTTGAACACGACGACGCTGGCACATCTCCGCTCACAGGGGCCTTACACACAGTGTACTTACGCTGCCCTCTGTCGTGAGCGTCCGGAAATGACCAATCCTCGCTATCTGTCTGATTTTTGCCGTTCCCTTTAGAGGTGGCGACAGTATGGTTACGTGAGCTCTTCGCAGCGAGCCCAGCTGGTTCTTTCCTCGGCAGTTTCTCGAAATTTTACCCCTTGTCGCGTAACAGCTGATCCGACCTGTTCGAGAATAGGTACCTGTATTCCGGAAGAAGTTGTGGGGATACTACCGCCTGCGTGACAAGTTTACCAAACAAACCTGCGATGCTGACCCTATCAATCGGCAGGCGCACGTTTCGTGCTTCCAGGGCCTACTTTACCAAAACACACTGTCCCGTCAGCGGATCATGTTCGACGTACGAAGCGTCGATCATGTCTACCGTCGCCGGGGAGTCGCGAAGAACTCGACACGGTCTACCGTTGACCACTAGCTCACGTACGTACGGCTCCAGAAACTCCCTGCTGTCCTCACTCTGATCTAGCACGTGAAAGACGAGTTTTCCCTTCTTGCAACTCGCAGCGAAATGTCCCGTCTCGCCGCAGTTGTAACACGCAGCCTGTCTGCGCGCTTCAAAAGCCTTCTTTCTGCGCTGCTCTGTCTGCTCTCTTTTCATTTTCGCGGCCAGTTTCTCTATCCACGACAATGACTTCCCTTGCTCCACCGTCTTCCTGGGGAGCTCTGCCTTTCGGCCCTGAGATATCAGACCTCGGCCTGAACTCTTTTTGACCGTCTTTCGGCCCCTGCGCACCTCGACGTGCGACGAACTCCTCGGCTAGCTGAGCTGCCTGATCCACAGTATTTATCCCTGGCCTATCTTGCACCAGAGCCTCAGGTTTTCTGGTAGAGGGCGGTAAAACTGCTCAAGACCGAAGCACTCAGCTACCTTGTCGTGCTCTCCGAAAGCCTTTGCCTCTTTGAGCCACTGTTCCATGTTTGCCCTCAGTTTATCGGCGAACTCCGAGTACGACTCGCCCTTAGCTTTCTCAGCTTCACGGAATTTCTGGCGAAACGCCTCTGCTGACAGCCTGTACTTACGCAACAGCTTGACTTGATTTTCCCTTAGTCCTCCGCCTCCTCCTTTGCGAAGCGTGACATCACGTCGGATGTCTCACCTGGCAAAAGCGTAAGCACTTTTGCGGCCATGAGTCTCGGCTAAACTGGACCCTCTCGCACGTACGCTCGAAGTTGCCCAAAAAAACACCGATGTCTTCTACCTTGCAGGGTCGCATTAGGCCACTCATTCACAACGTAGGTCGCTCAGTCGCCGCAGACTGCACGCTTGAAGCGCTGCTGTCACTCTCACGCCTAGATCGAGATGCCTCGATGTCTAGACGCTTCATTCCAGCTCATGCTGTCGCTCCGGTTGTTGTTACTGTTTCTGCCTCTCGAGCTCCGGTTCTCGCTTTTTCTCCTCGCGTCCCTCTCGCTGGCGCTCAGCCTCTGCCTCTCTAGCCTGACGTTTTGCGGTCTCCCTTGCCATTGATCATCTCAATGCACTCAGACAGCTCGTCATCGTCAGCCCCTAACAGGGAGTATAGCCTGTATCAGCTCGGGCTTTCTCAGCGCGTCCGTAACATACAAGTGCAACTCTTTTGCAAGCTCCAAACTGCGGTTTTTTCACGCCTTCAAATTCATGGCCGGTCTAGAGTACTGATTTTCCCCTGCTCCAAAAATGTTTTGCGCGAATAACCCACACGACAAAACACACGCCCTAACAGCTATCCTCAAAAGCCTGGTAAAACTCAGTGAAGAAAAGTCCCGCACTCACCAATGACCGCCGTGAATTCTGCGAAGTCCGAAGCCGCTTGACGTCCGTGGTGTTGGATATCGCACCGCTGGCTCTAGCTGTTACGAAGCTGCCATTCGACCGCTGCCAGCCAGTTGTTGCGACCGGGCGGGCCGACCCGAGCCGAGCTCCGTCGCCTCCGACATACTTGTGGTAGCGTGGTGTGAAGCGAGCGGCCAGCCGCTTTGCAGCCCTGAAGAAGTCCAGAAGCCGTATGCAAACGTAACTGTTTACTTCATAGGCAGAGGTGACCCGAAGCCAAAGCACTATGCCGCGACGGGCGAGTTTACAATACAGGACTCGAGGAGAGTGACAGCCTTGATTGTCTGCTCAAACAGGACTGATCTAGAGCGCTTGGGCGGCTCTATTTATACCCAAAAG
Source organism: Haemaphysalis longicornis (assembly GCA_013339765.2). NCBI lineage: Eukaryota > Metazoa > Arthropoda > Arachnida > Ixodida > Ixodidae > Haemaphysalis > Haemaphysalis longicornis. The sequence goes on from CM023452.1 coordinate 88,134,010, forward strand.
CGGCAACGGTCAAAACAGCGCTCCCTCTAGAATGTGCACACAGCCTCGAATGTCACAGACACACACAACACTCTTTCCAGGGTTCGTGAGCAGTCGGTAGCATCGGCACACGTTGAGTCCGAGAGAGGGCAGAGAGGAGGACTCCGCTGCGATCGCGGGGCCTCTGTGTCCTTGGGGTGCGTCTCGACGTGTCGCTGGCAACCGCCGGAGTTTGAAGCTCGCCGAAAGCGAGGCGACTGACCCACGCTTGTCGAAACGTGAAAAGCTGAATCACCGACACAGTGGGACTTGTTTGAAAGGCGCACGTAGTGGCTTCGCCTCACAGCCGAGGAGTGATGAGACGAAGCACAGCGACGGGATCAGTCGTAACAGCGACGAAAGCCGCACTCTCTCTCCCAGAGAGAGGGGCGGCTCACGGCGTTCTCTTCGCCGGCTTTCGACATAGCACAGGCCGGGGGGTTTGCCCTTTTTTCTTCGTAATGTTTGTGGGACTGTTTACGGTCTGGTGACACAAAACAAGTAGGCATGACTGCCTGCTCGCAAGCTCGCCCTCAGTTCGGAAGGGCTTTTATGAAGCATTTCACGTTTGCTGCCGAGTGGTCTCGTTGAAAGTGGAGTATTGAGTTCATCCCTAAACTCCTCCCGCACTCGAAACAAAAAAGAAACGCCACATCTCTGCGCACACATTCAGGCATAGAAGAGGTTGGTACACAGGGCCAACAACGGCGGATCGTCACTGGGAAATCGAGACATAAGCCAAGACGTTCACCAGCGACAGCAAATAGTACAGCCATGGTCACAATGACGTTTTTTATGCCATGCCAGGGTTGCATAATGAGGAAAACTGAAGAGCGCGCAGTTGGTTTTTCCATATGTTTCACACTGATTTGAGAGCTCTCTGCTTCACGTGCATGTGTAATATTTCGCTTAAGTGTTCCTGGCGGTGTAATGTAGAGGTTGCGCAGGCTTATTTGCAGTGCTCAAAGAGTGTTGCAAGGTTCCTTTAAGCAGCCTTTAGCTAAACCCTGTTTGACGAGTTTAGAATGTGCAGATTGTTAAGGTAATAGTGCCTTCGTCGACCGTGCCTAATAAGACACACCAAAAAAGGCCCGGGTTTGAGGAAATTGCAGGTTTAAATTTTTTTCTTTCAATAATGCGGACGTTCCTTCGTCAGCCTAAGTGGTTTTAGATGAGCTTTAAAAATGTCAAATATTAGTTTCCTAGCGTTCAGCTTACTCGCACCCATCTCGGATGCAAAACTCCAGTTTTGCTTTCTGGTCGCTGTTAAAATTTGTGCATATTTTTGTACAATAATATTACATACGCTAGAAGCTCTACCACAAGGAAATGCGTGAGATTAAAAACGATGAGAATCAATGTACAAGTACTTAGAGAGAAAAATTAGCGGAAAGCGTTATTCAGTACCTATATTATCACGAATAGCTATAAAGCTAACGGCTTCAGTCCGTGCATGAGCTGTAAGGCAGTGTAATTATATTATGTAAGTCGTTCCAAACCCGCAAAGCACCAGATGTGACTGTTGTTTCCTTCGAGTTAGTGGGCCATTATGGAAGTGTAGCGGTAAATAGCCGTGCAAAGCTACTGTTCTTAGGGTTAGTAACGTTACGTTCGTCACAAACACAATAACACCATTTAGGTCGCTATTGCATCATCGCTGGTTCGTAATAACTAAATTATTTTGGTGTTAATAGAGGCAGTCCTTGGTTTTGCTCAAAGGGTGTCTACAACATAAAAAAAATTATATTTGTCTACATGGAACCTTAAAGAGGACCTCTGCCGAGTTCAAGATGACGGCTGGCAATATCAAGTATGCCATCTTGTATCCAGCGTTCCACAGCTTCGAAGGCGCTCTAAAGCAGAGGAGAACAGTACACACGGTAACAAGGCGTGGCCCACCTGTCGCCCTTTCTTTGCCGGCTTTCGTAAAATGGCACATCCCTACACTAGGCCCGAATCGCAGTTCGACATTGATGTGCAAGGGGCGCAGGCACAGATGCACCAATGTAAAAAAATAAACGTGTTTGTGGAAGTACCTGGTACTTGAAATTACAAAAACCGCTAGCACCGGTAACGCGGTATGAAACAAAGAGGTGTTGTCACGTTTAGGGCAAAAATGTTGGATTAAAACCTGGAGTAACTAAGCTGTAAAAACAAACTAATAGGTAGTCGCCCTTTATAGCTTTCGTGGGAAGATGTTGCCAAGTGTTAGAATTGGTAGCCTTGCACAGTGACTATCAATGGCGGCAGGGCAAACGTAAAAATTAATATAGGAAACCAGACATCTCGGTATATTAAAAACTTTAAAACTCTAACATTTTTTAAAAAAGTAAAAGCCGTTGTCACACAACCTAATTGCAAAATAAAACGTTGTGCAGTCTGACCGTAAACATGAACTCTTTAAGTTTTAATTTCAATAAAATTTTTTTAGTTCAGTTTTACTTGTTTTCTAGGATGTTTCGTGTAGCAAATGTTTTTAGATGTGTATATCAAAACTGAATTCTTCTGCAATGCACACCGTTGTTCATTGACTTTATATCTTTCTGATATAAATCTGTAACTGTAGTGCTGTGAATAGAAATGATTCGTTTAAAGGAACAGGTGCTCGTGATTAAGGCACAAAGTAGATATGCGAGTTGATTGTAGGGACATATTTTAACGCAAGAACCAGAGTACACGAACTAGTAGAAAACTGAAGCACATCCATGGAGGGGCCCTTATTAGCCAGGGCGTGGCACGAAATTCTTCACTGAAGTGACTTTTATACACTGGTTTTGCAATAAACCATCACACTTGCTTCGGCGGGTCGTTCTTCAAAGCAAAATAAGTAGGCGGTTCAGCTTCACAACGGTTCCACCTAGGGGCATCTTCCTTAGATCAATGCCGATTTGTGGTGGCGATCCGACATGATAAGAGGTGGTGTACAACCATACTTATGTATTGGGGGAAAATGAGGTGAAATATAAGAGAAAGGTAGGCACGCTGCGGCCACGTAAAGTTGTCGGCAGATGTTAAGCGCCCATAGGTAATGAAGACGCCCATAGAGGATACTGTGTGAATAGGCATTTGTTTATGTCCCGTTCACTACAAAGCTTGGCTAACTGCAATTGCGCAAACAGACGATAGCGGTCAGCTTACCTTGGTTATAATGGTCAGGCTATAAATGACTTTGGTGGAGGTTGTCGCTTTGCAGTTGTTCGGGCACTGTGGCTTGCCCTTACCAACAAAAAGGAGGTGTTTGGAAAGTGCAAAGTACTCGTACACACACAACGGAATAATTAAAGTGGCATAATACCCATTGTCACCGCTATTGTTACTGAGTCACACCTGGTAGCAATTGTCCCAATGTTATTGGAAGAACAGGGCTATTGTGACGTTTTAAGGCCGATGTACTGGCATTCACACAAGAATAACTCTGTTGCAAGACACAATATTCTAGATAGAAGCACTTTTCGTACGCCTGTTCAAATTAATTTTCTGGCGTGGCACAACAACCTTTTACGGCAGCGCGCTGACGTTCGCAATAACAATAGGAATCCTAGGGCGCCAACCACATATCAATGCAAAAGCTGTAAACTGGACGTTACCTAGAACCTAATTAAACAGGGTTTGAAAAAGATCCTAAATTAACCAGACCGTTAGTGTTAACGTAAGAAGCAAAGTCGTGTAGGATTAAAAACAAAGGAAAATAGCTTCAATTATCTAATCCACGCTAATTATTCATCTGAGCGGTAAATTAAAGAAGCAAGTCGTGGCAAGATCGCAATAAAAATTTGCGATCATAATTTCGCTACAGCGCTCAACAATTACATGATGAGACCCGCTCTATCTTAAGCATGACGTTACTGTGATGCATCTTGCTAAAGTATGTGGCAGTGTGTGGTTGTAATGGGAGATAATAAATGCCTGTCAACAAACGTAGTTTTCCCTGTCAACGACCGTAGTTTTGGTATTGCACAAAATGACATGAGTGGAAATCACTTAGGCTGGCTGTAACTCATCCAGGTTTTTTTTTTTTTAAACTTCATAGAACACTGACCAATCGGGCGCCCGCCAGCAGCTACGCCGAAACTGCAAAAAACATTCCCCTGCGTTCCCCGTAAGTTGCCCTCAGAGGTGCGATGGGGTGGGGGACCATTCGTTTAGCGTATCAATGCAGGAAGGGGAACGTTGCGTGCGGGTGCGCTTGGTCTTGGACGCAACGGTGGTAATTGAGTGTAGGGCACTTTTGATTTGGCGAAATGGGGGAGAAGAGGCAGCTACGTTGGATGGAATGCTAGCGAAAGAGTTAGAAGGAACCGAAAGACGGCTGGAATACCGCGAGGTGGCCGCCATGCAGAATGAGTGATACCGACATATCCCTGTAGGCCAACCGTGTGCGCTCCACCTTCGTGGGGACGGGGAGGATAAGGTGTCGACAAGGAAGAGGATAGCTGTACAGGATTGGAACTAGGCCAACTAAAGGTTACGAAGGGCTAACGGTCACGCCGGTGGTTAAACAAAACATTGGAAGAAATGCATTGTGATTGTGGCAGGGGTTTTAAAAAATATACAGTTGGCAAAGAACGTATACGAGGTTGCATGAGAAGATTCGGAGGGCTGCTTGACGGTACACGTGGAAAGACCCAGGCCACAAAGGCTTCGCTGTGAAAGTAGGGGTTGATATACGTATAGCTCGATCAAGGTTATGCCAAATATTGCAAGAGCATAGTAGGTAAAATGTTTTAGTAGGTCTAATACACGTACATACAGGTGGGGTGGGTGCCGGAGTTAGCAAACACAGAATTTGTAAGACAAACACTTCGGACATCTCAGGCATAAAATCGCCGTCTTCGTGTAACCCGCAATTCCTTTGTAAAAAAATTTAATGTCGAGAGACCTCCTGGTCGCGAAGACTATCAAATCCGAAAACTTTTCAGTCTTCTACACCAGGAACAGTGCGACGGTGTAGTGGCGTTCCGCTAGAACGCCAGGAACAGGCTGGCGTTCTAGCGGGACGGCGTGCACTAGTCTTAGCGAGCAGGTTAGATAAATGAAAAAAGTACGCACATCGCGCTCAAAAGATTTTCAAAAGAGGTAGTCTTGGACCACGTCACTGCGGAAATATCCGCTCACTGCCCAAATTTAGTGGCCTCATGTCATTTATTGTTAAGCAGTGGGTTTGGTGGTTCTTATACTGACTCACTGGAATTGTGTAGGCCTCTGAATTCCCAGTAGCCAACATCTTCTTTTCACTGGCTTTTTTTCTGCGTCTCACATATCACTACTAATGCACAGAAAGACCACTAGGGACCTACAAGGGGTACACTGTGCCTAAAGTTGTGTAAAATGACCAGCTGCATTAGCTGGCATTAGACAAACTGGCTTTAGAAATGGGCGGGAAATCTTGAAGGAGAGCCACAAGAGTTTATGCGGTGTACGTCTATGCCCTTGTTTTTGCCCAACCCCCTTTAAGCAGAATAGAAATACTATTACTGAATTTAAAGCTATTAAGGTCTACGGCCCATCACAGTAGGCCGGTTTCAATGTTACTAGAGTGGCACAAACAGGTCTCGCCTCGGTAGTGAAGTTGTAAATCTCCGTTACAACCTAAGGCACCTAGACCAAATATTGTGAATGACAGTGCACAAGAACACGGATCTGAGTGGTCTGCTCGTACGTACTCGTTCGTACGCCTCCGCTATCGGCATAATAGAAATAGTATCTCGGGATTTCAAGCTCTACAAAAAGTTGCTTTATTTGTTTCTTTCGCGTTTATTATATGGAGCCGGCCAGTCTCCACTTTTGGAGTTGTTCCTCCTCTACATACGTAATTCCCTCCAGCCGTCCTACTATAAGTATCGGAAAGATGTCTAAACCTCTGTCTAAGCACTTGTGCCCGCGCAACAACATACGTATACTTCAGTCCTGTTCATATCAATTTCACATGGATACTGTTTGTTGGGATAAGGAGTAGTCTATCTTTAAGCTTTTACACTCTTTACTTGATGATAAAAGTATATTTTGATGTGTTCCTAGTAATTTTCGAACATCTCTAATAATTAGCGCAGAACGTCTGATCACAAGACCGAATTCAGTCGCCTGTCGGCACCGTGTTTGAACCTCCTCGTCGTGTCAGTGCCGTTTTAGCTGTTTGTACAAATTGTTTAGAAAAAACAATAGATATTGACCCGTACACGATTTGGAAACATCCAAACCCGGCGGGACACGACACTTTAAAGAACAGACTTCCTGGCTCCTTCCATGACTGTAGAACATGGTGTCGTGGAGATTTTTCCAAGTGTCATATAAAGAATACAACGTTACCGACATTGCTCTTCACAAAGACTGTGATTCGTACTCCACACAAGAAGCGGTATTTCAAGCACTTTCAGCGACTGCCACTACAACATCACTGCGTATTTTTTCCATTTTGGACAGTTGTTGCAGTCAACATCTGGAAACAACGCCATGTGGAATGACGTACCTACCCTTTCTATCTGGTTTGCTCAACGCAGTCAGCTCTCAGTCGTTATTATTCTTGTTAGTTGCATTCAGGGGTAATTGGAAGCGATGTGTTTCTCGCGGCAATTTTACCTGCAATCATTTGAAGGAAAAGCTCAACACTTATAAATTTTAAACCATAACATCGATTCATTACACGCTATTTCGAATAAATAGCACTGAACATACAGTACTTCCCTTTTCGAAAAAGTAAAACTTTTGAAACACAAGGACGCTGCCGTTTTCTGTACTGATTTCGGCACAGTCACAAATTCGGCAGCTCACAGTTGACAAAATGGTAGGTAAGTTGGCTTCGTGCTAGCGTGTACGTGTCTCCCCCTTAGGGTCTTGCCCTTTTCTATGTCCCAGAGAGCGTTTTATGAGCAGTATATTCGGTCGCCGCTACGGCCTTCGGATTTAGCTGAACGCTCAACTATTGTGATGTCGCGCTGTTGGCCAGGGAATAAAAGACAATCGTCTGTTCGTAATCAAAAGAGACAAAGTTGCGTGCTCCTAACTGTGCTTCTACTGTGGTCTTTGTTTAATTGTAAGTTCAGGGTATTCCAATATCTTTTGGCAGCCCACTTTGACATCTCATTAACGAGTCTGCAGTGTACCACTGTGACACGTAACTGGCCTTGTCGCCTATGTTTTGGCTGTTCGGCTTTCACCCAGATTGCGGCTCTGAGCTTAGCAGACGCTCCTCGATTACTTCGTGCTGGGGATCCACTGGTTATCATTCATTTTAAAGCGCATGGAGCGCCGAACTAAGTGTGTAAATGACTCTCCCCAGATCGGCATAGAACTAGTTCCTACCGTTTTAAAACCGGCGGCCACGCTACATTGCTGAGCGTCCCTTATTAACGGCGCTTAACTTTTCATCTTTTTGCTCTAGCTTTTTGTTGTATCGGACCAACGAAGTCACAAATTTAGAGCTGTATTCATGAGCCAAAGCTGTTTCTATTCAATGTAAATTTCATTCGGGGCTACACAACAAATTCAATTACTGAAGACTTGGAAAGTTACACCTGTGAGGGCCGCTAAATTATATATTATATATATATATATATATATATATATATATATATATATATATATATATATATATATATATAAGGTTAGTAGAGACAGAGACAAACGAGAAAGACTTAGAAAATAAAAATAAGTTTACTGGCGTTTCAGGGAGAGGACTGCCTTTCTTCAGAGTCCTCTCCCTGAAACGTCAGTAAACTTATTTTTATTTTCTAAGTCTTTCTCGTTTGTCTCTGTCTCTACTAACCTTATTTTTTTCGCGCTCTGTGTGAGTTTTATCTTTTCAGTCTATATATATATATATATATTATATATATATATATATATATATATATATTGTAAGATGGGTTTATTTGCGAAGGCAAGGCAGCAGGACGCTCAGCGAAGGCAGTCCGAAGCAAGCGGGGCAGACGGCTAGCTCTCACGCGCTCTTCTTGTGGTCCAGGCTGATGATGATCCCTGTCCGGTTCACTGGTTCTTCATCTTCCTTGAAGCTATATTACCATGGCCGATCTCCTTCAAAGGGTAGGAGATACTTGTATCTCTTCCGCACTACAATCATTCCCCCGCGGCGAAGGGAGCCACCCTGGCGACTTAGGGGCACGCTACGACAACAGGATCGTAATAACGCTTGAGGCGTTGCACGTGGACTGTCTCGCGGCCTCGGCGACGAAGGTCTGAGGACGGGGTTAGCGGCTCCACGACGTAATTAACACGTGACGGTATGGTATGGGCCGTGGTACTTGGATAGCAGCTTGCTGGAGAGACCGGTAGTAGTAGTCGGTATCCAAAGCCATTCCAGGGAGCCGGGAGATAAAGTCGCTTCTTGGCGGTCACCATCACGACGATGTTTTTGGTGCGACTGGTCTTCAGAAGTTAAATCGCGGGCAATCTGGCGGCATTCTTCGGCGTGGCTGCAGAGTCGAGAAATGGTCGTGTGCTCAGAAACATCAGGTCGATAGGGGAGAATTGTGTCGAGAGTGCAGGATGGTTCACGACCATAAAGAAGGAAAAAAGGGGAGAATCCCGTGGTAGACTGCATAGCGGTGTTATAGGCATACGTCACAAAGGGAAGAATCGTGTCCCAGTTGGAGTGGTCGGAAGAGATGTACTTCGCGAGCATATCGCCAAGAGTGCGGTTAAACCTCTCCGTCATCCCATTCGTCTGCGGGTGGTAGGCAGTAGTGGTGCGGTGAGTCACGTTGCATTTTTCCAGGAGAGCTGCTATCACTTCCGACAAGAAGACACGCCCTCTATCACTTAGAAGTTCACGTGGTGCTCCGTGACGGAGGATGAAACGCTGTAGAAGGAAAGTAGCAACTTCGCTCGCCGTGGCAGCCGGTAGCGCAGCGGTCTCAGCGTAGCGCGTAAGGTGGTCGATAGCAACCACGGCCCAACGGTTTCCGGCAAAGTCGCTGGCAGCGGCCCGTATAAGTCAATACCGACCCGATCAAAAGTTCGCGCTGGGCAGGGTAAAGGCTGCAATGGACCGGTTTGTTGCTGAGGCGGAGACTTCCGACGCTGGCAGTCTTCGCATGACCGAATAAACTTCATTACGAAGGTGTACATTCCTCTCCAAAAATAGCGCTGTCGCAGTCGTTCGTACGTCTTCAGCACGCCTGCATGGGCACAATGCACATCCGCATTGAAGCTTTCACAAATGGCAGTCCGCAAATGACGAGGGATCACGAGCAACCATTTGCGTCCTTCTTGGCGATAATTGCGGGGATAGAGCAGTCCATCACGGATGGCGAATTGCGCAGCCTGAAGCCGCAGCGCTCGGGGAGCGGTACACAGTGTAAGATTAGAAAGGAGGTCGCAGAGTGAGGATATCCAGGGATCCTTCCGCTGTTGCCCCGCCATGTCCTCAAATGGTTGGAATGTCGGGGTAGAGTCAATGGCCATAAGCTCTGCCGTATCCGTGCCCAGAGGTGAACGAGAGAGTGCGTCCGCATCATTGTGTTTTCGACCACACCGATATAACACGCGGATGTCATATTCCTGGAGGCGGAGAGCCCAGCGGGCAAGGCGACCAGAGGGATCATTTAGTAATGTCAGCCAGCAACGGGCGTGATGGTCTGTCACGACATCAAAGGCACGGCCGTAAAGGTAGGGGCGGAATTCGGCAATAGCCCACACGATGGCCAAACACTCTTTCTCCGTGACGGAGTAATTGGATTCGGCTTTTGTAGGCGTACGGCTCGCATAGGCAACAACGTACTCGTCAAATCCTGGCTTCCTTTGGGCAAGTACAGCTCCCAACCCGGCGCCACTGGCGTCAGTATAGATCTCGGTGGGCGCACGAGGATCGAAGTGGCGCAGTATAGGGGGTGAGGTGAGCAACCGACGTAACGTCAAAAAGGCTGCCTCGCATGCAGGAGACCAGGTGGACAAGTCATGGCTTCCGCCGAGGAGCTTCTTCAGAGGTGCAACAACCGATGCAAAATTTGGAACGAATCGCCAGAAATAAGAACGAAGGCCAATGAAACTGCGCAGGGCTTTAGAGTGGTCGGTTTCGGGAAGTCGGCCACAGCTTGTAGCTTGGCAGGGTCAGGGAGAACACCGTCCTTTGAGACCACATGACCTAGAATTGTCAATTTTCGGGCCGCGAAATGGCACTTCTTTAAGTTTAGCTGTAGACCTGCATCCATTAGGCAATGCAAAACTTGCTCTAGGCGAGTAAGATGGGTGTCGAAATCGGGGGAAAATATAACGATATCGTCCAAGTAACATAATCAAGTTTTCCACTTGAGGCCACGCAAAATGTCGTCCATCATGCGCTCAGAAATGGCGGGCGCATTCTACAACCCGAACGGCATTACGTCAAATTCGTATAATCCGTCGGGGTCACAAAGGCGGTTTTTTCACGGTCATCGTCTGCCATCGGCACCTGCCAATAATCGGAGCGTAGGTCCAGCGATGAAAAGAACTCAGCTCCTTGCAGATAGTCTAAGGCATCGTCGATCCGGGCCAGAGGGTAAACGTCTTTCCGAGTGATCTTGTTAAGTCGGCGGTAATCCACACAAAATCGGATAGATCCATCCCTCTTCGCCACAAGCACGACTGGAGAAGCCGAAGGGCTATTAGATGGTCGAATGACGCCACGCTGGAGCATCTCATCAACGTGGCTTTCGATGACGGAACGTTCTTTGGCCGAAACGCGATACGGTCGCTGGCGCAAAGGACGATGAGAGCCAGTGTCGATTCGATGAGAGACGGTGGATGTGCGACCCAAAGAAGTCTTCTGACAGTCAAAGGTGTATTGAAAACGCTGAAGAAGGGTCAGAAGGTGGTCGCGCTGAACAGGATCGAGACTCTCGTCTACGGCGGTAACGAAGGCAGCAGCGGTCAAAAGGTAGAGGTCGGCTCATTGAATTGATTGACAGAGGGGCTGACACATCCGGGAAGTCGACGAGGTGGCTATCAACAACTTCCACACGCCCAAGGGACTCACCACGAAGCACAGTTAATGGAGAAGGAGATGCATTGCAGACAGCCATAGTGCCTGCCCCATTCTCGATAGTAAGGACGGCATAGGGGAGAGAGGTACCTTTGCGGTGGGAAAAAAAAGATTAGAGGGCGTGAACACGACTGTTGCCTCGGAAATTGTGTCACAGGTCACTGGTATCTGAACAGCAGAAGCTGGCGGAATTGTGCAATCGTCGGCGACGAGTCAAAGTGCGCTGCCTGCGCAACTCGTCGTAACTTTGGCACAGGCTGACGACTTCAGTTACGTTTTGGGGATTTTTCGCAAGCAGCATCTGGAACGCGTCCTCGTCGATGCCTTTAAGGATGAGCTTGACGGTGTCTTGCTCAGGCATCGATGGATTCGCGCGTCGGCAGAGATCTACCACATCCTCAATGTAACAGGTAAAGGTCTCACCGGCCTGTTGAGCCCGCTGTCTTAAGCGTTGCTCCGCGAGAAGCTTGCGCACAGCTGGGCGGCCGAGTACACCAGTAATGTTCGTCGTAAATGCGATCCACGTTGACCTATCAGCTGGATGGTTCAGAAACCATTGTTCAGCCACATCCCTCAAGGAGAAACCCGCGTTACTGAGCTTGGTGACCTCGTCCCACCGATTGTAAGCGCTTACTCGCTCAAAAGAAGAAAGCCAGTCCTCGACGTCTGGTCGTCTGCCCAACTGAACTGCGGCGGGTCACACTGGCGGATCGCGCCGGAGCAGATGACAGCCGGCGGGGAAGGTGGCGCGGTGCGTTGGGCATCACCAGGCATGGTTGACTCAGTGGGAGATGCGAGAGGTACGGGGATCGTTACCCCCGCACCTCAACCAAACTGTAAGATGGGTTTATTTGCGAAGGCAAGGCAGCAGGACGCTCAGCGAAGGCAGTCCGAAGCAAGCGGGGCAGACGGCTAGCTCTCACGCGCTCTTCTCGCGGTCCAGGCTGATGATGATCCCTGTCCGGTTCACTGGTTCTTCATCTTCCTTGAAGCTATATTACCATGGCCAAACTTCTTGAAAGGGTAGGAGATACTTGTATCTCTTCCGCACTACAATATATATATATATATATATATATATATATATATATATATATATATATATATATATATGATATCCGATTAAATTTCGGTGAACACCAGCATTGCAAGACGTGGTACAGCACGTCGTAACGGCAATATCATGTCACCGCAGTCTTTTTACTACGCGGCTTTTAACTCTCTTGTTCCTCTTCCTTCGCAGGATTTAAGGGCCTTAAATTTCTTAACCATGTCCCACTAACTGCTCCGATTCCGGTTGGCAAGCAGCTACAGGCAAGCTAATGATGCTTCCTTGCGAAGCATGCGATCATCAAACATTTAGCGAAATTTCATGTTTTGCTGTTTTTACTTGCTGCTATAAATCTAACAAGGTATAGCTACATTGCCGCATTCGCTACCCAAAGTTCAGAAACGCAAACACAGTCTGGGAGGCTTTATTAAAAATGGTACTGTATTAAACCTATTCAACAGGCGTCATCCTCTAACGTGTCGCATGAGGTGTTTTATAGACATACCTCGGCAAAGTTGGCGCGGCTCACTCAAACTCACTCACAATTTTTTTTCGAGTCACCACTCACTCAAACTCAGACTCAATGCTGAGCAGCACATCTGCGCAAACTCAAACTTAAACTCACATTGAGCGCAAACTCAGAACTCACTCAGACTCAAAACTCAAAATGTACTCAAAAACTCAACATGTACTCAAACTCAAAATGTAATCAAAACTCAAAATGTACTCAAACTCAAAATGTACTCAAACTCAATATGGACTCAAAACTCAAAATGTACTCAAAACTCAAAATGTACTCAAACTCAAAGTGTACTCAAACTCAAATATACTTAAAGGGGCACTGACACAAAAATTTTGCTTCTTGTTTTTTTTGTTGCGATAAGTAGCTATTGACCTACTTATAACCTGTAGAAACCTCATTTGCTTCAGCGTGAGACGGTTGTTTATTTAGAGGCATTTTCAATGCGGCCAGCCGCAGTTTCGGTTTCAGCGAGTGCCGCGAAACGATGGATTTTGTGGATTTTGTGTGAACAAAGCTGACCACATGACCATCGTAGGGATATCACAGAGCAGAGCCGCCGTAGCACTGTCGAATCCGCATCGACGGCAGTTTCTGCGAATGCCCCCACGTACTGATCTCGTGAAGCGCTTAATTAAAAAGCGACCGTGGATGTGACACAGGCGCTGCGAGTGCAAATGCTACCGCAGCTAAAGAACGACGCGCGACGCTCGAGACGGGGGGTGGCAAGACGCGCGCAGGGAGCAGCCGGCCGGTCTGCCTACAGGTCCGCCTACAGATGTGTTCGGCATAGCACTGCGGCGGATATTCGAGTGCCACTCTCGTAAGCGGTGCAGATGACAATTTTTAATGCAACCCGCAATCGCATCATTAACTCCTTTCTCATGTAAGCCACCATGGTCGGGACTTGGGGATAATTTCGTGCAGCGGTAACAAGCTATCACTCGAGCTACCTGCGCCGGCCTGGGCCACTTCGCGTTCGTGGCCGCCGCCTGCACAGCGACCGTGCGGCTAGCTCAGTGGGCTTTTCGTGCCTCCGACGCGTTTTCGCATCCAATAGTAACGAACAGTAATAGAAACAGAGTGCCTGGAATCGCTGTAGAACTTTGGTCGCGGCCAGCTGCCCGATGAGCTGACGAAATCACGGAGCCTCCGCCGCCAACGATCGGGTCGTTCGTTCTCGAGAGCAGAAGCTCCGCCCTCCGGCCCTCCGATTGGAGCGGCACGCCGGGCGAGCCGGCGAAAAACGCCGGCAGTGCGGAAGCGGCAAACACAAACTCGTGACGTGTTTGGATGTTGTTTATTTACACAATATCCTCGGGATGTCGATTGCGCGTGGTCCTCTGCTGGCTGTTCGGTTGCGTTTCGCACACTTTAAAAGTGATTTTAAATATGTTCTAGGCTGTATTCGCCGCTGATATTTTGGAGATGATGCATATTTGTTCCCACCAATCTATCTCCAAAGTTATCTCGCCTTCAAGATTTTGTGTCAGTGCCCCTTTAAACTCAAAATGGACTCAAAACTCAAAATGTACTCAAAACACAAAATGTACTCAAAACTCAAAATGAACTCAGAACTCAAAATGGGCTGAGAACTCAAAATGAATTCAGAACTCAAATGGCCTAACAACTCTCTCATGCTAGGAATTTACTCGGGGTCAGATGGACTCTGATTTCATTAGCAGTCAGTGTTTTCAAATTCACGCGTGGTAAAATATTACGGGGGCAAATTCGTGAGCTCAAACTCTTGCATTCGACACGACATGACACCGTAGATCCATGGAGGTCGGAAACAATTTTCGTTGCAGATTAATACAGCTATACCTGCTGCCCATGAAGAGTAGCGCTGGTTGGAAGCAATTGTACGTATATATTGGATACCAAACTCGTAATGTAGGCTCCGTGTTCGTGTTCATGACAGAGGCGGTCCAGGCTCGATGGTGGGCTGAGTCCCTAGGTCGAAACAAGCAAGATTGGGTGAGGGGACGTGCGCTCACTGCTCCATTCATTTATGTCGAAGCTGTTTAGGGTTACGGTTCCGTGCATTCTTGCTCTGCATCCTGAAAAAAACGCCTTGTGTCAAAGCGAACTGTTCCCGCGAATCTCTGAAGCACGAGGCGTTCATGGATATACCTTTGCTTTTTTATTGCGTAGCAATCTTTGCCGAGTACACCCCTCCCCCTATCCCCGCCATGATCTACTAACGCCCTGAATATACACAAAAATGCAGATATCATGGTAGTTCAACCTGTAATCATTATAAAAGCGTAAATGTAGAAAATTGATAAAATATAAATATTAAAAATCCAGAAAATGAATAAGAAAAATATCGAAAATGGCGAACCGGGTAACACGGGAGTCATTGATCGTCTCAGATTGGGTGAAAATGCAGAAGGGTGTGGCGCTAAAGAATGTGGGGTATCAAATTGAGGGTCTCGAGGAGGGAAATCACGTGGGACAAAAAAAAATGCCTCGTTGTTGGCTGAGGCACTTGTATTAGTTTTTATTAGCATTTGCTAGGTGGGATGAGCGCTCGTAGCTCGGAAAAACACCACGCTGTCGTTGTAAGCAATGACCGCCAGCGTACCCAGCTGTTAACTTCCAGCATGCACGCGTGTGAGTGTGTGTGTGTTGTGTGTGTGTGTGTGTGTGGGACAGTGTGTGAGTCAGAGAGTGAGAGAGTGTGTGAGAAAAAGAGAGTGAGTAAGAGAAAGTGAGGGAGAGTGAGAGTGAGAGAGTGGGAGTAAGAGAGTGAGAGAGTGAGAGTGAGAGAGTGAGAGAGTGTGAGAGTGAGTGAGAGAGTGTGAGAGTAGAGGTGTGTGAGAGAGAGAGAGTGAGAGAGTGAGTCGAGTGAGAGTGAGAGTTAGAGAGAGTGTGCGAGAGAGAGTGTGAGAGTGAGAGTGAAAGTGCGAGAGTGAGAGTGAGAGTTTGAGACTGAGAGTGAGAGTGTGAGAGAGTGAGAGAGTGTGAGAATGTGAGATTGAGAGAGTGAGAGTGAGAGATTGAGACAGGCGAGACAGTGAGAGGGGAGTGTGAGATTGAGAGTGAGAGTGAGTGTGAGAATGAGAGTGTGAGTGTGGGTGTGAGAGTGAGAGTGTGAGTGAGAATGGAGTGAGAGGGTGAGTGAGAGGGTGGGTTGAGTGTGAGGTGTGGGAGTGAGAGTGTGAGTGAGATGAGAGTGAGAGTGTGAGTGTGAGTGAGAGTGTGAGATGACTGTGAGGGTGAGCGAGAGTGAGAGTGTGAGTGTGAGTGTGAGTGAGAGTGAGAGTGTGAGCGTGAGTGTGAGGTGTGGAGTGTGTGAGTGTGAGAGTGTGAGAGTGTGAGTGTGAGTGTGAGTGTGAGTGTGTGTAGTGTGAGTGTGAGTGTGAGTGAGAGTGAGAGTGAGAGTGACAGTGCTAGTGTGAGTGAGTGTGAGTGCAGAGTGTGAGTGTGAGGTGTGAGTGTGAGTGTGAATGAGAGTGTGAGTGTGAGTGTGTGTGAGTTGGGAATTGAAGTGAGAGTGAGAGTGAGTGTGAAGTGTGAGTGTGAGTGTGAGTGGAGTGTGAGTGTGTGTGAGTGTAGTGTAAGTGAGAGCGTGGGGGTGAGTGTGAGTGTGAGTGTGAGTGTGAGTGAGAGTGAGAGTGAGAGTGTGAGTGTGAGTGTGAGTGGAGAGTGAGAGTGAGAGTGTAGTTGAGTGTGAGTGAGAGTGTGAGTGTGATGTAGTGAGTGAGTGAGTGAGGTGAGGTGATGGAGTGTGAGGTGTGAGTGTGAGTGTGAGTGAGTGAGAGTGAGAGTGGAGGTGTGAGTGTGAGTGTGAGTGAGAGGTGAGAGTGGAGAGTGAGGTAGAGTGTGAGTGTGAGTGTGAGTGAGTGAGAGTGAGAGTGAGAGTGAGAGTGAGAGTGGAGTGTGAGTGTGAGTGTGAGTGTGAGTGGAGTGAGAGTGAGAGGAGAGTGAGAGTGAGAGTGAGAGTGGAGTGTGAGTGTGAGTGTGAGTGGAGTGGAGTGAGAGTGAGAGTGAGTGTGTAGAGTGAGAGTGAGAGTGAGAGTGAGAGTGAGGTGAGTGTGAGTGAGAGTGAGGTGAGAGTGAGAGTGAGAGTGTGAGTGAGAGTGTGAGAGTGAGAGTGAGTAGGTGAGTGTGAGTGTGTGAGTGTGTGAGTTTTGGGTGGGTGAGTGTGAGTGTGAGTGTGTGAGTGTGTGAGTGTGTGATGGTGTGAGTGAGTACCTTTTGCTATATACCTTTTGCTATATCCTCATAATTCCCCCAGGCTCTCACCTCTTCCTTTGTGACCCCTAGTATATCAAGCTGTTAACAGTAGTGCAGGCAAACAGCCAGCATGCCAGCGCTGCCGTGTGCTTTCCCACTACCCTTTCCCACGCTCTTATTGGATCCGTCAGGAGGAAAAGTTAAGACAACCCTTTTTTATAACCTCACCAGTCAATTATCACTCACGCGCCCAGCCGCGAAAATTAGGTATACAGCAAGTGCATATGGCCATAAAAATTCAACAAGAAACTAAAAAAAATCAGACACCCCTCCCTCCAACCGATCATGCAGATCGCGATTGGTGCCGTACCCGCGGGTAACCTGTATTCCGAGCCCACAGTGACGCATGAAACTTAACAGCCAACCATAGCTGCCTACTAGGTTACTCATATGTATCAAAACTCAAAATGGACTCAAAACTTATATGTACTCAGAACTCAAAATGTACTCAAAACTGAATGTGTGCTCAAACTCAAAATGCACTCAGAACTCAAAATGTACTCAGAACTCAAAATGGACTCAAACTCAAAATGTACTCCAAACTCAAAATGGACTCAAACTCAAATTGTACTCAGAACTCAAAATGGACTCAAACTCTAAATGGACTCAGAACTCAAAATAGACTCAAACTCAAATGTACTCAGAACTCAAAATGGACTCAAACTCAAAATGTACTCAGAACTCAAAATGGACTCAAACTCAAAATGGTACTCAGAACTCAAAATGGACTCAGAATTCACTAGGTCTCTGGCGTACTCAAACTCAATCGGACTCAAACTCAGTCGGGATCACTCGGCTCAAACTCACTCAAGCTCAAACTCACCATGCCACACTAGCCTCGCGCTCACTCAAACTCAAACTCACGCGTGAGTTTGAGACCAAATGAGTCTCAGTGAGTGGACTCATGAGTGAGTTCGCCGACCTCTGGTTATAGATACTTCCCAAGTCAGCCCGCATCAGCCTCTGTGAGTTATTAACTCATATAACCAGCGCTAAATACGTAAAATGGGAGATGTGGCCACACTAACGGCCACACCAGCATTCGCGCCATGCCACACAATGGCAGAGGACCGGTCGGCGAAGTACACTTTTTTTCTTGCTGCGGTGCACAGCGGGCGTACGTACGCAGTGGGCGTGTTCCGCGATGCTTCTTATCGAAGAGCAGCTCACGGGCGAGTAGCGAACTTCTAAATTTAGGCATCGTACTTGAGGGAGCACTGTATGATTAGACATAGGCAGATTGAAAAATAGTTACCCGCTATTGCTATTCATACCAAAAAGTTTATGGTTAAGGTCCAGTTCTTGTTTTCAAAATTCGCCACGTATCTGCTCACACCGCTGTACAAGTCATTCTACTACGAGTCTTCGGCTACTTAAACAACGTAAATGCTACTCTTCAATCACCGCCTATTTCTAAGGATCTCCTTTTCCCGCTTCACTCCTCCCACCGAAACACATCAGAGGTTTGCTCGAGTAAGTCAAGTGAATTCAATTTTCCCGCGTCCCACTGATCGCGTGCAATCTCTTTGTTGTAACCTTTCCTATCGGTGGAACGTGCAATGGTGCCGCAAGGTCCAAGCTCGGGCCCGAGCTCTGTCTTGATTACGAGTCGAACTATTTTTTTCAGCACGTATTTTATTCGCAATCGCAATGTCAAGTGCACGTCTAATTCCAGTAGATATAACATGGCATATTACAAGTTGTGAGTGTATATTTGGCCTCAAGTATTCGTTACGTTTTCTTTCTTCTGAGCATTCCAGAGAATGTGAAGTATGGTAAGAGATTTTGTTTTTTGATTAGGGTTTGGTATACATACTTTTTTCATCGATCTGACGGGAGGCTGCGTAATAAACTTTCTTGTCTTTTCGCCGGGTGGCTGGATCGAGCGAAAGACACATACTACAGCCGGACAGGGAAAAATTAGCACGTTGAAAGAGCCTAAAAAGACAATGGTTTTTAATGTTTGTACGAATAGCAGATACCGCATCTTAAGAAAGACATTTGTGCGTCGCTAGACTGGTTATTGATCTTAAATGTCTCTTGTAACACGGGCGATTTTGGTTTCATGCTTAGACTGAGCACGTAAAGAAAGTTTCCGAAGGCGAACACGAAACATTGTATGACATCTTCGACAAATTCTGGTTCTGCTCCCATTCCAGAAAAGTTCAGCTAAAAATTTGGCACGGGCTACGAAGCAATCTCCTAAGAAGTTGCGACAAACTTCCCCTTGTGCTCCCCATTGCGAAAGTTCCCTGCAGAACACCCAAATTCCTCGCTCCTCAGCAGCAGGCTGTTCTACGCGCCTCCACGCGCGTATCTTCCGACGTCAGACTAAGTCCGCCAGCGCCTGTTTTTTGCTAAAAACCCACTCATGTTCCATAGTGCAGAAATTTTTAGGCGGTCTCCTCGATGGTGCGCACACATTGTGCTTTCAAGCAACACAGGCGCACAGCGACCAGCGCCTCGAGAATATATTCACAAAATACTAAGTACAATGTTCTAATGGGCACAAGTTCTACCCATAGTTGATGGGCAACTACACTCTTGTGACATATCTAAACACTGTCATTAAAAATGTTCTTTAACTACAAAATAAATTTATGTAGCGGTTTCATTGCTTTTTTTAGTACGTTTGTATGTAATTGGGATTATAACAATTTTGAACTTCCTCTTTTTTTGTTATTAGAACGCATTGTGTAACAATCAGCTTTTTCGAAAAAGCTATATTTAACATCAGCAAATTTAAACTTAAAAACCTATTTAAAGTGTACAAACAATGCTTGATTTATTGTCACCTTGCTAGTTAGAATTCCTTCCCAGAACGTATTAACAAACTTCTGAGGAGACGCTGTACGCATGTCCGACAAAGGGTTTCCGGAGCTTTCCATATTAAATGCAGAGCATTTCAGTAACTCACGATGTCACCCGCGTTGACGTCCGTAGTCGTAGTCCGCACCGTCGTTGTCCGAACCCCTTCCCCCTACACTATACAAAAAAAATAACTATCCGGCGGTTGGTTTCGATCCCTCGACCCTGCGGGGGGAACGCAATGTACATGGTGCTCTACCCACTGCGCCACAAAGCCGACACAGAATGGGACGCTACGAACGCGCCTTATATCCTTGACTCATTCACACTATATACAAAAAAATACTATCCGGCGCCTGGTTTCGATCCCTCGACCCTGCGGGCGGAACGCAATGTACATGGTGCTCTACCCACTGCGCCACAAAGCCGACACAGAATGGGAGGCTACGAACGCGCCTTATATCCATGACTCATTCAAACTACGTCAAGAAGCTGCTGATACAACGCATTCACTACTACCAACTCCCCAAACACTAAACCTTAACGCAGTGCACCCACCCCCTATGCGACGCATTTATTGGAGTCCCCTCGCGGGGAGATGGGCCCAATTTTTTTTTTGCCCCGAGCAGGAAATTTTTTAATAACGATCAAATTAGTGTTGCATTATGGCCGCGATGCGAGCAGTCTAGTTGATTTCACCCACCCGGACCAACCGCTTCCACTCACTGACTGGCCAGAGTTACTGTTTATTATTGATAGTGACGCTCGCTAGTCGGTGAGCGGAAGCAGTTTGCCCGGTTGGGTAGAAAATCAAGACGCACTGCTCCCATGCAGTACAGCAGTCCCCGCTGGTGTCGTTTCGCAACGTCAAGTGACCACTCTGTCTTTATTTTACTGTCAGTCTGTCTATTCTATTCTATTTCATTTTACTGTAGATACAGGCCGTGGACATTAACGATTTTAGCGCTCTGTATGCTCCGTCCGGTTCCTTCGTACCTTGTTGATCGGGATCCGACTGAACACTTGTGCGTTCGTTCCGGTTGGGTGAATGATTTCCGCCGGCCGCCCCGCATGCCTGCGCATTCGTTACTGTGGGAGCTGTCTTCCTCGCCGTGCCAGCGCACGCAGGCGTAGTCGGATTCCGGTCAATCTGGAACGAACGCAACGAAACGAGCATTCCGAGTGCTAAAACTATCTATTCTCAGGCAGTGGACTGCGCCGAAACTGATCTATAGACGTCACGTCATTGATAGCGCAACGGCTTCCGCCACCACTTTCAGACAGGCGAGAGTGGTATGCGTTTCTCGCCTGGATGCCTACAGAGAAACTTAAGTGTAAAATCAGGTTTGCCTATATGACTAAATGAGAGTATCCTAAACACAGACATACCACCCGCCATAACACCAGTAACTTATTACTGCGAAAAATGCTGAGACCGTGCAACTCAAGTATGGTCTCCGCGTACATATTTCCCACTGCCGCTTGTGATATGTCGAATCGCGAATTCATTGTGGAGCAGAATTGTTGGTCCTTGAGAATATGTACTGCTGGACGCAACGAAGATGCAGTGGCAAGAAAACGTAGAAAATTTAAGTTACCTTCGCAGTTGACAAGCGAAGACCTAGGAAACAGTGGAGGAAGTGGTCTTCACGGATTTAAACTTGGTGCTTCATAGGTCTTCCCCTTTATTAAAAGAAAGATGTTTAAAAAGCGAAGCCCCTCTGCGAAATTGAGTTAGAGCAAACTCCACAAGCCATACTGCTATAACCCAAAATCCCAAGTACCAAAGTCTGGGGCTAAGTCTACTTCAATACAACCAAAAGCCCAAAGCCAACGCCCGGCTGACGAACACAAAAGAAATGGTGAGCGCACCGAATGCGATCATAGCGTAAATTAAATACCTCGGTTCTATAACCCGAGGGCCCCAGATTCGATTCCCATCATAGGAAGCGTTTTTTCTTCAGATGGGCACTCCAAACACACAGCTCCTCGGATTCTTGCCTATACGCACCATCTTCTCTCACGCTTCGCCTAGCTTTTTCCCCGTCTTCCGTTCGCCGAGTGGCGTTTCTGTTAACATTCGGTACGGCCAGTGATCAAGCTTCGATCACTCCGCTATTAAAAACATGCGCCTAGAACATTTTCGGAACTAGGTCATTTTAAAATACACGAGATTAAAATGAGACAAACGAACATTAAAAATACTGGGCTCTATAAAAGAGCTCGGCTTGGTCTCTGTTTCGCTTTTGTGTAAATGCGTGGCACTAAGAACAAGCGCCGTCAAAATCTCCACCCTGGTTACAGCAAGAACCAACCGTACCAAATTAATTCTGTTTCCTTAATGACTATATCAAAACAGCCCGCGGAAAAATAACAGCTACGTTCCAGCTACCTGGATGTTGCAGGCACAAACTTTGTTGCAGGGACAATTTGTGCGTGTATGTTCAAAAATTTTCCCTCGCTCGGCAGCCCATATTCCAAAGCGACACATGCGCGAGTGGGAAAAAACACCGGCGTACCATGACATTGGTGCACCAAGTCGGGTAAAATGACTTTGTTTGGCTGACAATGTTTGCAAGTGATGTAAGAGAAAACCAGAAGAGGATTTCATGAATATCACGACTACCGAGTATAGTCAGGTGCCGTCGTGCAGCGGACGTTCCTTGAAGGGTGTTTTTTTTTAACCATACAATAAAAGGAACACAGCAGAGGAAAATGCCAAAATACGTCATTTCTTTCTTTTGGGAGAAGGCCTGGTCGGGCATCGAACCAAAACAGGAGAAGTATGAGAAGCGTGATTGCTTGCTTTCTTTAAGGAGGTAGTCAGCCTTTAGTGTCTCTTTAATGGGGCGCAATGTTGCTACAGATACCTGCCACCCGACCCCAAGCTTCTCAAGAACACTGTAGAAATGTTTAAAGTGTGACAAAGTGTTTAAAGTGTGACGATTTCCGTTAGCCAACTCTCAATTGTGGCTTCCAGGTACTGGTAAATAGCGGTTTTTAGATGCAGAGCATCTTATTCACTCGCCTTGTCCCTCCGGCGTCGTCGTCATCGTCGTCGGCGTTGTCCACCCCTCCCCCATTCTCCTCGCCGCGCCAGCTGCGCTCTCCGCCGCTCACCCCTCTCCTCTCCGATAGCGAACACTCTCTCGCGAGGGGCATTGGATTGGATTCGATTGGATTGGCTTGGATTGGATTGGCTTGGCTTGGCTTGGCCTGGCTTGGATTGGATTGGATTAGGATTGGATTGGATTAAAGTGGATTGTGTTGGATTGTGTTGCGTCATAGCCGCGGCAGACACGCTGGGGCCGGAGCATGTGCAGTACTCTCTCTTCCGCGGTTTTCTCTCCTTCGGGCGCGCTGCGCATATGACCGGTGTGCCGTTCTCCGGCGAAAGCAACATCCACGCTTGGTTCACACACCTAGAGTCCACGCCGCTTTACAAGTACGCCAACGTCGTCATCGACTGGGACCGGCTTACGCAGTCCCCTCAACGTTATGCTCGCTATAAAACGCGGTCCCTTCGCCGCTCCGCCTATGCGTCGCATCTACACAGGGGTTCCCGCGAGGGGAGGTGGGAGTTTTTTTTGTTGTTTAACCTTCAGTAAATGCCCCTAAGCCAATATTCAGAAAAGTTCTCTACGTAATGCCGAGAAACATTTCTTCTATTGGCTGGTGGATGTTTGTCGTTAGTGGTCACGCCAATTTAGTTCATCCTGCGTTATAAGTGGAGCACCTGCTTGTTCATTCTGAGATGTTCCCGGCAATCTTTTTGATGCGGAAATGGTGCAACCAAATCGTCGCCTAGGATGTACTGGTCTGATTGATATGGTCGATGAACTGATTGGGTGTTTCTGAAAAACACTCTCATCTGAGACAAATGCACGCAAAAGCTAGGCGTGCCATTCTATTCGCGAACGCTTGAGTGAGCATGTTCATTTGTTTCTCCCCTTTTTTATGGTTTGGCCTTCATTAGAGGGATTTTAAAGTACCGGGACGCTAAAGAAAAAGTTTATTGGTACGATCACCTTGTGGTGTTCTTGACTTCACAACATTACGGGGGTTGTGGGTAAATAAAACCTAAGCGGAACCACCCATCACATGAACCCCTAAGCACAAGTATTCGCCACAAAAAATTCAATCCCGTGAGTTTACAACGACAACATTTGCCGCCACAGTTTCAACCCTCGACAGAGAAAATAAAACACCTAGAACAATGGAAGGCATCATGGCCCCTCCTGGAAAAATGCAGCCACCAAACCAACATTACCTATAGTTTCCTTCTTCAGCTATCGCGGTACCCACAAGGATAACCTAATTTCAGGAAACTCTGAAGAGCCTCAGCAACTAGATCGGATAAGGAAGTTCAATCACTTCGGCGCTTGGAAAGCATTAGGAGAGTGTTTTCTGACTTAAGACTTGGGGCCTATTCGGTTATGAAACCATGAAAGTTCCCTGGCCGCTCGGATACTGTTCCAGAAGAAGTATTTCAAAAGTTAATTTTAAAAAAAAGCAAATGTGCACAACACTTACCGCTTATTCGCACGCTACACCGAAATGAAGGGACGCTAGTCATCCCTAGGGCTATCTCTCTCCAACAGAGACTTCACAACACTCAAGCACACATCTTTCTATGTATATTCGTCGCGATGGAGTGACTTTTCATGTTTCTCCTCTGATGCGGTTTAACGAGTAGTTTTGGAAGTGTGAGAAGCCTTTGCGGCAAGCTGAGGTATTCCAGCTCAATAAAGGTGAACCTAACGAATTGGTTGTGGCCTCCGGCATAAAAATGTAAAAAAATTGAGCCGTGTAATTAAGCCGTTGGAAATCAGGCAATTAACAAAGCACGTTCCAGAGAAAAACATATCTTTAGGCTGATTGATTGATTGTAAGGTTTAACGCGCCGACGCAACGGAGGCGATGATGCGGGCGTAGCGGAGGGCTCCGGATTAATTTTGACAACCTGGGTATCTTTAACGTGGGCAAAAATATGGAATTGAACCCGCGTCCTCGTGCCCAGCAGCACAACACATTAGCGGCTGAGTCACCGCGGCCGGTGCATATATTTAGGCCATCAAAATCGATTGAGGTAACCTCACAGTCATAATAACTGAAAAAGATGGAAAACACCGCAAATGAAAAGGGTTTTGACGATAATGAGAAGACATGTCTTTTTCTGGACATGTGCAATGTAGGAACCAAGGTAATACCGTGTGTAGAATGGGCGCACTATCTTTCCCGGCGAATGTAGTTCTACCAATTTCATCGGTGTGGTGTATGCGGCAGTAGAGTGCGAACAGCTACATCCGAACCAGCTGGGAAACGTGGCGGCGTACACAATACCGGCACATTCATTTTACAGTGCAACAGTAATGCTGTCCTATTCATATACAGGGTGTCCCGGCTTTCATCCACCAAGATTTAAAAAAAAGAGCAATGGCGTTACTCGAATAATACCTAGTGCGTAATGTTTGCAGTAGCGTGGAGAAGAGGACAGTAATTTTTTCGTCAATGCTATTTAACTAATCAATTGTAATTAATTATCTACTCGAGAATTACTGTTCTAAATCACTGAAGTGTCAATGAGGCACTTGTAGGTATCCACGAGGGGCATCTAACTGCGGTAATTTCAGCGTCGAACTAACTGCGTACTCATTTATACTGACTGATAAGAAAACCCGCGAAATATGAAAAATACCACGTAACGGCGATTCCGCCCGCATTGTAAAGCAGCGTCCCCAAATAAGCTGATTGAAAGCAAATGCTGCGCCCGCCACTCGCCTGAAGAGACAGCGCCTCACCTTGCTAATGGCATGCATGGAAGGAGCAGTAAACAGCTAACATTCGCGGGGCGCGTGTGAAAATAAGGCACGGCTAGGTCAGCTGGTATAACCCTTCAGGTAACCGATAATTGCGCCACTAGCGCCAATTTGTCCTTTGGTGTTTCGTGGGTCAAACTGTCAAACCAAAAACAACAAAAATCACTGATGCTGCTATGGCAACGCTTTCGTTGGTGCGCGAGGAGGAAACGACGTTCCGGTTATCGTCTGCTGTGGGCTGAACGAGCGCGACTGTCGGTGTGCCGCAAGCGTGAACAAACACCGCTCCATTTTGCTTTTCAGATGGTTTTTGCTGCAGCACATACTGTTTTCGACAGCTTTCAGTTGCTAATTTGCTTGGACTCTCAGCACGTGCACAAAAAATTTGTTTGGGCATCTTTCTTCATTGAATACGCGCGAGCCAGCTCGCCCTGAAGCGTGACAATTTTGTTTGGGGCAGAAAAAGTAGTAGGCGGGAAATGTTGTTTATTCACTGATTTTATTAGCAACGTATCGCACGCGAAGTTAACACATGCCACAAAAGCACAGAGCAGTGTATATCGTATAGTAAGTACAATTGTCCGCATTCTGTGTCACTTACACAAACATAAGAGACATCTTCGTACAATTCATCATATACAGAAAATTGCTGCAGAGGTCACCCACGTTCATTTGCTGTTTACAATACAATTCTACAGAAACGATGTTTCATAAACACACGCGTTTCTGAATAACAAAATGATTATGAAGTGAGATGACCAGCTCATTTCGCAACCATTAACAACCGCGCCATTATCTTATTCTTGTAAACTTGCTAGCCCAAAAAACCTTTTACAGCTAGCGAATTTTCTGCGTGATTTCGCCATACGTCACACCTAGTAAATGGAAGAAATACCACCATGGATATTGTCACGAAGCCAAGGACGACGCAGTTGTCTTGAAGGAGAAACAAGTTTATTGGAGCGAACTTGTGCTCCCCTAACAACTCAAAAGAATACAGAGGCGGCGAAGCAGCGGTCAACAAAGTGACTTGCGTCGGCGAGCGTCGCAGAATCGAATGCCGCGGCGTCTGCTGTGCAGGCTTTTATCTTTCGGCGCGAGAGTTTCTGGAACCGTCGATTCACATCCAGAACATTGTAGATCACAGAAGATTATTCTGGGCTAGCGGCGTTAGGGCGAAACACTCTGCTTATCTGAATGAGATAGTCCGTGCGGCATAAAAATAAAGAATGGAACACTCGCTTCGCATGGGACACAGATAACAGATCCGGGTGCGGCCGGGCATTAAAAACAAACAATAAATAAACAAACCCGTATATGGTTCGCGGCATTACCCCCCCTCTAAGAGTGCATCGACCCGATGCTAAAATAAAACGACAGTCCGAACAAATAGCAACAACAAAACAACAACAAAAAAGTTCGTCATCTTGCGAAGTACGGTTTGAGGCGAACCACGTGGAAGACTTCGGGTCGCGTGCGTCGTCGTGATGTGCCCGAATCACCACTGGGGATCACTTCGTAGGTTAATTGGCCAACACGTCGTGGAATCTGATAGGGTCCGAAATACCGTCGCAGAAGCTTCTCACTGAGTCCGCGTCGTCGAATGGGAGTCCAAACCACACACGATCCCCTGGTTGGTACTCGGCGTCTAGGCTGTCGGAGGTTGTAGCGGCCGGCATCCACCAGCTGCTGGTCCGTTATACGAACTCGAGCGAGCTGGCGGGCCTCCTCCGCACGTTGGAGGTATCCTTGGACGTCGGCGTTGAGGTCGTCGTCTTCTACATGCGGAAGCATGGCGTCGAGCATCGTAGTCGGCCGTCTTCCGTAGACAAGCTCGAACGGTGTCATCTGCGTAGTTTCCTGCGTCGCTGTATTGTACGCAAACGTGACATACGGGAGGACTTCATCCCAAGTCTTATGTTCAATGTCGCGAATGCTGCGGCGTCTGCTGTGCAGGCTGTTATCTTTCGGCGCGAGAGTTTCTGGAAACCGTCGATTCACATCCAGAACATTGTAGATCACAGAAGATTATTCTGGGCTAGCGGCGTTAGGGCGAAACACTCTGCTTATCTGAATGAGATATAGCCCGTGCGGCATAAAAATAAAGAATGGAACACGCGCTTCGCATGGGACACAGACAACAGATCCGGGCGCGGCCGGGCATTAAAAACAAACAATAAAAAAACTAAACCCGTATATGGTTCGCGGCAATATCGATAAACAACACGTAAAAGCGAAACAAATATAGAGAGTGCAAACAAGGTAAAAAATGTGTCCTAGCACAGGTTGAAAAGCGAAGCGCAGCTCGGCCGTCGTGCAGGTAACTCGAACTTCTCGTAACACGGAATGCAAGCGGTCAGCTGCCTCGTAAATAATTTCGGAGGCTTCTTTTGCGTTAATAAGCATTCAATGGTGGCAATGTCACTATAAGAAACTGATAATAGGAACGCTTAAAACCCAAACCAGTCCGTCGAAGAAGCATTTAAGCACATTAGGCGACTCACCAAACCGATACCGAAGCGAAATGTCCGTCTGCGTGTCTGCTGGCATCAATCGGCTCGTGAGAAACTATCGAAAAGTAGCCTCACATGCTTACAACATTACAGACAAATGGGTTGCACCAAACAAAAAGAAAGTCACTGTAAAGCAACAACAGAAAATTTTTAATTCGCTCTCCAGCTTTTTTTATAAAGGTAGCGCTTGGTTCTTCATAACTTTGACTGAATAAAAAGTATGCTGACCTTCCCTGCATTGGGAAGTGGAAAATTTTTGCTGCGCTATTCCTTCCAGAGTTGTCGCACCGCACAGTATCGAACCACGAGTTGTGTCCTTTTCTCAGTTTCTCTGACATTTTGAGCCCGTTCGCACTCGAAAACACCAATATTTTCACCTTCAAGGCATACTACAAAACTTCTACACGTGCACACAGTGAAAACGTCAGGAGCAGACGGACAGGATGGCAGCAGAAGAGATAAGAGCGAAAGCTCCGTTAGTTGATGCAACCAATGAAGTGACCAAATAAAGAAATAAAGTGCCAAAAAGAAAACAGCCAAGAACACACTTTATTCCTACACATAATGGGATCACTTTACTTTATCGCGGCGTATGTTGAAAAGATAAAGCCACAAATGCAAGAGTTGTCGAATTTCGCTTGGCGACCAGCGTCATGGCGGTACTTTATTTTGCCATATCGAAACTAGCCGAAGTGTCTCAACCCTGGATAAGGCACAAACTCGGTCGCGATTTCTTCTTTCTTTCTTTTGTTTATTTCATTCTGGCAACTCAGAGGCAGCCTGTTTGAGGGCATTGCTTTACGATGCTTGCTAATGCACGCCGAGGCGCCTTCACGTGGTATTTTTCATATTTCGCGGGTTTTCTTTATCAGTCAGAAATGAGTACGCAATTAGTTCGTCGCTGAAAATACCGCAATTAGCTGCCCTTCGTTGGTACTTACAAATACCTCACTGACACTTTAGTGATTAGGACAGTACTTCTCGAGTTAGATAATTATTTACAAATAATTAGTTAAGTCTCATTAACGAAAAAAATCCTCCCCGCTTCTCCACAGTACTGCAAACATTATGCACTAGGTTTTCTTAGAGTTACGCCACTACTCTTTTTTAAATCTTGGTGCATGATAGCTGGGACTCTCTGCATCGATAAGCTTGCTTAGGTGTCCCCCCACTTTTTCTGCCCTTGACCGTGTTCGGTACCACGTGGCTTTGCAGGCATGACACCCGCTCCTGCTCAGCACCTTTAACGATCAAACCGGTAGTTTAATGGGCAAAAATTACACCATCTTCCCATGGGGGAACCCTGAGTAGTATGCAAAGCAGCCATAGGGTCGATTCAAGTGCCCATTAGTTTTCAGTTCGTCGTTTCCGTTAGGTTGAGGTACGTAGCTACCGTTATATTTACAGTTCGGTTTCCGTAGTAACTACCACACTTTTCACTTACCGGAACTACGAAATGGGAAATTGTGTTGAGCCCATGGCTGTTTCTCATACTACTCAGGGTTCCCCTACGGGAAGATGGTGTACTTTTACTAGATGCGACGGGGCTATGTCCCTCCCTTGTCGTAGTTGCGCCGTCCACACCCACCACTGCGCATGCTCGGCTTGCTGAACGCCCGGTGGTGTCTTACCCTTTAATGGCTCCTGGAGCGACAGTGTTACGGGTGTCTTCCTGGACCGGCCCGAGATGTGCCGAGCATGCGCAATGGGTGTGTGGACGGCGCCACAACAAGAGAGGGACATAGCCCCGACCATGAGATTCTGGAGCGACAGTGTTGCTGGCGTCTTCCTGGGCCGGCACGATACGAGCACGCTTCCCTTAAAGGGCTCCTGGAGCGGCAGTCTTGCCGGTGTCTTCCTGGGACGGCGGAATGGATGGACGACGGACGACGGACGATGGAGCCGAGAGCAAGAGATGCTTTGCATCTAAAAGCGTGCATTCAAAACCACCAACATGCTTGTTTCGACTTTCAATGTAGCGGATTTTTAGTCGTGGCAAACGGATTCTTTTGAGCAGAGCACGCTTACTCTTTTATTGTTGCACTTTTCCAGGCTGAACTCAGATATATTAAGCGTTACCGACAAACACTTGATTCACCCACTTGAATCCGAATAGAAACACGATGCCTTTAAAACACATATAGTCTGGTGCTAAAACTTTTACAACCAACTAGATGCACCAGATTAACGCAGTGGACGGTCAAAGTTGCGGGGGAGTGAGTGTGTGAAGAAAGTTTTATTCAGCCAGTGAAGTGGTAGTGGCTCCTTATTCAAGGAAGCCATGGGATGAGCGGGTAGCCTTCGCTCTGGAGGCCAAAAGTGTCTGGTAAACATTCGAATAGTTTTTGTTATAATGTAATACCAATAAACTTTTCAGTGATTCAATGTTTAAATCTGGAGTTCTTGCTTGTGTTTGCGGGAATGCAATACAATCAAAGCACGTTAAACTACCGCTCTTTTCATTTGGCTGTAGTAATGTATGGCTATTCAAGTTTACCTCATACGGATGACTACTTTGTCGCCAAAATCGTGCATTGTGACATCATTCTTGTTTTGTTTTCTTTCCTTAAGACTACAGTCAGACATGCGACCGCCAAACTGAACCCAAATATATACAAACATTTTAAGCGTTTGCAACATTAACGGTTGCCAGGTTGACGTGTGTTTATGTACCTGCGCCTAATGATCTAAAGACTGCTCACACTTCTATATCAGTTCGGTCGACATAATGCGAGGTATGGCTGTTAGCCTGACAGCTATACCGTTTGGTTTTCCAAAATTCAGCGTCGTCGCTATTGCAGAGGATTTGTATGTTTACAGAATGAATAATCAGGCCTCCGAGTAACATTCTGCCCACGACACCATAAGTTGTACACTGAAAGGGTCTATGCCAGCGTTTTGGGCAAACATTTGTTGTGGATGTATGTAAGCAATGGGTCATTAGCATACTTGCCGCCAAGCGCTTCTATTTTGTTTTTCCTGAATAAAGACCTCGCGGTGCAGTGTTTCCGCTGGTGTTTTTTCAGTGCAGTTTGGAGGGCATCCTAGACTATGCTTCTCCGGTGTATTTCTCATCAAAGCACGCGTTCATTACCCGTTTCCGTTTTAGGCATGCATGGGTGGGGGGAACAGAGCGTGCACCCACCGCCAGGCTTTATGCACTATGCTGATCGGGTGTTCGGTTCTTCGCTGGGTTCACGGCGCTCTCCCGCCTGCAGGGTTGAATCCTGCTACGGGGGCCCTCCAGCCCGTACCACCTCACCCATTCTCGGCACCTATGAATCACTCCCGCACGGCGCGTTGTTGGCAGGTAGGCGCCGTGACTGGGTAAAATATTAAACTCAGTGCATCGTTGTCATCTCAAGCAAAACCTTTGAAGCAATAAAAAGCAACCATAATTACCAGGCGCATGCCAGTTCTGCTGGTGGGAGATTTTGATGCGGACGTCTCCCGGCCAGAGGGGACCTGGCTGATGTCCTTGGCAGTATTGGCTGCCTATATTTTGGCTGTCCTTCGTGGTCGAGCGGTTTAGGTTGAAGTGTTGCACGGGCTGTAACATGCCTTTGATTGCGCGAGCGGTAAGTACAACCGCATGCTTTTTCCGCAAGAAACTCCCACCTCCCCTCGCGGGAACCCCTGTGTAGATGCGACGCATAGGCGGAGCGGCGAAGGGACCGCGTTTTATAGCGCGCATAACGTTGAGGGGACTGCGTAAGCCGGTCCCAGTCGATGACGACGTTGGCGTACTTGTAAAGCGGCGTGGACTCTAGGTGTTTGAGCCAAGCGTGGATGTTGCTTCGCCGGGAGAACGGCACACCGGTTATATGCGCAGCGCGCCCGAAGGAGAGGAAACCGCGGAAGAGAGAGTACTGCCACATGCGCCGGCCCCAGCGCGTGTGCCGCGGCTATGACGCAACGTGCCGCGGCTATAACGCAACACAATCCAACACAATCCACTTAATCCAATCCAATCCAAGCCAAGCCAATCCAATTCCCTCGCGAGGAGAATGTTCGCTATCGGAGAGGACAGGGGGTGAGCGGCGGAGAGCGCAGCTTGCGCGGCGAGGAGAATGGGGGAGGGGCGGACAACGCCGACGACGACGACGCCGGAGGGACAAGGCGAGTGAATGAGATGCTCTGCATCTAAAAGCACCGCAATTCCAAGTTTCATTCTGCTCATTAGCTAGGAATAGGCTTAGTCCCAAATAAGCAAGCATGTTTTTTTTTTCACGCCCTTCTTAGACTGCGCCCAGCTTCAGTAAGCTTTGTTCGCAGATTGGAGGGGAACTGAACGATTGGTTTTTGGTTCGAATGCAGCGGACAGGTGGTCCCAATGTGTGCAGTAGAGAACTCCAATAATAGCTTGCGCCACATGCGCTGCTAAAACTCTTGTAAAAAGTCGCAACTTCGTCACTGCTTTTCGTTATGCTACCAGCATGGTCCTTGTACGGTGCCGCATCAGTTTTCTTCGAGCCCATTGCGATTGGAACACACTGCCTGAAACTATGCCAAAAAATATTTGATGTCGTTGCTTCATACTTCGCGGCTATTAAAAATGAACATTTTTGAGTAAAATAAAGATTAGTTATAAGGACATATTGCGGTGTGTATGCCACAAGTGTTGGTAATCCTGTCATATTCAGCTTTATTAGAAAGAATTTGGTAGTGTTGGAAGCTTCAACGTCTACGCGTAGCGGACATTTCTATATCATGATCAGTTACATCACCCCCAAAAGAGTAGTGGCACGCGCTCGCGCTGCACCTGTGCCATTTCCTGTGTAGCCCCCATCTTAACCTGGAGGGTGCTCTTCAGTCAGTCAGAATGGCTTGGCAGCGGGAAGGCATTGACCACTATCTGGAAACAGAGGATCAGGAGCCGCGCCAGCCCTGTGAACAGACGCGACTCTAGTGATCTTAGCCCCAGCATCCCCGCACACCACCTGACCGCCATAGATCGGCGACGTCAACGTCGCCAGAACCTCCTCTTATGACTGGACGGAGTATTACCAGAAGCAGAAATATTCGTTTAAGGTCAACCAGAAATTTCTTTTTAAAGCAAAGCTTTTTACCTCTACCCCTCAAGGGTTCTTTCGCGACCGTTGATGTCAACAGAAAACTCTCGCGAACAAATAAAAGAAGTCACTGGCACCGCCAGAAATCGAACCTGAAACTAACACAGTAACAAAGCGAGAATTCGTTGTCTTGCCGATTCAGCTACTAGCCCACGCGAAGGCGGGGACTCAAGAAGCACATCTGCGGCCTTACCCATGCATTCTCGCTGAATGCCATGTGATAGTGTAACGCGACCTCTCACGCAGCACTGCGCTCGGGTAACGGCACGTGTAGCGGGCGTGTGGGTGCATTGCGCATGCAGAAGGAGTTATAAAATCAAAGGAAGCTCACACCCACGCATGGCATCTCACTTCTAGTACGCCAATGCGCTAAAACTTGGGGCCTCCCGTGTTCACCTCAAAAATCAGAGATCCTTCTCGTCCGCCCTCACACCAAACGACACTTCAAGGAAGTCATTAAAATACTCCTAAATGGCCAGGCCATCAATTCAAGCGCCAGAATTAGTATCCTGGAACTACGTCTCCAGGCCAACGCCAAGAGTGGCGTATCCTTGCAGCGCCTCAAAACACAGCATCATCAAATCATACACATGATCATGGGAGTTGCAACGAAGAAGCGAGGCCTCCTTTCGATTCCTTTCGAATCCTTTTGATTATTTCCAGCTTTTGTCCTCTCGGGAATCACTTACGTCACCCTCCTGACTTCTTCTCGGCAAAGAGGGCCTAAAGATGTTTGATATAAGGATTAGAAAGGCGGTTGAGTAGGCCGTTCGTCTTCCCATATGTGCGTCCACGGAGACACTGCTTCGTATGGGACTCCACAACACAGTGGAAGAGCTGATAGAGGGCATGTTTCTAACCAGACGCCCCCATTGAGCAGAACTGCTCTAAGACACCGCATCCTTCACCACATGGACTGGACAGCACAGAATGTCACTCCGTGTGATTTAATCCAGGACTCTTGGCGACAAGAACTTTAAAGAGCCTCCCTTTTCTTAGAAATATGTTCCTTCACGTGACGAGGGTTTCCCGACAAGCACGGGCTCAAGCTGTCAACACCACCCTCGGCTAACCCGCCGTGTCACATTCAGGGACGTAATCCAGCATTATCCCCTTCAGAGATGGACCCTACCTTCGCCTTACCCGGACCTTTCCATTGAACAACAAATGACCGTTCGTCTCATACATTTGGACTCCTTCCAACACCGGACGCGTCTTCATTTAAAACACCTGAATCGCTATGACGCTGAGGGTAAATTTTGCTCAGAAGTAGGAACACTCCGTCACATAATCGGGGTGTGCGACTTAAGTCACTAGCACCCTCCTCTCTTCACGTCAACTACCCAACAAGAGCAATGGGAGATACTGTTGTTCAGCCCCTCTGTGCCTACCCAGCTTCAACTGTGAACAGAGCACAGGTGGCACGGACTGCATACGGGCTCCAGTGAAGGAACCACTCCCCTGCGCCACCCTCTTATCCGTTCGTTAATCTGAATAAAAGTGTTTCTCCATCTCTTCATCCTCCTTCGTCTTTGCGGCAGATCTCGTCGCCTGCGTCGGCAACAGCACATACGGCGGAGTGAGATCATGTAACACCGGTTTTGAGCCTCCTTTTTTTATGAAAAAAGAGTTTCCACTTGTGCTTTACCAATACAACGCAACCAACCACCGCTCATGCATCATGCATTGATTTCACCTTAGCAGATAATACCTCTTTGAAGTAATAAAGGGTGTGGTTAAGTGCATTTTACTAGTTTCTGGTTTCACTACTTGTAGAGCCACGTGAGTCAATGTGAGTTACGTCGCATGGGTAAACGAAGCAACGATCGCTTCGGTGCTGTACGAGCTTCTGCAGAAAGATGTTCCGCGTAAATGGAATCAGAAGCATCAGAACGCTTTTGATGAGCTTAACCGGCTCATTGTGAGATGAACCGTCTTGGCACATTATGACGAGGCCACGCGTCTCATAATCTCATGTGATGCATCACCTTACGGCGTTGGCGCATTGCTGGTTCAGCAAGACAGTCTCGGAAGAGAGGCCCCCGATAGCTTTTGTGTCCCGCACACTGGTAAGCAGCCGAGCGTAACTATGTG
This sequence comes from Haemaphysalis longicornis, assembly GCA_013339765.2. Lineage (NCBI taxonomy): Eukaryota > Metazoa > Arthropoda > Arachnida > Ixodida > Ixodidae > Haemaphysalis > Haemaphysalis longicornis. The sequence goes on from CM023452.1 coordinate 88,169,122, forward strand.
CAGCTACACCGGGAAGGTCTTGCGGTAGTGTTCGCGGCTGACCATTTCCACAGGTACATCCTAGAACGAAAAGTCACGTTCATAACGGATCATCAGCCTCTGCTTGGAATCCTGGGTCCAAAAAAGGCAGTGCCGCAGATGCTCTCCCCCCACATGACACGATGGTGCTTGAAACTGGCAGCCTACGACTATGACCTAAAATACCGGGCGGAGAAGATGAACCAAAATGCGGATGCGCTGAGCAGGTTGCCGTTACAGCAGTGCATTGAAGGGCCACATGTTCCAGGTGACGTACTCATGATTGAGGCCCTGTCACGGCAGCCACTGACAGCAGGTGTCATAGCAGCCTTAACACAGGAAGATGAGACTCTCTCAAAGCTGTTTCACAGCTATACAAGAAGTTACAATACAGCAGCTCACGGGAGACGAATTCACGCCGTACCGCAGAAGAAGCTCTGTGCTGGCAATCCACCGTGGTTGTATCACTTGGGGGTCCAGGGTAGTCATTCCCGTGGTAGCGCGCAAATAAGCGATGTCACTGTTGCATGCAGGGCATCGTGGAGTCGTGGCTATGAAAGGTTGTGGTGGCCTGGCTTAGATGGCGACATAGAGGTCACAGTGCGCTCGTGTGAGCCATGCCAGAACACGCAGCGCAACCCAGCAAGGGCCCCAATGCCGTCGTGGACACCGGCGTCAACGCCGTGGCACACAGTGCACGTGGATTTCGCTGGACCTGTGGGTGCACATACATTTCTGGTGGTAGCAGGTGCTTTTACCAAGTGGCTGGAAGTGCTAGAAGTGAACCAGCCTACGTCGGCAGCAGTGATTGCGGTACTGCGCAGCGTTTTCGCTCCTTTTGGCGTATCGCGAAAAATTGTGTCCGACAACGGCGCAGCTTTCGTGTCTGTTTGAAATGCAGAGGTTCTGCACAAACAACGGAATCAGCCGCATAGCCTCGGCGCCGTACCACCCTTATACCAACGGGCAGGCAGAGAGCTTTGTTGGCGAGTTGAAAACAGCACTGGCACGGGACAAGTCTGGGCCGATGAGTTGCCGGCTCGGGCGATTCTTGTTCGGCAGCACAGCACCATCCACCAGACCCACGAATCACCCCAGCCAGGGCAATGTTTGGACGGGAGCTTCCAACCCACTTAGACCAGATCTAGCCTGCGCCACATCCAACTGAAAAACAAGAGAAGCTGCCCAATAACCGACAGTTAGTGGCATGCGAACAAGTCATGGTACGGCAGTTTCTGAGGGAGCCCAAGTGGATCTCAGGAGTCCTCGAGAAACAGATCGGCCTCCGATCTTGGAACGTCCAATGTGGGAGAGGAGGAGTCCTTCGACGACACCTGAATCAAAATAGAAAACGATATCCAAGAGAGTCACAGATGGCCCATCAGGGACTTTGCGTGGGACCTGGATATAAGCAGAGTCCTTCAATGCTGTACTGGTCACGAAACTCCGGCGCTCGTTTCATATAGGGACTGCGGGCGCCACTACAGGTGCCACCGCCGCACGAAGGGCATCCAGCCGCCGCGCGTGCGGCATATTGGCCAGCTCTTGGACAGCAAACGCTCGCTGCTTTTGGTGTCTGCGCGCTGATCAAGTGTGCGTTTTTTTCGTAATAGCGATGGATTAGTCCATTCATTTTGAATATCACCTGCATTCAATGGGGTTTTATTTTTCCAAGTAAATTACCGTAGACTTCAGCCGCGAACGGCAACGGCTTCTGCGTAATCTGGCACAAGCGCTGCCACGTCGTGTTAGGGATTTTAAAATCTCTATTGCTTCTTTTCTTGAAGCAAACGTTTTAATACCACAAAAACGGTAGCTTCGTAGTCGCGGACTGCTGCGTGCCCATCGATAATACAATAAAAAAACTGAAGGAACCAAGTACACGTCGTTCAGACAACGCTTAATGAATCCGTTGATTGCTCTGGAATGCACAGAACGCTAAAAGAGATACTCCAATAATATTGCCGTTTCGATGAGTGGGTACATACTTGAAAACATCTAAATACGCTGTAGAAACGCGAAGGATCAAAACACGAAGGGATATACGTTGCATCGTGTGTCTTTCCGCTTCCACGCTTTGCAATCCTTGCAAAAAAGGAAGCGAAAAAAAGAACAATAAAACTGATTTTATCACACGCAACAAAAAAAATTTCATTATTACGAAGGGAGGCAAAAGAGCGTGGTCCAGCGTACACAAATTTATTTTTTTGCGCTGCGATGTGCAGCACACGGAGGAAACAGATTATTGCCACGTAGCCAAGAACGATGCAAACCTTTTCTGAATGAAGCTTATTAAAGCGACCTCCTGCTTTACGAAAGACTAGAATGAAACACAAACGTCCAAGAAGCAGTCTGCAGTATGACGTGCACAGATGAACGTCGATAAAGTGAGTTGCGCGGCGTTTGCTATGCATGCATTACTTTCGGAACGTTATTAATTTCAGATCCATAGAAATAGGATCGAGAACATTGTCGAAAAACCAAAAAACTTAAGTTAGCGACAAGGTGACACCCTTTCCATATAAAACAATATTGTCCGACGGGACGTACGACAAAAGAGCAAACGGGTGCTCCGGTTGAAACGCCAGATAAGAAAACCGGAAGCGGCCACGCGCGGTTACCAAACAACAAAACGGACCCTAAAGGATAATTCGCGGAATTGTGTGAAAAGTAAAAGAACATAGGACGTCCCAAGATTTTAAGTGCGAATGCACTTCTTAAGCGAGCCTGAAGCGTCCGCCGCCGTCCGCATAGCAACAGCTGCGGGTGCGCGCGCTCCTCGTCTTCTTGGCAACGGGGGAGATGGGCGCGCGCTGCCTGGCCGCGTGACATGGCACATACCCACGTGGGGGATTGGCCAAGAATCGGGCGTGAGAAGGGCTAATGCACCCGCTAAGGAGTAGTACTGACACGAATTTCAAAGCGGAGATCCGCTCTAGCAATCAAGTACAACGACAACACAAATAGGTGTCTGTGAATAAATGCATCTTTCATTCTTGTAGTTGTGTGTGTGTGTGTGATCTCTCTTTCGCGAACATTACCGAACCGCGCAAATTCAACTCGTGCATTCGCACTTTCCACATTCTTCCCCTCGGGGAATGCGGGGAATTTTTTTTACATGCGAGCCTGTGCGCGAAGTAATACAAGTTTGCAAACAGGTAATCAAGCAGCGCTACTACCTGACTGATCTGACAAAAATCCGTCTTTAAGTTACCCTTGTAAGATTCTAGGTCCAGGGTACATTGCTTTTTTCATTCTCACACACAGTGCATTCCCAAACACTGCCAGACACTTATAATCGAAGGGTAAAATCTCCCGTTTCTTGCCTTGGAATGGCGTGCCTTCATTTCTCACGCAGCTCCCCGTCGCTCGGTTAACAGAACAAGAAAGCATTTTCTGTTATATCGTTGTACAAGGAACGACATTCCGGGACGCTACACGTGTTCCGCATCGTCATTGCACTACTTAAGTCGCATCACAACAGAGCGAGATGCACGTTAAATTTTTTTTCCCGCACAAAACAAACACAACTCGCCGCGTCTCCGCTGTTCGAGCCAGCGCAACACCACCCGAGGAGTGACCTGATGATGACGATGATTGTTGATGATTGTTATTGGGTTCCCCTTTGAAGCGGGGTGATGACATGTCATCTTACCAAAAGGACTAATATAACCATGTTTTACACTCTTCATTAATTACTAGCGATGCTTAGAGCAGGCACTACAGCTTACTAAGCACGAAATACTTTTTTTCCCTGTTACAGGTGGTAACTGTCCTAGGCAATATTCCCCTCTCTGCTTTTCGTCCACCAGCATTCTAATCTTCTCTTCGTCCCCTCGACAGCCTTGAAGTTAACTTCCTCTGTGATACCCTTAGATCCTAGGGCTTCTGGAAGCCCCATATTCCTTCATGTAGATTAGGATGGATACCCTCACATTCTAACACTATGTGCCGCATAGTTTCTGTTTCTTTTTCGCAGACCACGCATACCCCATCATTTGCATTTTGTGAATACTTCCCCACAAAACTCTTAGTTCGCAGGCAACCTGCTCTAGCCTCAAAAAGCAAAGCCCTGCCCTGGGAATTATCGTAGAAATTTTCTTTCTGATGTTCAATTTCTCCGACCTGTACATCTCTAGCGACGTTTTAGCTTCCATTTTTTCCCTCAATTTATTCGTTTCAATCTGCCTTGCCTCTTTTTTGGTTACCTTGGCTATTTTGGATTCTCCGCGGTTCTTTCCGTATTTTATCGTTAGCCTTCTAGTCTTCCTTAACCACTGCGTGTCCACGCTTTTCAAGTATAGGTACATAAAAACCTTAGCTGCCCACCTTCGTAGATCCATTGCCCTCAACCTCATCTCAAAGCATATTTTACTCTGAGCTTCTCTAACTTCAAACGACGCCCAGCCGATATCTCCCTGAACTGCTTCGTTAGTTGTTTTTCCATGCGCGCCTAAGGCCAAACGTCCTACCATTCTCTGGTTTACTTCAACGCCTGATAGAACGTCCTGATTGTAAGCAGAGTACAGCATTCGCAAACGTGAGACCGGAACCATTACTCCTTTCCACATTCCTCTTACTACTTCATATTTGTGATACCCCCACAGAGCTCTATGCTTCATTATAGCTGCGTTTCGCTTTCCCTTAACCTTAAGTTGCTCCTCGTGAGGTCTTAAGTAGTTATCCCCTTCGTTTATCCACACTCCCAAGTATTTATATTCCTTCACTCTAGGTAATTCGCCTGGCTGGATAGACACTACGTCAGTGGTAGCGTCATTGAAAACCATTATTCCTGATTTTTCTGCACTGAAATTTAAACCGAGGTCGGTGGCTTCCTGGCTGCTAATATTTATTAGCCACTGCATATCGGTTTTGTTATCAGCTAAAAGAACAATGTCATCTGCGTATAACATTCCCGGAATATGCTGTTGTACCACTTCGTCCTTGCAGCATATGAGTTAGGCTAAACCCTACTTGACTTTCTTCCAGTTTCTTTCTAACCCTGCCATGTAAAGGATGAACAGTATTGGGCTCAAAGGGCATCCTGTTTCAGTCTCCGATGGATGATGACCTGCTGGACGCATTTCTGTCCTTCCCAAGTAAGGTGCACTCTATTGTCTTTATAGATTGCTATAAGGAACTGTACCAACTCGTCATCTAATCCCTGGAGTTTCAGCATTCTCCACAGCCGTTCTCTGTTTACGTTGTCATATGCTCCTTTTATGTCCAAGAACGTAATCTATAGTGGTCTATTCTGTGCTTTCGCAATTTCAATGCATTGCGTTATCATGAAAAAATTGTCATCCAGTCGCCTGTCCTTGTCTTAACCATTCTGCAGTTCCCCAAATATTTCATTTTCTTCCATCCATGCTTGAATTTCTGATTTTTATCGCCTGCATTACGAATCTATACACCAGTGACGTTACTGTGAATGGTCTGTATGAATCAATACTGGCTTTTGTCTACTCTGCCTTTATATAATAATTCATGCTACTTTGTAGCCAGTCTCTGGTATTTGTTTGGTTTCTATCACCGTATATATTGCCCTCATAAACGATTCCTTACTTTTAGGTCCAAGCAGGTTTATCAGTTGCATTGGTATTCCGTCCCTGGCCCACTGCTGTCTGGGGGGAAACCTTTTGCTCTGCTTTTTTCGAATCAAGGTTGCTCAAACTTATTTCCCTTTCCGAAAGTCTTCTGTGGCGCTGATGTTATCGGTGCAGGTTTTCCTACCCACTATTGTCCTGAACTTCTCACTAATCACTCGATGAATATGCGCCAACGCCTGCTCTCCTTTTAAATGTTCCCCCCTCCTCATCAATCAGGAATTTTTGATGGTTATCGTTTTTTGAGCTTAGTGATTTTACATGGTTCCAAAACTTCTTGGATGCGCTTTTGTCCTTCTTCCGTATTTCTGCCATCCATTGCTCGCTTTTCTGCCTGATCTTTGCTTGCACCATTTGCGCCTCAGTGAGATGGTGGAGCCACCACGCGGCGGCCAAACGCAGCATGTGAAGCCCTCCCATTGAGTTACGGAGCAGTTTCGTGACCAGTAAAGCATTGAAGGACTCAGATATAAGAAACGACGTTGACACGCCGGAACACCTGGGCAACCTACCAAAAACAGTCGTGGCAAACAACGTCCAGCTGAACCCATCGCGACTGCTGCAAAGAGCGGTCGAGAGTCTGACGCGGTGAAGCCCCGGAAGTCTCAGCGAGCAATACGGAAGCCTCGCCGCTACCCTCTCTGAGGGGGAAGAGGTGTCATGTACCGCACTCCGCAGGCCCCCACTCAAGTACTGCGCTCCGTAAAGCCGTAAGCGGACAAGTACCGCCACCTGTTGGGGCGTACTTCAAACAGTCACTCATGTGACGTAGATTGAGCGGGCCGAGAGCAGCAGTGCACGCCCAAGCATGGACGACGGCGGAAACCTGCGGGCTAGTTCTCAATAAAGCCCTTCTGTGTTATAGCAGTGCGTCACAGTCTTGTAACAGTTACCCAACGATGACGTCGAAGGCGGGAGCTCCACATGGGGAGTAAGCCCAAGCGCAAGCCTGCCCGACGCCGATCAGTTGCCACGAGGCAGGCGCTTACGGCCGGTCACGATTTTTTCACAGCGAAGCTGTTGATCAAAATGTTTGTGTGTCCAAAATACCAAGAAAATTCAGAGCGCTCACTCGCGCATGCCTCGAGGGCAGGATCGTTAAGACGAGCATACCCGCTTCACGAGATCGGGAAATACCGGGAAAAAAATTCCAGTGTTTGCCGCGTGTATCGAGCGAATGTTCCTCAAGCCAAGCGTACCCACTTATGGAGATTGACCAGCAATGGCCACAAAATACTCCAGCGTTTACCCTTCGTGGCAACACTTACTGGGAAAAAGAAAGATGTGTCATAGTACACGCTCCTCGTTCGTTGGTCCTCGTTTCGCTGTGCACATGCGCTCTGTACCGTAGAAGAGCTGTTACTTGAATGTCGAAACTGTTGTAGGTGATCACTGATTCCACATGGCCGGGCACGGATAGTTCGTCCGGCCGAGGATGAGGCCGCGCTTTCAGAGACTGAGTATAATTTTACATCGAGGTCCGAGGCTCGGCATGAAAATCATGATACAAACCTTGCTTTGGAAATTTTGTGCCATGCCATTCGCTTTTTGCGGCTATGCACGGTACAAATCGTCTTAGTGCGGTACAAACCAATGGGGCGTCGGAATTAAGAGCAACATTTAAATTGTAGAGGTGACCTTTTTATGGCCAAAGCCTTTGCGACAAACTCTGCTCTTAATACAGGAGTGAAATCAGGTGAACAATAAAAAAATGACCGATTATGTTGTGCGCTGAAAATTCGCACACACACCCTCTTCTCACGTTGCTATGATTCCGTTGCCACTACCACAGGAGAGCGCAAGTTCCCCAGATGTTCATCCAGCAAAGCAGTTAATAACCCTTGTGGATAGCAGTTTGGCGTTATTGGGGAAAATTTTGTTGGGGGACATAGGAGCAGATAAGACTTCAGGTACCATGAGAATAATTTCCGGAAGGATGGTGTTCAGCGGTGAAAGCAAGCTTTGAGCATACACACCTTCAGAACGAATGCATCGAGCCCACGGAGGATTAAAAAAACAATGTAGACTAAACGACCATCAACAATAAAGATTTAGTCTGATGAGATTCGATTCATGTCAGAGTCTACACTGTTAGAAGTTTAAATCAACAATCTAGACACGGCAACTAGACCTCTAAATGCAGAATAATATTTTCAGCATATCTCGGAAAGCCGAGGCATAAACTCAGTGCTCGTCGCTCTATAAGAACAAGAGGACGGAGTTTTTACGCTCCTGAACCCGGAAAGAGGACACACCAAAATTTTAGAATCGGCCCCACATAGCCAGTGTAAAAAGAATTAGGTTGTCCTTTCTCATGCCGATCATTTTGTCGCTGATTCTACGCAACCATGCAAGAGCACGTTCACCTATTGTCTAAATGCGGTTTATGTGTGTTCGCCAGTGACGTGTACTGTCATAGATAATACCCAAACATTTCAAAGCTGTTACCTGAGGAAAGATCTCACCTGATAACTCAGATAAAGGTTAACAGGAGGGAATACTGAAAACACGAGGACCGCGCATTTAGCTACATCGGTGGACCAATTTGCAATCTACCTCTCGATGAAACTTAGATATGCTTATAATTCTCTATGCCGACCATGAATATTCCGGCAGCAGAGGAAAGGCTATATCATAAGCATATACATAAGAGGAAACTCTCTGACTGATTGGAATGCAACTCTCTAATATATTAAAAAGGATGGGAGAGAGAAGCGATCCTTTCGGCATCCCCCTTTGACTGCTTTCGAATCGAGGAATCAAAACTGTTTCTGAAACAAACCAATTGACGTCCGATGAAAAATCGCTGTATCAAGGATTAGACGCATTTGGACGAACCCCAATCAGAACGCGTATTTGTCTCTTTCTTGTCTTCTGTTCAGTTTCTTCGTGAATAGAATTTGAACGAATTGTGAATAGAAAACTACCCTCTTGTCTAGAACCGGACCGAGCATTTCTACGTGGCTGTTCTCTGGGGGGATATTCGTACCTATTTTAGGGTGATTTTTACTTTGCCGCGTGGCAGCATCTGTCGTTTAATAAACGAAGCTTTCAGCAGAAACATAACCTTGGTAATATTGAAAAGTATTTTCTTAACCTATTTCATTAGTTTATATATAGCGGGCTTTATTTTAGGTATTTTCGGCTCATAATCTATGCCTTCCGTGATTTCTGAGAGACCGGCGTTAACCCTTTGTCCCTGTTTTAGCTAGGCCGCCCGCTGCTGGTGCCAGCATACGTCCCGTTGGAAAACGCAGCACGGTGGCTCATTGGGTAAGGCGTTGCGCTGCTAGGACCGAGGACGCTGGTTCAATTCCCGGCCGCGGCGGTCGTTCTTCTGACGGAAGCAGAAACAAAACGCCAGTGTGTTGAGATTTCGGCGCACGTTAAACATCCTAAAGTGGGTCGAAAAGCTTCCGGAGGCTTCTACTGCGACATGCGTCGTAGCCCACGACTAGCCTCAGGGGGCAGGGAACCGGAAATTCATATTTTTGATCTTCTGGTGGAAACCCGCTTTGGTGTGATGAGGTAAGTTTTGGGCACGGATGGAGACCGCGTCTGCCGAGCATGTTAGCACCGAGTGGGCATAGAACAAACTTCACCGAGCTGGTGGCACCTGGGGAAAACGCGCGTCCTTTCTTTCGTATCCCACGTTGTTATCATTTTACCCAAACTTCTATTGCCGTAGTGCCACATTACGGGTTCACCGGATCCCTCGAATCTTGCTGCCTCAGTCGTAGCATCCGGGCGGCAGTGGTGACCTAGTTTCGTGGACGCCAAATGAGCACTGCTGATAGCGGACGCTATGATACACGGTGGAATCGAAAGTCCTGATAATGCTGTCAAGTTAAAAGACCCAATATCCCCCTACTAAGTTTTGAATTTTTACCTCACTTATTTTTCTTTGCGTGTGCGGCCGTCAAGGAATAAAACGTTTCAAGTAATTTGAACGTTATTCACTTGCTCACATGGGTATTGCGGCGTTTACGCAATGCATTTATTTGCTTGTTGAATCAGTAAATACCGCAAACGCTAAATATTGTAAAAAGCCTTAAATACGAAGAAAGCAGCATTTCCATCCCAACGTATTCATCTCTGTTGAAGAGGGTGGAAATGCGTTATTATATCCAGCTACGCCACAACACCAAGGGGTGACGCTCGCAGCGCCTCTAAATGGTTTAGGCCTCTTTCGCGTCCACTTCATTTTTTGCAGACCAGTCTTTACCACAGGGGTTCGATCATAGAGATAGCACCGCTAACAAGGTTTAGTTGTCAAACTCAATCTCGTCGTCTGCATACCAAACGCAGCCTCCCTGGTATTTGTCACATGATGGCGCGAGTGTTTCCCTAACCTCCACTTTGCTCTACCCCGTGGGCTGAGGACAGGCATGTGCTTGCGTGCTTATGGGTGCATTGTTTTGTTTCTACGTTCGTTTACAAGAATATAACTTTTAAAGCGAAGATAATAGAATATAAAGCGAAGTTCTAGCATCCTCTCTTATGGCCTCTGAAATGCTAAAACACCCTCAAGGAAAGCCAACCTTCTCTAACGATGATGATGAATGATCGTGGGTGATGAGGACAAAAAAAATCCCGGCCATCTCCACTAACGTAAAACCTTGGGAGGGGCAAACCATGCATTGTATAAGTGTATTCTTGGCGCCTTGCCGTTTTTGCCCAAGGAGGTGAAACCATTTGGGGTATAGGTACACAGTTTTGTTTAAGTCTCATGTCTTTGAATCACGAAGCATTTTAGCGCGACGCGTTCGAAAATGAGTGTCCCGGTGTGTTCTTTTAGTATGTTCTAGCACGAGGCATAAACGATTGTGTCGGGTGTTATAGTACCGTCACTACATTGGCGATGACATGAGACGAGGACGACGTTCTAGCTCGTCGTGTAACACGCCCGACAGCCCGAGCCCCTACGGGTCTTCGCCCCCTAAAAACGCTTTAGGGGCCGTAACCAAACCTGGGTACCTTGTGTTATGAAGCCGGCGTCTGCCGATTCCTCCATTTCGATTTTTTGCAGACTTCGACACACATGTACAACATAGCCAAACGCTACAGGTGGTACGACACACACCTACCTAAACCTACCCGGCATGCCTCCGGCTTTTTAGATGCGGAGTATCTCATGCTCGGGGCTGTGTCCCTCCCTCCTTTGTCCGCCATCCGCACTCTACTGCGCATGCGTGTCTCTTCAGCCCCGTCAGCGTTTGGGCTGACGTAAGCTCAGTCCACTATAAAAAGAAATATTTAGGTGGCACCCGGTTTCGATCCCACGACTCTCTGGCGCAACGGGAGGTACGTGGCGCTCTTCCACTGCTGCTACGAAATCCGAGACGGGAAGCATGTGCTACAAATGCGCCTTATGTCCTTCACTAATTCAAACTACGTCAAGAAGCTACTCATACAACGAAGGCACGCAAGCGTGAACGTCAACAGAAACGACGAACTGAAAATTAATGGGAACTCCAGTCGACCCCATGGCTGCTTCGCCTACTACTCAGGGTTCCCCTACGGGAAGATGGTGCAATTTTCTATAATTAATTTAGAGCAGCAAAACGGCTGTATAAAATCCAACCAATCTGGGAGCTGCTGCCGGATTCTCAGCCCTTCAACGAACTGCGTGCAGACTCTTCCGAAAAAACTGCCGGGCCTGTCGGCCATCCACTGTCGAATTAGAGCAACGCCATGAGTGACCCCATTTGGTGTAAAGGAACAGGAGCACAAATAAATCGTAGGTGACTCCTTCGTTAATTGTCCTGTCGGGTAAAACCGGAATACCATGCCGGGTTAAAGTGGGAAGTATTTGTGTAAAGTTCGCTGCATAACATCCCAAAAGTGAACAGCCATCCATCAGTGCATGAAAATGTGGTAGATGTTATTCGGTTGTTTATAAATTGTGCGGTTAGTAACTCACGGTGTATCTATAACCCCTTTTTTCCTAACCAAGCTTCCACAGTAAGTATCCCCGAATGAAGTTTGAAAAAAAGGACTTCACCTCCGGTTGTACAGCATACGCTTAAAAATTTTTAGTACATCCTGCCCTGGGCCTCCAATGTACAGGTCTCTGTACCCCGGCACCGGAAGTAGACTGACGCGAGCATCTTTTTTATAATTTCCTACGTGACACTGTGCTCACATAGTCCATCGAAAATCGAGTTGACAGAAACCCGACTCACATGACAACTTCTTTAAAATAGCCCGAAATCTTTCGCTGCTTGTGCAAACTGGACACAACAAATTCCGGCGGCGCTTCAGACAGCGCATCTGGCAAAAGTAGAAAAAAAGGCTGCCTGTTCACATGCTGTGAATGATCTCATGACGCCATGTCACCAGCACAGACACGCACGCAGAGAATAGTAAAAGTAAAACGATAACACAGCAACAAATGCGCAAAATCGTGAGCCTTATTTCGGAAAGCGTCGTAACCTGGCACAGAACACGACAGACGATCTCAAACCAGATTACTGGCGTAATCTGCCAAAGAACGGAAAAAGAGGTTCTCTGATCGTCTTCTACCTCATTTAGCTCCTTATGCAGGGAAACACCACCGCGTGTTTCAATTTGCATTTCGCAGTTAGCGTCGTCGTTCCAGGATCAGCTTGCACGTCAGAAATGGCCGCCATTTTCCCATAGGCGAAAATTGATTTTATTGATATTCACAATATACAGGTAAGTACCGTCGTTGTTCCCGGTTTAAAACAAAATAGACTCCGAAATGCGAACTTCGGGTGAAGTTTAATCCCGAACAGAGCAGCGATTCGCTCAGGAAAAAAAATTTAACATATTTATTTGTCCATGTAAAGCCCTCATTCACCACAGCCGTTTTTTACCCCGGCACGTCACCGTTACGTCACCGTCTTCCGTCATGGGCGGCGGTTTATGGGGCGATTTCTCGCCGAAAACGGTGCAATGGTGACGGGAAGCCGAGCTCTACGTTTCCGTTCCGCCAACGCAACGGGACCACGCTCCGTGGTAAACCAGCCAACCAGAAAATCAATTTTTACGGCTAAATGTAGCGGAAAGTGAGCACACGCAAAAATCTAAGCCATTTTCTTTACTTTTCAGGTTACGCATGCTCTATTCCAGGCTAAACTGATCACTAGGCAGACGACCCTGTACACTGACGAAGAGCTCTAGTAGGAATGCTACTCCGTTTACATCTCCGTCGCGGTTGCTTGACGTGACCATGCCGTGACGACGAAGGTGACGGCTGTCTGAATGAGGGCTAACACTAGCGAATTCCGCACAAGCTGGAGCAGCACGTTTCTTGCGTTCGATGAAGCAAACAGTTCTATAATGTCATCCATGTTCCTTTTTTATCAGTTTTATACTCTTTCCGCACATATCGAAACTAGACAGAAAGTCTTTCCTGGCTCATTGTGGCCCGCATATGGGGAATATCAATTTAGGCTTGCTGAGGAACATTTCACATGAGCGATGGAAACTGCTATGGTTAACGTTATCTGAATCTCGAATTGAAGGTCCAGAAATACGCTTTTATCTCCATATTGTACGAAAAATTTCAGTACTCCTTCCGGTCCTGACCCTGCCTGGTCAACCCGCCATGAAGGCAGCAGTCAGCAATGTATAATCTCTTCATAGAGGTCGTGCGCACAAACGTCGCAACGGTAAAACTCACCAAAGCTTTAGCAATTTGTTTTCAGTTTGTGGTGATCTGAATTGGCATAATGTACTATGGGGGTGCACGCACACAAACGCAAGAGGGAAGAAACTGGCTGATCTGTTAATTAGCCATGGTGTTGACCCATTGAATGACGGCAGCATAACTTACCTCATGTCTCCGAGCATAACCGGCTTCATTGACCTGTCATTCGTCTCAGCTCAGTTTGCTGGGCGTTTTACATGGATCACTGACATAGAAACAAGAGTAAGGGATCATTACCCAATTTTGATAACCACAGTCAACTCTTCCTAATCAAAGCGCCTTGAGAAAGTAAACTGTACAAATTGGCACGTATTTACCAGCGCTACGAGTAGATCTGTGACCGCTAACACTGGTGACGACAAAGTCATGGACGCGATTGCACCATGTTTGCGGGAAACGACACGCAGCATAAGCAAGCACTGCGATATACCAAAAAATGATCCCGAGTATCAAAGGCTATGCGCGATACGAACACGAGTGGAGCGAAAGTCATTACGAACCAAAAGTGTGGAGGACCTGCGAGCCTCCCGACGAGCGCAAAGACATGTCAAGCGCCACCTAAACAAACTACGTCAGCAACGCTAGAGGAGTTTCTTGCTACGTTGAATGCCAGGCAACCTCTGACATCATATGGCGTGTTGTTCATGGAATGCGCAAGCGCAGCGAGCAGCTACATCCGTTCACTGCCGTCTCGCTGCACGAACGTTCACACACGGAAGAAGTCTACGAGGAATATTGCAGACTTCTCTCAACGTCATCAGCCGCATTCATCAGCGACTTGTGCGTGTGTCCTCTACAACTCGGAGTGTCGGAACAAGCCCTTGACCTTCCTTTTCAAATTGAAGTGCTTTCTTGGCATCTTCGATGTGAACAAGCACTCCATACCAGGCCATGATGGCGTCAGCTATGAAGCCTAGCTCATTTGTCACGGCCTTCTCAGCTGCGTGTCTTGGAATTCTATAGTTTAATAGGGCAAACAGGAAAAGTGCCTCCGGAGTGGAAGCTTGTAAAAATAGGACCACTTTTAAAACCTGGGAAAGCGCCAACAAGCTACGCATCATTACGTCCTATTGCTTTGCTCAGTTATGTGGACAGTTAATGGGAAAAATGATACATTCAGTTAATTCCGAAACGAATGGCTTCCGTCAAGACAGATCTTCGATAGATAACATCATCACTCTAGTGTTTTCTCTCGAAGAATCACTCAATTCCGGCTGCACACCAAACGCCATTTTCCTGGACATCAAAGCTGCCTTCGACTCGGTCCTCCACGCAGCCTTCCTTGCGTACTTGAAGGCCGTCGTCTCGGGGGCAGCATATACGCATGGATAGCGGACTACCTCGATGGACGGCTTTTTTTATGTCCACTTCAAGCGGCCCTACATCATACTAGGCTGTAGAAAAGGGTGTACCACAAGGTGCTGTACTAAGTCCATTGCTGCTCAACGTGACCCTCTTCTCACTCAAGCGAGTCCAGCCGCATCGAGTGAAGATCGCGCTATGTGCAGATGACATATGTATCTGGTGTACCTCACGTTCATGACGATCTAAACAGAAGCGATTACAGAAAGCCCTCCATAACATCTTCAGCCACCTTGCCGCCCGTGGCCTTCAACTGTCCCCCGATAAGAGCGTACCCATGACCTCCACACGAAAAAACATGGATCCACTGGTTTTAGGCGTCCGCGCACTCTCGTATGCACTAAACTAATGGCGTACAGTGCATGTGTTCGAGCGAAGTTAGAATATGCTTCAGTGGTTTCGGGTCCGTTCACTAAAAAAGACATTTCTTAGTTAGCGAAAGTGCAGAGAAAAGCCGTTCAATTTATTTGCGTAAAATACAGTAGGCATGACTCACCATCCCTTCTGATTAAAGAAAATAATCAAACTCTAGATGATCGGAGACGCGTCAGTCAGCTGATATTTCGGCATGATTGCTTGTCAGTCAAAATAAAAATACCTCTACCCCGCTTCGTTAAACTGCGGTTAACTAAGGCTACCAGGCACAGCAGGAAATTCTTTTTGGCACCTGTTTTCGCTCGCACAGATGCCTCAAATATATTTTTTCCCAGGACTGTTGCAGAGTGGAATCCTTTACCTCTTGATGTTTTAAAAGGAAACGATTTTGCAGAAAAGTTACAGTTTCATCCTTTTTCAAGTTAATGTGCTCTGTCATGTTGGTCTTGTAATACATGTGTATAAGATGTGTGGTATCATCAACTGTTTGTGCTTTATTTTTTGCCTATATTGGCTTCTCTACTCGTGTCATTCCTATGTCTTGTATAGCCCCTCCTGCTTGAGTCAAAGTTTTGACCAGCAGTATCTGTAAATGAATAAATCAGTAATAAAAGTTCAAATCTATCTTGGAATTTCAATAGATCGCAACCGACCTGGTCACCCGAGGATAAACGGTTACGGGCCCGCATTTCTTCAGCCACACAGGTTGGGAAATGTATTGCCGGTCTACGCTTGGGCAGTGATTGCCCTTCACTGGTTATGCTGCACAACAGCTATGTGGAAGGTGTGCTGAGGTACAGCCTCCCACAAAAGCAAGGAGAGTCTTGAAGCTGCAAGGAACAACAATTTCCGCATCTGTCTTGGGCTTCCGAAGGGATCTTCCACCGCCGGAATCCTTGCAGAGCCACGTTGTTTGCCTTTTGACGTGATTAGAAAAGAGGAAACTCTCCGTGTGCACCTGAGGCATCTGCTTCACTTAAGAAATCACTTTTTAAATCGAGTAACCTCGAGCTGCTCGAAATCACGATTCGCCAAAGCAATTGGAGGTATACCCCGGTTAATTCAAAGCCAGCACAAACAAATATTGCGCTCACATTTCCCCCCTTGTAACGTCACTGCCTTACAAATTCAGTGTCACATCCCTGGAATGGTCCCCAAGACGACAATGCCCCAGGCAGAAAAACTACATATCTTGCTAGAATACACGTATGACATGCCTTGGGCTAGAACTCACAAATTTACGGATGGATCGTCGTTTGCGCAAACCTCCTCATCTGTAATGTGAGTGCCAATTACTGGTGAAATGTTTTTATTTCTTGTGTAGCGACCAACGTCATCTACGGCGGCTGAGCTCTATGGCCTTAAAGAAGCAGTTGTTTACATCCTGCGCAACGAGCCGCATCAGTGGAGCATCTTTACAGACTCCAAGGCAGCTCTGCAAGTTTTGTCAAGAGCAGGTCTTTCCCTTTCCCATATCGCAGCGTCTGATATCTCCTACCTTCACCCCCTCGCGTGCATTGCTGGACACAGCATAAAATGGCAATGTATACTGGCCATCGTGGTAATATTGCAAATCAAAAAGCCAATAAAGCGGCCCGTATGGGCGTTAACCACAAGAAATACCGTTGTAAATTGTTCTTCACAAAAACAGAGTCATCTACCATGGCGCATCGATTTGCAGCAACTGAAAGAAACCCGCAATGGTGTAACCAACCGAATAACGAAATACTTTTGCACCCTATTGACCCGGAGTTTAAATCAAGACTTCCAAGACAGCTCCCTCGTAGCTTAGAGACAGTATATCATCTCGTTCGACTGAACTGAACTTGGCTTATACCAACTATTACCCTTTTTGTCTCCGTCTGACGACCAACCCGCACTGCGACAAATGTTCTTCTGCAAACCGTTCAACAAATTTATTAGAATGTGTGGCCTACTTGGCACCAAGATCCAGTTATTTTAAGATATTGAACGCCTAGATCAAGGGCCGGGAACTCTGAAGACCCTCCAGGACCATGGACTTCCCCTCAAAGCAGAGGTCAGGCTCGAAAAAACTTTTGTTTGTTAGAAAAAGGACATTGCTCCCTTTTTTGAATTGTGAATTCTGTGACACAATCTGAATATACCGTCAATTCTTCACCATATTTCCCCCACTACATACCCTTACAACTGCCCTACCTGCCACACTCCCAATACGACGTACCCTCTTGTATGGGCATGCGCCGACCACCGGAACCCCCTCCTTTCTCCTACCCCGGAGCAGTGGAAGTGCGGGCTGACCAGCTCTCAGCTCGGACTCAGGAACACCTGATCTCCCGGGCTAGAACAGCAGCAGTCGCTCGCGGCTTTCTGAACTGAGAGGAGGCCACCCACCTTTTTTTCTTTTTTTTTGTTGGCTCAAATAAAAACGTTTTCCTCCCTCGCCTCCTCCTAGTCGTCGAAATTGAAGATGTCGACAGGAGAAACCTGTACAATCCCTCGTAAAAAACGCCCAACTGGTACGCGGGCCTAAACAGACGGAAGTTCATGCACACGTGTGTTAAGTTTTAAAAAACTTTGGTCGATTTTCACGAGATAAGCAAAGTTTAACAAGATAATCATTTGGCGTTGATGTTCACTCATTTCAATTATTCTCCCTTGTACAGCCATGCATCTCTGTATATTCGGCATGCTTTCCACATTCGTCAAGCTTTTTTCCGTATTCTGCAAACCGCAGTGTCCAAATTGTTGGGGACACATTCTGACAGTATACATATACTACCAAACATCTCAATAAACATTTTCGCCTTGCTTGAGAGCTGCTGCAATATTGAAATTTTGGGCAGCCTCCATAGCAGGTCTGCAACCGAAAATATTCCCGGACACGTTTAACCACACTCACAATCATGGGATCTCCGATAAAGCCCCTTACAATTTCATATCTTTATGTCACGTTGCGAAATGTGCAAACAGGTAGACATGGTTTGCAATTAAAAAGGTAGAGTTCAAGATAGCAAGTACTGTACACGCTTACACGCGTGCAAAGAGATTATGCCTGGAAGCTCTTTATTGGAACAATGATGTTTGAGATTTTGCAAGCCCGCCCACGCTGTTTTGATTTGCATAAAAGGCACAGAGAACTGATGTCTGTCAAATAAATAAACTCTATCCCAATATGGAGGGCATAACCTAAAGCACGTTACTCTCCTCCGATCCGAAACGGTTTTGCTGATAGTGCCCTGAACAATTTTAGATCTACCAGCCATACCTACCCTGCCAAAAAATGCTTATAACCATGACAATGAGCCATGTGGTCCATCAACACGCTTTTAACTGTGAGATAAAAACATATGTAAACCTTATCCCCAACTAAAACAGCAATATTGTTCAGCTTTATTATGTCTTTATGTGGTTGTTCTATCACGCATTGAAAACAGGGTTATTTGGTGGTGGTGGTGGCATGTGTGGGTGGTGGTGGTGGTGGTGGTGGTGGTGTGTGGTATACTTATTGACGGGTGGACCTAGCCTTGCGTGATATGCCGGCAATTGCTCACCCGATCAGCACCTTTTTACCGCTATGCGTGGGGAATTCACCATGACTCGCTGAGGCTTGTGACACGTAAAAATTGCAGGATCAAACGAAAGATGTCTCTCCTCGTGATCCAACTTGACACTACAATATGTGTCCCTGTCACGTGACCTGCACATCTAGCAGCGCTGTACTGCTGAAACGTTTATTTAAGTATTGAAAACCTTTATAAACAAGTATTTGTACAAGGTTAAATTGGGAATGCATTTCTAAACCTCATTTTGGTTCTTTAAAAAAACACGCCGCCCACCATCGCTGGGTGCTCTCAGTGTGGCTAACTGAGCCTCTATGCCCAGAATCAACGGCAGCGTTCAGTAAACAGACCCAGTGAAGGAGCTTTGACAATTCTGCCTGAGTCAGGGGCGTTCCGCTGCCATAATATTTGATTTCAGTTTGCAAATACGCCAACGACAGCTTTAAAAAACGTCGCGCCAGGGGAGAATCCAACTTCCCACCTCCACAACGTGAAGCCAGATTCTACCTATCGTATATCCCAACAGATGGCGCATTTGTGCAAAATAGACCATTGCAATAAAAACACCACATAAAAGAACAGGAAAGCCTGCCATTCAAATTTTTTTAGCGCGGGACAAGTTTTTAAATATCATTTTTCATTTCGCATACAGACAAAGTATGTTCCCCAGCTATTCTATGTCATGGTTGCCAGCATTATTTTTTGGAGGGACACATACGGCTCGTATATCTGAAATTTCGATTTAAAACGTTTCTAGGGCGTTATCAGAAAACCGTTTCTGTTCTCATCAATGTGCTTTAAGTGATGCCCTTTCATTTGGGATAGAGAATATATACTCGACAAAAATCGGTTGTCTGTCCCTTTAAGTAAAAATGGTACCATATTCTTACGTCTGTTCAAACACCGTCTGCCTATAACGCGTCGCACAATATGTTAAAGATTTTCCGCAAAATCAGCCCTCGCCATCCTCTGTGTGTTCTTAAGTCATGTAGCCAGCCTTCAGTACGTATACATAGGAGATATGGTCACACTAACCGCCACCCCAGACTTCGTGCTATGCCACACCACGGCACCGGAACGGTCGGCGAGGTTTACTTTTTTCCGTCCGGTGGTGCACAGCGGACGTATGTGCGCCGTGTTCGTGTTCCATGATGCTTCTTCTCGAAGAGCAGCTCACGGGCGAGTAGCGACGTGGTAAATGTAGGCATCGTATGTGCGGGAGGAGTGTAAGATTAGAGATAGGTACTTTGAAAAGCGCAATGTTGCAATTCACGTCATAAAGAATACGGGCGTTTTGGGGGGCCCACTCATTGTTTCAGAAAATTGGCCTCGTAACTGCTCAGTTCACTGTACATGTCGCTCAAATACGAGAGTCTTCGGCTACTCATACAACGTCACTGTCTCTCTTCAATCACCGCCCACATCTATCGCTTTTCCGTTCCTGTCTCATTCCGCCCATAAAAACACGTTAGACGTTTGCTCAAGTAAGTCAAGACAGTTCTATTTTCCCGTATCACACCGATCACGTTCAATCTTTTTATTGAGCGTATCATTACTGTCGGATATGCAATGCCGCCACGAAGTCTAGTCTGGGGCGCGAGCTCTGTCTTAGTTTCAGGTCCAACAATTTTTTTTCAACGATTATTTTACTCGGTATCGCAAGTATCAAACGCACGTTTATTTCCAGTGAAAATACACGGAATATTAAACGTTATGCATTATAATGTTATGCCTCAAATATGCATTAGGTTTTCTTTCTGCTGCCCATTCCTGGGAATATGAAGTACGGTGACAGTTTTATTGTTTAGTAAGGTTTTTGGTATACCTACTTTTGTCATCGTTTTGACGGGAGGCTGCGATGAAAACGATTTTATCTTTTCGCCGGGTAGGTGAATCGAGCGAAAGACATACATGCTGACAGCATACAGACCAACATGTGCACATTTAAGTAGCCTTAAAAGACCACCGTCTCTAACATTTGTACGAATAGCAAATACCGCTTCTTGTGAACGGTATTTGTGTGTCAGTGCACTTGATATTGATCTTAAATGCATCTTGTAACACGTGGGATTTTGTTTTCGTGCTGAGCTCGAGCACTTCAGGAAAACGTTTCTCCCAGACGAATACGTAACCTAGTATAAAGTCTGAGTCAGATCTTGGTTTGGTCCTTCTCCAGAAAAGATCAGCTAGAAATCTGACACCAACTATGAAGCATTGCCCTGAAAAGACGTGACAAACCTTCTTTGGCTGCTCCACGAGCGTTCGCTCCATGAGACACCAAAATCCCCGCTCGTTAGCGACAGGCTCGTCTACACGCCGCCACGCACGCACCTTCCACCGTCGAACAAAGTCAGCAAGCGCCCCATTTCTCCTCCAAAGCAATTATGTGCCATAAAGCGGAAATTCGGCCGACCGCACAATGATCCCCACAATAGCTCATAAATATTCAAATTCACCAGTAGTGCTCATTGATGCACGCCCGCAACAGTGCTTGCTGGATATCCACACGCAATACGCCAATCAGTTCTTTAAATACTCAGAAAATTACAGGTAGTCGTTGTTTTTGGTGATTAAAATCAATTTTAAATCTGAATAGTGAAAGTAATATTTGCATTTTCTCCTTTCTTTATACAAAAAAATTGCATGCAATGATTTTCTAGCAACTTTTTTTTTATTTACGTGAAAATTTGTTAAAAATTTACACATAAACCCTGACTTGTTCACTTGTAAGTAAAAAATTCCCCGCATTTCCCCGAGGGAAGAATGTGAAAGTGCGAATGCACGAGTTGAATTTGCGCGGTTCGGTAATGTTCGCGAAAGAGAGATCACACACACACACACACTACAAAGAAAGAAAGATGCATTTATTCCAGACACCTATTTGTGTTGTCGTTGTACTTGATTGCTAGAGCGGATCTCAGCTTTGAAATTTCGTGTCAGTACCCCTTTAAGCAGGTGCATTAGCCTTCTCACGCCCGATTCTTGGCCAATCCCCCACGTGGGTATGTGCCATGTCAGCGGCCAGGCAGCGCGCGCCCATCTCCCCCCGTTGCCAAGGAAGACGAGGAGATTCCTGGCCAATCCCCACGTGGGTATGTGCCATGTCAGCGGCCAGGCAGCGCGCGCCCATCTCCACGTGCGCGGACATCGCCGGTGGACGCAGGTTCAGGGTCGCTTAAGAAGTGCATTGCACTTCTTAACTTCTTAAGCACTTCTTAGCGACCCTGAACCTGCGTCCACCGGCGATGTCCGCGCACGTGGAGATGGCGCGCGCTGCCTGGCCGCTGACATGGCACATACCCACGTGGGGGATTGGCCAGGAATCTCCTCGTCTTCCTTGGCAACGGGGGGAGATGGGCGCGCGCTGCTTGGTCGCTGACATGGCACATACCCACGTGGGGATTGGCCAAGAATCGGGCGTGAGAAGGGCTAATGCACCCGCTTAAAGGAGTACTGACTCGAAATTTCAAAGCTGAGATCCGCTCTAGCAATCAAGTACAACGACAACACAAATAGGTGTCTGTGAATAAATGCATCTTTCTTTCTTTGTAGTTGTGTGTGTGTGTGTGATCTCTCTTTCGCGAACATTACCGAACCGCGCAAATTCAACTCGTGCATTCGCACTTTCACATTCTTCCCCTCGGGGAAATGCGGGGAATTTTTTTGTGTATGCACGTGCGCAAGTACGGCAAAGGTTGTGTAGAACTCTTACAATTTTTGTGCATCAAGCCCTGTGGAATACACGTCTTTTAACCCCGACTTCTTTAACCTTTATATTTCTGAATGTATTCATGCCAGATATTTAACGAGAAAGATTTTATTTGCACAAGAGATAACCAACCCGTCGATTAATACTTTAATGCACGCCTCGAGGGTATCGCTGGGAGCAGGTGGTGTGAGGGAAAAAAGGCTTCATAATTTCCTCTTCGACCTTGTAGGCGTATTGGCAGAGACTAACCCTGGTATTCTAAATCCTTCCTTCACTCGAGCCTCCCGTGGAGGAGATCCTTGAAACCAATTTTCCTATCTATAAGCATTGCGGAATCCTTCCTTCAGCCGAGTGGAGGGAGCAAATGGAGTGTAAGAGGGACTCTGAATACGGCCCTAAGAGTTACAAGCGGAAAAGGACCTCTGCCTTTGTTTAGCATTTCGCGTACGATTGCCCAGGCTGCTTCATTCCTTTAGCTTTGCCGAGTCGCTCACAAGCAGAGACCGATTGAGCTCTACTGAGTTATTTCCCGTGTTGATTGATGAAAGTGGAAAGACACGTTTCAGGAAGCTTCAAGAAAACTACTCGACATCATCATCTGCTACCATAATTAGTGTACTCTGTATACTGCGCATGAGAAAACAAAAATTCTTCCCAGAATTCGCATAGACCTCCCGTAATAGCTTCAATCACTTGAGGAACAAAAAAGATGTAATTTGATGAATATCAAACAAAATTGGCTACTCCGCAATGGAGTATATTTCCCTCTGTCTAACAACCACAGAAGGCAATCGTTAAATTATTTGCACAACACAGAACCTTCAGGTGAATCAAATAACTCCAGCGGAAGCAGTGTGGTGAACTACGGACTCTCGAAAGATGAATGCGCCATTTTTGTAAGAGGGTCTAAATTTCTGTCTCTCGAATGGCAACGACCATGATTTCCAGGTGTACAAAGATACTGATGGCTTTGCCTGCGCACTAAGACTAAAGGAGTACTTTCGCGACAGACCGCAGATTAACACCATAGATCGAAAATTTCCATCAACCCATTGGACGCCCCTAATGCAGCGAGATAAGTGCCTTGACTTGTACATTAAGGCTGTGCAAGATGACATCCTTTCCGCTTATAAGAAAAACGTTCCGTGCCTAAAGAACCCTCTCAAAAAGAGAAGAGACTGCATTAAGCACACTAAGCTCCTTTCCTCACATTGTTATTAACCCTGCAGATAAAGGTGGAGCTATCGTCATCTTCAACAAAAGAGACTTCCTAAATGAGGCATTCAGGTAACTCAATGACACTTCTTTTAAGAGGGCACGGCACCCGGCCTGCGGACAGCATGGCTAAACCGCTGCTGCTGCTTGTGCAGGTTGGTTACCGCAATGAAACAGCCTCTTGTCGTAGTGATGATATATGCTTGTTGATCCTGCCGTGCCCTCGAAGATGTTACTGTATTATAGTTGACTGTTGGTCTGCTGTGATGATGCTTGTTATGTCTGGAGACGTCGAGGAAAACCCCGGGCCTGCTACGACGCAAGAGCTCTTGGAAACGATCTTGAAAAACCAGGCCAAGTCTGAGCGTGATTTGAATGCTATAAAAGACCAAATATCTGAAGTAAACGTTAAAACAGATAAGCTAACCAGTTCGCTTGCTCTAATCCATGAAATGAACCTTAGAATTGATGCTTTGGAAGCTACTGTCGTGCAGCAGGCGGAAAGGTTGGTAGACTACAAGAATAGAAGCCAGAGAAACAATCTTTTGGTATTCGGTCTCGCTGAAAAAAGTATAGAATCACAATCGGATTTAATGGTTGCGGACGTGGACAAGATATTTAAGGAAAAACCTAATGTAGAAGTTAAGACGATCGAGAGAATACATCGCATGGGAACGGTAAAGCCCGGGAAGGTTAGGCCAGTCATCATGAGATTCTATGACTACCGGGAAAAGGAGCGTGTGATGAAAAATTGTCCCAAGCTGAAGGGAAGTCCATAAGTATTAGTAATGACTATGCGAGTGAAACCGTGGAAGTGCGGAGGAAGTTATGGCAAAGTGCGGCTGCTGAGCGTGATAGCGGTTGGAAGGTTTCTCTGGATCACGATAAGCTCAAAATAAACGATAAGTTCTACACTTGGGATCAGAACGAGAATGAGCGTTGGGCGATTTCGAACAGCAAAGCCAAGAGGGATGGTAGAGCTGCCCCTGCTACCCGCTCGACTGCCGCATCTGCGTCAAACACTTCCCCTTCCACTTCTACGCCAAAAGCATAGCTACGCCTGCTTGTACTGAATGCTCGCAGCATTGTAAATAAGCTCACGGAACTCGAATTGTTGTTGCTGTCACATAGCCCACAAATTGCTGTCATAACCGAAACATGGTTGACCCCTTCAATTCCCGACCATTGTATTATTCCCCCGGATATCTTGTACACAGGTGGGATAGGGATTCACGTGGTGGTGGCGTGGCCATTCTTGTGAAATCGCCTATTACGACAGAAAGAATTGATTGCTCACTCTCCGAAACGGTTTGGTGCAAAATATTTGTCCAAAAAGTGGTTTTTATTGTCGGAGCAGTTTACAGGCCCCCTGGTACCACGCCTGATTTCCTAGACCAACTGAACAGTTTCTTGTGCAAATTTCAGAATTGCAACACGAGGTTGATACTGACTGGCGATTTTAATTTACCGCATATAAATTGGGAAAGTGTCACACCTGGACACATAGATACTCTGAGTGGTGATAAAATGTTGGAAATAATGTTTTCTCATAACTTAACACAGATTGTAAAAGAAATACGCGAGTAACTCCTAATTCAGAAACATTGCTTGATTTAGTGTTCCTATCTCGCAGAGTGACACATAGTGCTTTATCGGTTGAAGAGGAATATTGTACCACAAGCTGATAACTTAATATTCAACTAGACGCAAAGCCGCAGAAGCGGCCATTTATCCCGGTTCAGATTAAAAATTTTGCACGGGCCGATGACACGTCTATACTTGATTATCTAGAACTGTCCCTTCATGAGTTTGAACTTGCTTCTGTCTCAGAATCCGTAGAAGAGTTATGGC
Organism: Haemaphysalis longicornis; assembly: GCA_013339765.2. Lineage (NCBI taxonomy): Eukaryota > Metazoa > Arthropoda > Arachnida > Ixodida > Ixodidae > Haemaphysalis > Haemaphysalis longicornis. The sequence continues at coordinate 88,194,475 of CM023452.1, forward strand.
AACGTTTCAAAAGCATTGTAAAGCATTGCACGGATAAATTTGTTCCAACTCGTAAAAAGAAAACGAAACAGCGTAGTCCGTGGATAACCCGGGAGATCGTCCATATCAAACGAAAAATAAAACGCATGCGGAAAAACAAAACCAACTCAGTAGCAATCGTACATTTTCGTGGTCAGTTAAAGACAGCATTAAAAGAATCCAAACGAAAGTTTTATACCGAAACCCTTGCTGACTTCATTAAGTGTTCCCCGCAAAACTTTTGGCTTCACTTGAGAAATAAAAAGAAGAAATTGAACAGATAAAGATTGAATCCAAAACAGTGAGGCAAAAACCGCAGATAACAAATTCTTTCATTTCATTTCATTTATTAGTTCCTTAAGGGCCCGAAGGCATTACATAAGGGGGGGCAAATACATATAGGTAAGACAACAAAAAAGAAAGAAAAAAATAGTGACTGTCATGCATCAGTCAGCACAACTAACAACAACAACAAAAAAAAGCAGATCACAGAAAACTAATACCAAATTACCAAATACACATGTTCAGTTATAAGACATAAAAGCACAGAAAAATGAAAGACAAGCATGAACAATTGTGCAGGTTCCAAGTAGTAAGGATCTATGTTATGAATCAACATTGATGTTCGGAGTGGTGATAATGGTCGTCCAATTTGTTTCGAAAAGATGCGCGGTTAGTGCATGATACTATATTGTCGGGTAGCGAATTCCAAAGGGTTATTGCATTGGGAAAGAATGAACTTGTGAATGCCGATGTTCGACCGGGTAAGTGTGCTATTGGCTGTGTGTGATTTAGGCGCGCTGACGTGCGGTGGGCTGGTTTTAACAATTCATGCCTGGATTTTGGATGATAGTAGGCCCCATGAAGTAGGCATAAACGTGCGATATGACGGCGCGATACAAGTGACGGAAGGGAAATGGACTGTTTTAAAGATGTGACGCTGGTACCGGAGGAGTATTGGGAGGTGATAAAGCGAGCTGCGCGATTTTGTATGGATTCTAGGTTAGTGGTCAGATATGCTTGGGATGGATGCCAGATTGATGACGCGTATTCAAGTTTTGGTCTCACGAATGTTAGATAAGCAAGTTTTTTTATTTCTATGGCCGCGGATTTTAGATTTCGTTGGAGGTAACCAAGAGTCCTTGATGCTTCGGAACAGATTGTGTCGATGTGTAATTCCCATGATAATGATGGTGACATGTGAACGCCTAAGTATTTATACGATGTTACAGAGCATATGGGAACAGCATTAATATTGTAACTGTGGTGGGTGATGGAGCGTTTACGAGAGAATGAGATTAGTTTGCATTTCGATAAGTTAAGGGGCATGAGCCAATTATTGCACCATAATGCGATAGTGTTAAGGTCATCTTGCAGGGTGCTGTTATCGTCGGGGCTTTTAATTGCAGAGTAGAGGACACAATCGTCGGCAAAAAGTCTTAGTTTACTTTTTATGTTAGTTGGCAGATCATTTATATAAATTAGAAATAAAAGTGGGGACAGACTGGCACCCTGTGGTACCCCCGATGTAACAGCTGTAAGCGGTGATTGGTTGTTATTGGCGAACGTGAATTGCATGCGGCCTGTAAGGAAGTCCTGAATCCAATTTATTATGTTTGTAGGTAAACCGAGGCAAGTTAATTTTGAGAGTAGTTGGTTATGTGGGACGCGATCAAATGCCTTTGCAAAGTCTAAGAAAATGGCGTCTGTTTGAAGGTTGTTATCCATGTTAACTAGAATGTCGTGCGCAAACTCAGCGAGCTGTGTTTCGCACGAGTAAAATTTCCGAAATCCATGTTGGTATGGGAAAAAGAAATTCATGCTTTCCAGATGACTCATGACATGAGATGCTATTATGTGTTCGAGAAGCTTGGACGATATACACGTAAGAGAAATAGGGCGGTAGTTAGCTGGTGAAGAGCGATTGCCTGATTTAAAGACGGGGGTTATTTTTGCTTTTTTCCAGTCGTCTGGGACCTGGCCTCTGCGTACGGATTGATCAAATATTAGACATAGGATTTCACTTGAGACGAGGATAGTATTTTTTAGTAACTTACTGTTAATCTCGTCGCAACCGGCAGATGATGTTAGCTTCAGTGTACTAATTAATTCGGCTATACCTTTAGGACTAAATTGAATGTCGGGCTGTGCACTGGATGGTGTGTATGTTCGAGCTGTGATGGATGCGTTGTTAACAGGAGTGAACACAGATGTGAAGTAGTCGTTGAGAAATGTAGCACATTTGTCACTGTCTATAAGTTGACCATCCGTGTTTGTGAGTTCAAGTTGATTAGTCTTCGACTTGGGGGACAGTAAGCGCCAGAACTTGTTGGGATTAGTTTTCAGTATGGATAGTAGGTCCGTTGAAAAGAATTTATTTTTGGCATCTGCTATTTCTTTTATGTATTGAGTCGCACATGACTGGTAACGGTCCCACGCTAGTGGTTCATTTTTTGCTTTGGCTGTTCGGTAGAGGCGTTTTTTTCTATTACGAAGGCGTTTTAGGCAGTTATTAAACCATGGATTATTGGAATCAGATTTCACAAGTAGGCAAGGAATAAATTTATTTTTTAAGTTTATTAGTTCATTTTTGTACAATTCCCAGTTAGCATTAGGAGTGCGTGTTTCGTAGGTTTTACAGAAGGAAGAATAAAATCGCATAAGTTCATTGTTAATGGCGTCGTAATTACCACGCTTGTAGTCTGTAATCAGTTTGGTGCTAGGGGATCTTCTTGCAAACGGAAGGGCTATGGTGATGTCGAGCAGACTGTGGTCACTAATGCCGGGCCAAACGTTTACACTTTTAATGTCATCAGGGCAGGTGGTTAGTAACAGGTCGAGTGTGTTGTTGCCCCGTGTTGGGCATGATATAACTTGGTGAAGGTTAAAGTCTAAAGCAAGATTAATAAATTGGTTGGCTTCATTAGTAGTGGTTCTGTTCGGCGTCGAAAGCAGAGTCCAGCTTATCTCGGGGAAGTTGAAATCGCCAAATAAGAAAACGGGAGTGTCAGGATGTTTGGTTTTTATGTCAGTTAGGGCACGTGTGAGTGAATCACAAAAAGGATCGGTGGCTGTCAGGTGGCCGGTAGCAGACGCTGAAAATCGCTTTGACCGCGGGGCTTTGTATGAGGATGCACAATAATTCAAGGTGATCGTCCTGTAATACGAGCGATGATGACAGTGTGTTTTTGACAGCGATGAGGACGCCACCTCCTCTGCGACCGACACGATCCCGGCGAAACAGATTAAAGTTTTGGTTAGAAGGGAAGACCTCGTTGTCACTGATGTTGCTGTGCAGCCAGGTTTCGGTTAGTACTACGAGATCGGCTTCAGTGTCATCAATAAAACTGTTAAGTTCGATGCGTTTTGGGATTACGCTTCGGATGTTAGTGAACATGACGTTAAGCTGTAGGAATGATAACGGTCGCCGTTGAGATGGGAAGCTGGTGGAACAATCTGGTTTACGTCATTTGACGCCATTGTTAGTTTCAAGAGGTGGTTCGTCATGACCCGCAGAGCTAATCGAAAACTTTGTGCACTCACTAATGCTATCGGTGGCAGGGTTGTACATGTAGCTTTTATTGCCCACGAGTAGCTTGTCTAATCTTAGTTTAAACGCGCAATTTTTAGGTTTTATGAATTTTAGTAGTTTGGACCGGGCTAGGCGTGTGGCCGATGCGAAGTCTTCCCTAATCGCGTAGTCAGTATTTTTTAGTTTTGGCCCACATGATAATATGCTCTCTTTTGTTTTGAAATTAGTAAACTTGACGATGATAGGACGTTTTTTGTTGACAGAGGGGGTTCCGATACGATGAGCCCTTTCAATGTTACATGCGTTAAGTTGGAAGTTTAGGTTTGTTTGGCAGAAAGCCACAACTTTTTCTTCCGATTCCTCCCATGACTCTTTATCTGTGTCGTCTAGACCCAGGAACAGCAGGTTATTTCTTCGGAGGCGGTTGCTTAACTCGGTGCTTTCGGTTTTTAACGTTGCTATTTCCTGGATTAACTGGTCGTCAGTGGTCATTTCGGCATTCGTGTTACGGTTGCTTAGTTGGGATTCGAGCGCTAGGAGTCGATTGGTTAGAGTGGACAACTGGTTGGAATGTGTTTCATGGGTTAGCTTGAGCTTTTCTATTTCGGTACGTAGGGTGGCTTGCCCAGCTTCTAGCTTTTGAATAGCGGTTAGGATAGGGTCAGGGGTAGTTTTGGGTGGGCCTGGGTTGAGTTCTACGTCACCAGATAGCAATAAGAGCAGGTTTGACAGTACAAGACAAGCGCCGGCATCGGAGATCAATCGCACAACAGCAATACAATGCAGAGCACTGGGGCCAGACACCGCGAAAAGGAAACGGTTACTGCTACGATATTCTTTGGCACAGTCGAGATAACTAACCTGGAAGCAGAGCAGAAACTTGTACATTGTGCTTGTGGCGGTGTCGAGCCCCAAGCAGCCGGTGTTGTCGGGCGGGTTAAATGCGATTTGCTGGGGTCCCGTGATTGATGACGTCGATGTTGGGGGTTGTTGCCAGGCGAAGGCGCCTGGTTCGGCCAAGAACGGATTTCCGGAGAAGCTGTGACAGCATGGCGGCGTGCAGGGGATCCAGGGCGGTGTTGAGGACGGAGGAAGCGGTCCGGTCACGGGCAGTGTATCCAGGGCGGGAGGGGCGGCGGCAGGTAGCCACGACACGATTGCCTGGAAGCAGAGCAGAAACTTGTACATTGTGCTTGTGGCGGTGTCGAGCCCCCATCAACCAGTTCAACCAGTTCTTTCAGTCGGTCTTCACTAGAGATGAAACCGATCAGGTGGATGCTGACCAGGCTTGCCCGCGCGCCTGCGCAATGGAGCCCTTTTCTATTATGCAGGAAGGGGTGTTCAGTCAGTTGCTAGGGCTTCACTCTAAAAAAGCAAACGGACCAGATGGAATTCCCAGTGAATTCTTACGACGGTATGCCGAATGGTCGTCCTTTTATTTAACAATCATTTTCAGAAAATCTCTGGAAACGTCCTCATTACCGCAAGACTGGCGCACTGCGATTCTAATGCCTATATACAAAGCTGGCAACCGGCTTCATGTGAACAATTATCGCCCCATTTCACTGACCTCTGTGTGTTGCAAAATCATAGAACATTTCATAGCAAGGCACATTATTATTTTTCTTGTGTCAAAAGAGTTTTTTTATCTCCATCAACACGGATTCAGGAAGGCATTGTCAACTGTTACTCAACTGATAGAAACAGTTCATGATTTTTATTTATCTCTCGAAGCTCGACAACAAATAGACGTCATTTGTGTAGATTTCGCCAAGGCGTTTGATAAGGTTCCTCATAACAAATGAATTTTTAAGCTTCAGCAACTAGGACTTAGCTCAGATATACTAAATTGGATAGCCGCGTATTTAGAGAACCATCAACAAAAAGTACGTGTAGATCATTGCACATCTAGTTCACTGAAAGTACTGTCCGGTGTCCCGCAGGGGTCTGTTCTATTTCCTTTGTTGTTTTTAATTTTGTAAATGATATTTCCGCAGTTGTCGAAAGCCCGGTTAAAATCAAACTTTTTGCAGACGATTGTTTAATTTACGCTCCTGTAACTAACACAAACGACCAAATCAAAATTAATCGCTGTCTGCAAGACTTGCATAATTGGTGCGCCCAGTGGGGGATGGAAATTAACTTTTCAAAGACTACGCTCACCCATATAACCAAGAATAAATCTGTACTCGCATATGATTATAAAATCGGAAATAACTTTCTGACCAGAACACACAGCTTTAAATACCTGGGGGTGACTATTACCAGCGATTTGGGGTGGCACACTCATGTTGAGGAGGTGTGTTCAAAGGCCTACAGAAAGTTGTTTTACTTGAGGAAAAAACTCGAACATGCCCCTAGAGATGTCAAATTACTTTTATATAAGACATTTGTTCGCCCTATTTTGGAGTATGCGTCTTCTGCATGGAGTCCTAATCAGCAGTCACTGAGAGATAACTAGAAAAAATTCAAAGAGTAGCAGTGCGCTTCATTTGCTCGCGGTGCCGGAGGACAGAATCCGTCACAAATCTGTTAAAATTATGTACGCTAGAACCCCTGCAAGTGCGCCGCGAAAAGCAAAGGTTAAAACTCCTGTTTCAAATTATAACAGACGAAATGAAAATAAATAAAGACACATACATACAACCTGCACCCAAACGAGGAGCTCGGTTGAACCATAGTCACCCATTAAGGCCTTTTTGGGCGCGTCTAGATGGCTTTAAGAATTCCTTTTTTCCTTATAGCATAGAAGTGTGGAATAGACTTCCAGAGTACGCTGTTACTAGTTCAAATGTCAAAGCGTTTGAGTGTTCGCTAGAATTGTCCTACCGGCAGCACGAAACCTAATTTCTGTTTTGTCATTGTGTATTGTTTTTTTTGTATTCCTCCCTGTAATGGCTCTCAAGAGAGGGTTACAGTATTAATAAATAAACAAATAAATAAGGCAGTGCCTACCGATCCATCACCTGTCCTTAAAGGGAAAGACAACCGAATTTTGTCGCGTATATGTTCTTTAGCTCATATGAAAGCGAGCGTTTTATATAGCCCGGTAACCAGAAGCGATTTCTAAACAAAGCGACGGAAATAATTTTAATTTAGCAGCAAACTTCCTGAAATCGGAAGGGTGGCAATTCGTAGTGTCGAAACTTGACACTACAATATGTGTCCCTGTCACGTGACCTGCAAACATGGCAGCTACTGCAGCTGCTGAAACGTTTATTTAAGTATTGAAAACCTTTTAACACAAGTATTTAAAAAAGGTTAAATTGTACATGTATTTTTAAACATTATTTTGAAAATTTTAAAGGCACGTCACCCGCCGTCGCTGAGTTTCTCAGTGTGGCTAACTGAGCCTTAATGCTCACAATCAACGGCAGCGTTGAGTAAACAGACCCAGTGAAGGAGCTTTGACGATTCTGCCTGAGTCAGGGGCGTTTGTTCTGGCAAAATATTTGATTTCAGTTTCCAAATACGCCAACGGCAGCTTTAAAAAAACGTCGCGCCCGGGGAGAATCGAACTTCCCACCTCCACAACGTGAAGCCAGATTCTACCTATCGTCTATCCCAACAGATGGCGCATTCGTGCAAAATAGACCGTTGCATTAAAAAACACATAACGGAATAGGAAAGCCTGCGATTCAAATTTTTTTGCTGGGGACAAGTTTTTAAATATCGTTTTTCATTACGCATGCAGACAAAAGTATGTTGCCGAGCTACTCTATGTCATGGTTGCCAGCATTATTTTTGGGAGGGACACATGCGGCTCGTAGATCTAAAAATTTCGATTTAAAAAGTTCTAGGGCGTTATCAGCAAAACCATTTCTCGTCAAGGTGCTTTAAGTGATGCCATTTTATTTGGGATAGAGAATATATAGCCTACTCGACAAAAATCGGTTGTCGGTCCCTTTCAACTGAAGTGCACGAAAAGCTGTCTTCACTCGTCCGTGACAGAAACAATTCCGAGACGACTGCGAGTTCACTTTTGCCCCTGAATCCTTTTCCTGGGCGGTTCTGTTTGTTACTAAAAAGTGATAAGAAAGACCATCCTGAACGATCCTTTGTTTCAGCTAAGGGCACTGTACTCAAAATTTTTTTAGCTTTTCACACTTTCTCATAAAAGACATTCCTGGCACCCTCCCCTCGCACATCAAGTACACGACCAATTCTATCCGCCAGATACGAGACTTGCGCATCCCTGGACAGCCTACTTTTTATCATGGAGGTTGGCTCTCTCTGTACAAACATTCCACATGAGGGCACAGTCAAATCAGGGAATCAGTTGCACGAAAAATCGGAAGCTCTCACCAAACCTATTGACAGTCAAACCATAGAAGAACTTCTAAAAATGATTATTGAAATGAATAACTGAATTCGATTACAAGTACTTCATACGGACCAATGCAACCTGAATTGGCACAAAAATTGGTCAAAACTACGCAGATCTGTTTATGGGCAAACTGGAAAGGGATTTTCTTGGCAAGCAGAAGGCTGCGGCCGCTTTTCTAGAAGATTCATTAATGACACCTTCCTCATCTGGAATCATGGAGAAAGCAGCCTTTTAGAATTCATTGGGGCTTCCGTTAACTTCGACGACCACATTTCATTCTCCCACGTGAATTCTGAATTCGAAATTAACTTCCTGGGTGACCCAATCCAAATATCTGGAGAAACACTCTCGACTTCCTTGTGTAGGAAACCGGCGGATAATGACCACTACGTACGCTTCAAAATGTAGCCATGTCAAGCACTGCAAGACCGGCATACCGCACAGCCAGTCGATTAGGTTCAAACGGCTGTGCTCAGACCCTCGGGACTCCACTTCAAATTTCGAAAGGCTTCGAAACAATCTCCTTCCTAAACAGCATCCGCCGCCCGTCATAGATGACGCAATTCCAAAGGCTGACAAAAAATGCTGAACCGAACTCCAAAATGGTGCCAAACCATCCACATCAAAAAGCCAAACCAAGCTCATTCTCCCTTATTCTGCCAGTGCTCCAAACGTGAATGGCATACTTAAAAAGCATCATTACATCCTTTTGCAAAGCCAAAAAAACGAAACTAGTTTTTACTTAACCAACCCGAACTGTGTACAGGAGAGCTAGAAACATAAAAGACATTGTAAGTTCCTGTAAAATTAACTACTCCCGCCGCACAGGTTCCTGACCATGCGGCAAAGCTCCGTGTCAGCTTGGTCCGATGATGCAAAAAAAGGAAACGTGCAGAGCGCAGGGTCACATTCTCCTCCCGTATACATACAGGGCAACTACAACAGCTAAAAGCGAAAACTATTTATCTGCTTGAATGTGCACTTCCCCGCGCACAGTACATTGGGCAGACAGGAACAGCCCTCAGATGGCGTAGTGGTAATTACCGATCTCATGTAAGCGCGCTGCCACGTCTTTCAATATCCAAGCACGTCGCCGCACTCCGGCATACTTTCAACAATTTTGTAGTCACTGTCCCACTGTAGTAAGTGTCCCTTTAATTTCCTGTGCTGGAGCTGTTTTGCGTCATTTCGAACGCACCATTTCTTCTTGCGCGGCCGCTTTTTTTTCGCTCACTATCGTAAAAACCAACCCAACGAGCGTTCCTAACTAAATGAACGCGGGGGAAGCCGGTTATATACACAGATTTTGCCTGAAATATGCCTGCAGTTTTCTTTGCGCCGAACAACGCGGACATGTATGACAAGCGCCAGCGGTTCACGAAGTTAAGACGGTTGTGACTATGTTAAGTTAACCCGCAATGGTTTCGAAGCCTCCGCCGTAAGGTAGTAGCAGAAACTTTATTTTAGATGCGACGCATCTCATTCAGCCGCCTTGTTCATGCATGCATGCATCCCTCCATCCATTCGGCCGTCGTCGTTGTCCGCGCCAGCTGCGCATGCTCTCTCGGCCGCTCTCACCGCGTTATCTGCCGGGGTTAGCGCTCGCTCCTCGCAATTCCAGCATCGGGTCTAACCATGCGTATGCGCTGCTGCTCTCTCATTCCTCTCACCGTTATACGGCGATATACAACGCGGTACCTGCACGCTCCGCTCCGTCGTTCCAGCGCCGGTGCTCCGATGTCCAACGCTGCTTTGAATGGAGTCCAACAAGCCTGCTATCGCGATGGTCGGCGCAACCACAACAAGCAGCGGCCAGCCCATAACATAACTGCTAGCACCACCGACGATGAGGCTGCAAAGCGACATGCACAGGATGCGGGAACCCCGTAGTAGACGGAATGCATCGTACGCGTTCATGGCACGTTTCACGCGATGGGAGAATCATCCCAACGGAAACGCCGAGGGAAACCCACGATGCGTCGCATCTACACAGGGCTCCCGCGAGGGGAGGTGGGCGTAATTTTTTAAACTCGAAACGACGGTGTCTTCTGACGCCGGACGGGGCGGTTCCCTCGCCTCGGGTCCGGAATGCGGCCAGCACCTCCTGGCCCCTGGCCGCCAGTGCACGTTGGATCGGCGGGGCGGGGCTGCACTGCAAGATCTCCCATCGCTCGTGGAGTGGGGTTGGGGGGAAGAGGGGTGGGAGGTACAGGTGTCTTGAGTTTAGTGTACTCTGCGATAATGTGTGGAAGAGTGCCAACGTTCTCTGCGCAGAATTTTTCCTCCTCTCGTTCTGGATAGAATTTGTGCAGTAGGACGGGGTGCCCAAGCGATCCCGCCTGAATTCGCCTGATTATCGTGTGCTGGTCTCTGGTCAGGGTGCGATGTGGCTCAGGGGTGGGGGGGGGGGGGGTACACCGCTCTTCTCTGTACTCGTGTGTAATCTCTTTATATGTGAGCATCGGGATTGTGGTGCGGTGTCCTGGCCTGCCCGGAAGGTGATTGCTTGGGCATGGAAGTTGGCGATAATGTTGCCGGCCACCTTTGTATGGGCAGGCACCCAAGTGAGCTCTATGGCTTGCCCCGGTGCCCTACTTTTGGACATAACTTGCGGCTGCCTCTGAGGGGATCACCCCTTTCCTGCTTTCCTGAAGCCCCCGTACGCTCTGTTCGTGTCGGTAACCACTACCTCGACGCCCGGTTGGACGAGCGCCAGGGCTATGGCCACCTCCTCGGCCGTCATTGGGTCCTTGGTCTTCACCGCAGCGCTAGTGAGCAGCCGTTCTTCGTCGGTGACCACCACCGCAGTGTGGTTGTTTCCTTTCGCAAGTGAGGCATCCACGTATAGCACTCCGGTGTCTTGACGTAATCGCTGCGACAACGCCTTGGAACGAGCTTGTCTCCTTCCGTCATCCCTACCCGGGGCCATGTTCCAGGTAGGAGCTTAGTGTTTATAGACCTCTGCCACTCTGTTGGTATGGGGGCCTTTATCGCTGCTTGTTCCTTGTGCCAGCCTACCTTGTCCTGCACCGCGCGGCCGTGGATTCTTTGGCTCAGGCGGAGACGCTGGTTGGATATATATGAAACTCGATGAGCTCGTCGACCGTGTTTTGTGGCCGTAAGCGCTGGGTCGACAAGTATATTGGTGTGCCTAAGGCTTGTTTGGTGGCCTTTCGGATGATGGAATCGAGTGTAGACTTCTGGGTCTTATTGAGGTTAAGATAGGGGGCAGAGTATGTGATTCTGGATATAACGAACGCTTGCACCAGCTGGAGGGCGTCTTCTTCTTTCAGGCCCCTATTCCTGGTGGATACTCTTCGCAGCATTTCGAGGATCTTTTCCGCACTGTTCTTCATCTTATCGACGGCACGACGGCAGCGTGTGCATTTCAGTCATGTTGTAGAGTTAACCCAAAGATACGACCTTTGCCCGTCAGTTTGATTTCGGTGCCTTCGATTTGGATGGAGATGTCTGGTTTGCCGGGTTGGACCACGAGAAGCTCCGACTTTTGCGGTACGCAGCTAAGTCCGCAGGTGTTTGCGTACTCGTGTATGGTCAGCGGTGTCGCCTGGAGGGTATCCTCTATCCAGCCATCGGAGCCCGCTCACTCCGTCCATATGAAATGTCGTCCGCCGTAAAAAGCATGTCCAATCCCTTCTATTTGGTGTAAGAGGAGTGGCAGGAGTTAGAGAGCCAGATTAAAGATAAGTGGTGACAGGACTGCCCCTTGAGGGGTCCCACGTTCACCTAGCTCAATAGGTTCCGACTTCTCATTGCCCACCGAGATTTGTGCCGTTCGGGAGGCCAGGAAGTTCTTGGTGTATCCGAATGTGCGGGTGCCACACTTCGTTCCGTTAAGGTTTGTTAGAATCCTTGCATGCGTGACATTATCAAATGCGCCTTTCAGGTCGAGGGCCAGGATCGCCCTGGGGCTGTTCCTTGTGGCCTTCTTGACGACCAGCTCCTGGAGCTGAAGCATTACATCTTGGGCGGAAAGATGCTTTCTGAAACCGAACATAGTCCTTGGCATTTGATTTGTCTCTTCAAGGTGTGTTTGGATTCGACGGAGCACCAGTCTCTCCATGACCTACCCACGCATGAGGTTAGAGAGATTGGTCTCATGGTTTCAATGGCTGGGGCTTTTCCGGGTTTAGGGATGAAGCGCACTTCTGCTTCTTTCCATTCCGGCGGGAGCTGCGAAGCTCTCCCAAGCTGTGTTGATGTGCTCAAGGAGAGTATGCGCCGCTTTGTCGCTCATGTTTGTAAGTAGCCTATACGTGATGGCGTCCTTCCCAGGGGCACGCCTCTTGTTACTCTCGTCGATTGCAGACCAGAGTTCCGAGAGTAAGAAGGGCCTGTCGAAGTCTTCATTGTTTGGGCCCGTATATTATTGCGGGGTTGGATGTTTTTCTTGTTCTGTTTCTAGGCAACGTTCCTCGAGGGCCTTGATCAGCTTGTCACCATTGCCGTTGTATGTGTTTAGCACTTTCGTCAACTGCATGGTTGTTCGCTGTTTTGCTGCCTGTAGGGTCGATAAGAAGGCGTAGAAGCTTCCATGTCTTCCCCACCGACAGCTGACCTTGGAGGCCGTCGCAGATCTTTAGCCAATTCTCCCTGCTGAGTTTGGCCACGTACTCGGATATTTCCGTCTTCAGTTGGGCTATGCGGCGAGCTAGCCTTTTTGTTTGCCTGTGCCGTTTCCAGCGTTTCATTAGTGATAGTCGGGCCGCCCACATGTTGGCGAGTCTGCTGTCGACGAATGGCGCTTGTGTCGTTGTAACGATTGTTTGCGTGAACTGGTCTAATGTCCGTTTCTACTTGTCGGCCCACTCCTTGTACGTCTGGCCGGTTGACGCTGTTTCGTCTGTGTTTTCTTCTTCTTGTTGAGTATGCTTGCGCATCTTGTCCCGGTCTGTGATGTGGGCTGTTCCCAGCTTGGCTCGGTAATTGGGACCCCGTATCGTGATTGTAACGACGGTGTGATCGGAGCCCAAATCCTCATCTTCGCACTTCCATCGAGTGATCCGCTGAGCCACGACAGGTTCGGTGTTGTGTCCCTAGATACACTGTTTCCTCTGCTTGTTGGTACCCCTAATTAGTTCAGTAATGTTATATCTTGTTCGTCCATTGTCTTGACTAGAGCCTTTCCTTTCTTTGATTGAAACTTGTACCCCCACAGCGTGTGCGGTGCGTTGAAGTCCCCGAGGATGAGCAGGTGGTCTGGTCCCGCAAGCTTCCTTCGCATCCACACGAACGTGGTCAAAGGCGTATTGTTTTGCGACGGCCTGCAGTACACGCTCATAATGAATATGTTACTCTTACTTCTGATTTCCCTTGCATGTATTTCAACAAGCGTGTGTTCACATCCCACTTGCGCTGTAAGGTGTTGGGTGGCTGCTATATGGTTCTCTACGAGAATCGCCGTTCCCATTTTAGTGGGGTTGGAATATGTGACATACCCCGGGATCCTCGTACGTCGTCTTCTCTCCTGCAAGGCGAGAATCGCTGGTCGGAATTTCTACCGTGTTCATGTATAGCGCGAGCTCCATGTCCTTGTAACGGATGCTCCAGCAATTCCACTGGAAAATCGTTGTGGGCTCTCTACTGCCCTTCCGCTTACTGCTCGTGATGTTTGAGTTCGGTGTCATGTTCAGTGAAGGTCTCGAGCCGGCCGCGTCGTTTGGCTATGGCCTCTTTGAGTCTTCTCTTGCGATCTCTTTTTTTGCGATGCAAATTTATGCTTATTTCTAGTGTCGTAACTCGTGACGCGAGCCTCCTGTGCTTAGCTTGTAGCGTGTTCACCCGGTCCTCGATTCGCCCCAGTGCCGTAAGGATGACCGTCTCCCCGTGTGTTAGCTGTTTCTTTCCCTCGGCCGGCGGCTGCGTGTTCCCTTCACTGGCTGAAGCGTCTTCAGCTTCATAGCCTCTTGCAATTGTTGACCTGCGTATTGTTCATCGTCGGAGGGGGTGACCTCCTGCGGGGCATTTTTCGCGGGCCCTCGGTCGCTACTGCTGTCTCTACCTGGCTATTCGCTGTACCCTGACCTTATTTTGAGGCCAGCTGTTCTATATTGTTCATTAGGCCTTTGATTTGAGCAGTTCTGCTGACCCCCTGAGACGGCACATCAGGCTGTACTTGGATCCGTTATTATCTTGCTTCGTTGCCTTATTCCGGCAGTCGCACCGACCGTTAGCGAGCTACGACGACAAGGCGAGCCCTTAAAGTACTCCGCACTTAAAAAGGTGGAGGAAAGAATGTCTCTATTGTAATTTCAGGATTACACTGGCCTCCAACGCCGCTGTGGCTCTCTATACCGTTCATCGCTTAAAAGGGTGTCCCTCCACGGCTACCATCACGGGATTGTGACTCGGCCTATTTTATTTAGGGGACTGGCATGTAGATACCATATTGGTAGCGCCCGTCCTCTGCTTGCAGAAGGCAAAATGGAGATCATAGCACGGGGTACCAGGAGGTACATTAACCAGTGTAGAAGTATGTCTTTCTGCAGTCTGGTGAGCGTACTCTCCTTATAGTCCGCAGCAATTTGGCGGCCGCTACTGTAATTTGGAGGCGGTGATGGCCAGGGGTTTCCCCAGGCATCGAATCAAGGGGGGGGGTGTCTCAATGGCCCGGGGGGGGGGGGTTCATAAACTAGAAAAGCTGTTTTTATCCCACTAGTTAAATAATTAAGTTAATCAATTAAGTTAAATAATTAGGTTACATTATTAGTTAAATAATTAGGTTAGGTTAAATAGTTAAATAATTAAGTTAAGTTAAATAACTAGTAAATAAACTTCCCTCGACCGTGGGACGTCCTGCATACTCGCGTTTCCGCAGCCTCCATTGGACCATTTTTCCCTGGGCACCCGACGTCACTACCAAAATAACTTCAAGCAAGTGGTATTCCACTTGCGTGGTATTCCAATTCGGCGTATTAAAAATGGCAGTAAGGCACACCCCCGAAAATATCTGGGTTTCAGAGGACTCGTGCACAAAATGTTCTCGTCCTGCAGTTGCTCCCGCACCCACCCGTCACCCGTACCGTTCCTATGAATGTCACGGTAGCAGGCGAAAGTTTCCGTGACTACTCTGCGGCCGTTGAAGCTCCCTTTTCCTTTACTTTTTTTTTCATTTTCGCTACTCCTGGATGGTAGCAATGTGCTCGCAGCGTGGTCAGCCTCAAACCACTTTGGCCCCTTTCCTTTGAAAGCATTTTTTGTGTGCACATACGAACTTGCCACGACCTGTCGAAAAAAAGGAAATAAATACGTGCAGCGCTAACAGCAAGCTCGGGGGGCGCACTTTTGCTTATTTTGCAAGAGGCTACTGCCAAGAATAGCAGACGGGCAGCCCGCGCATGCGCAGGTCGATACTGATAAAGGTCCATACAAGGACTGACAAGAGTGAAATTTGGGAATACAAGGGGGGGTGTCCAGAAAAACTAGGGGGGGTCTACACACCCCCTAGGGGGGGTGTAGGGAAATCACTGTTTCTAGCTGAGCACAAATTTCGCCTTGGAGGGGTTTGAGAGTGAGTGAACCACTTTATTAAACGAGAGACCATGAGGCCCTAGGGGGAGCAAGGATGACGGGTAAAGCGGAAGGTCATAGTTGACACAATGAACGCAGTGGTAGTCTTCATTCAGTCCTAATCACGAAAATAACCCGTTTAATCAGCCAGTGGCACCAAAATGCACAGTTTACACTCTAGACAATGCGATTCACACTCTAGACAGTGCCCCCTGTAGGCAATTCATTCTGTAGACAGAACAGGGAAGTCAACCAGACCATTGCACTAATTAGTAAAGACCGTTTTCAATGGCATACTGGGTGATTGACCCGGACACGATTAATGTGTTCCTGTTCAGTCGAAGGTGCGGGACCTAGAGTTAAAATCTGATGGTGATTACGGACGAATAATGGACAAAGCCAAATTAAGTGGTTATTATTTGGTGTGCCTTCACGACTACAGTGGGGGCATCGGAGCAGTGGGTGGCATCGGCCTCCTGGAGCTGTGAACTTATAACATATGAAGCTAAGGGGGGGGGGGGGGGGGTACGCTGTGTTCGCATACACTTTATGGGTGATTACTTCCCCCGGACGCGAGAAGCGCTTGAGAGGGTCAAAGATGCCTACCGGAGATTCTTCCTGTAAACGCCTGCTGCTCTCCTTTTCGACGGGACGAAACTGGAGTTCCCAGTCTGCTTGGAGAGGGGTACGGACGTGGCGGGTAATCGTCAGTGCTTTTATAGCAAAGCTTTACTACCTTCGTCCAGCGGTTTTGCAGAGAATGCGCAGGTGAACCTTTTGACCGGATACACAATTCCGGCGACATACCCCTCGAAGCACATCGCGTGATTCGCCGGGCTCGCTGCCTGCGCTGCGCACAAGGCCCCGTTCTCTGGTAGTTCTACTCACGTAGCTAGGACGGCCGTGACGGAAACCGCCGCTCAGCTGATCGGCAGACGACCTAACCCGGCGCCTCCCAAGCACGCACCGCTAGGCCCACTCTGGCTATGTGACACATCTTGCTCCGCGTTCGCCGTGAAATAGGAACGCCGCGTTCGCCGAGAATGAAAGCGAAACCCGGCGTCCTTCTGTGAGCATTGCACGGGACCGAACGGCTATGAGCCGGGGTCGCCAATACAGCTACATCAAAGGTTAACCGAGTGAAACCAAGACTCAACGAGGCTAAGCCAAGCTTTTGGTTTTCATATCCATGGTTAGCTGAGCTCAGCCGAAACCATTTATTAAGGATTCTTTTCACCGCTTGTCTATATAAGTTCTTCAGTTGAGCCTGAATATGCTTAAATATTTGGTGAAGGTCACCAGTAGGATGACAAAGGACGAGGGTTGGAACAAGGGGGCCGGAATCAGAAGACCACGGGTTGTGGCATCAGCGGCCTTGTTCCCCTTTCGACACGTGTGTGTTTGCATTCACAACATGAGCACCTTTTTCTGTTTGTGTTAAAAAAGAATATTGTGTATAATTTTCAAGAGATTTCCTTGTATAAGTTGTCTACAGGCGTCTTGCGGATGTGTTAAAATGATTGTCCTGAGGCTGAAAGCCATTTCCACGGCAACAACAACAATCAGCAAGCGGGGCGAGCACTGCCTAGTCATTTTTTTCCCGTCATTTTTTTCAAACTTAAAAGCCCCAAGTGTCCATTCAGCGAAAAGCCATCATTGTTTTGGGGTAAAAAATGGCTGCTGAAAAATGGGATATAAATAAATACACGTCTGATGCGATCAGATTTGAAACTAGCAGCCAGATGCGGCACTGCTCCGCATGTTACCAACAGTAAAACAAAACTTGTCGCCGTTTTTCCTTTATTTGTGCATATACCCACTTAGGTGATTCCCCAAAAATCTGAGGCTTTGACTAGCGAAAAAAATATTGTACCCCTCCAACTTCAAACATTTCTCACAATAATATTCTTTATGAGCAACACTTTTCTGTTGAGTCCAAAAAACCCGTAATAGTCCCTTCGTGTACTATAATTTTTCTTTATCGTAACTTTTAGGCAGAGGCAGCTTTTAAGCTACCAAGTTGAGTACTTATAACAGGCAACTTCACAGCAAGCAGACGAGCCATGTCAAGTGAGGAAGAAGCGCTTCTCCGACGGCGCTCACTGAATCGCGCCTCTTCTAGACCCTAGCGCCACGTTTCCCTCCCGTGATAATGCCCGCATGTGCCGTAATCTCCAGCTGACAACTACCGCAAGCTCCAGTGCGGTTTCGCCGCCGCTGCTCCAAGCCCAAGAGAGGTCTCAACGCGAGCGCTCGTTTTGTGCCTCTTTGTTCCCGTCTCCCGCTGCTCACCTACCACGAGGTCACTCAGCAATGCAGGCGCGATCGCAGGGTTTACCTCCGGCTCAGGAGAGATAACTCAGGCTTCTTCAAACGAATACGATTCCCCACCTGGCGAAATTACACCTCAGGCACCCCACCCAGTACTACGCTCTCTGTACGTTTTGTAGCAAACGTTGTGGTCTCTACTATGAGGGTTTAGAGAGAATTTCTCGTCTGTCTTATGAGCATTGGGAGGGCGTGCTGTCCATTTCCAGTCCGGAAAACCAGCTTCGGTTGATGGAAGTGGCCGTCGCACCTGCCCCACGAATGGGGTCCCTAACTGAAGCCACCACTCCACATTTTTGTTTCTCCAAAGACTTTTATTCTCTCTCTCTTTCTCTCTCTCTCTCTCTCTCTCTACGACATAGATTTTCGTATTGTATACGATGTTGGAACAAACGCTTTTGTTCGTTTAGTAGCGTTTTCACATGACGGGCCAAGCCAAGGCGCCGGCCTTGACGCCCAGTCATCACACCTGACAAAAGACAGTGTGTGGACATTACAGAGCAAGAGACTTCGTCAATCAGACTGGGGTGGGATGAGAGGGCCCACATGGGCATTAACATCTAGCTAATCACTAGCGCCACCTCCAGCGCCGTTACGCCACTTCGGTTCCAGGCCCAAGAGAGTGCGGTCTTTTGTTTCTCTTTTAACTGCGAAGCTGTTTAGCATATTGAAATTTTTGTGTCAGTTGTTAAATATACCAAGTATACCAAAAGGCCGAGCGCTCGTGTGTGCGTGAATCGCGACGACCGTTTAGCGTCTCCGGCGCACGTTCGTCACGCCAAGCATACCCAGCTAAGGAGATCGGCCAAGGTTGCGCCGAGCGCCGGCAGTTCAAAATCCAAGAAAACGTTGAGCCCTCGTGTGTGCGTGCCTCGCGGCGACGGCTCAGCCTTCCCGGCGCACGTTTGTTAAGCCACATATGCCCAATTAGGGAGATTGTCCCAGATTGGCTAAAAGCAAAAACTCCAGCGTTCGGCGTAATCGTGGCAACACTTCCTCGGAACGAGAAAGACACGTCATAGCGTACGCCCTTCCAAGGTGATGTCCAATGATCATCACTTCCAACAAAATGAGAAACGCTCCCTCTTATAGCAACAATTATGGAGTGAAGGTCATCGCGGCATGTAAGAAAATCGACTACAGTGGTAGACTTAAACCGCCGCGATGGTCGTGAAGGTAGCGTACAGCTTCGCTACCTTCAAGTGTTTCGCGTTAGTGTGTTTCCTTCATTTTTGCTCACACCTCCTCCGTGGATTGTGGTGCTTCACGATGTTAGAATAAACGCTTGCTTTTCATGGAGTAGCGTTTCCACTCGCCATGCCAAGCCCACGCAGCAGCATGCATGCCCAGCCCTCCCATTAGTCTGTTTTAGTATGAAGCTGTAAGGAATAGAATAACGAAAAGAAAGTAATAGGTAAACACTCGACATTGTTCTTGTAATAAAATGAAGACTAATAAGGGGGTAAAACCATTTAGCGGCGCTGCGCTCCGTGTATGGCTTGATGGATAAGATAAGCGGTCCGCGCGCCTAAGACCTCGGTGCGAAATGCGGGGTGTCCGGAGTTGCATTCTTGTGATATTTTATATTTTGCTCTTCAAAATGGGCGGCGACGCTGACCACCTCCGACCTCTGCTCCCAGCTTAGGCTGGTGAACAGGGCATGGAAGGCCGGCCTTGGCCAAGGAGTCCTCGGCTGAGGACACCCCTCACTGGTCCACATGTTGACCGCGATCACAAAGGATAGGATAAATGTAGGTTTTTCATCCTCCTCTATGAGTTTCCAAACGATTTACATGGGCAACTCCCACGAAGGCATATTGCCAATGACCGTACGCACGAGCACCCTGCGCGAGACAGAACCAACCGGCCGTACCAGAACTCAGCCTTGCGTGCTGCTGCGCCTCTTCAGAAGATTCGCAGTCGTCCCTACACTAATGTCCGATCGGTCCAACGAGGTTTTCATGTCTGATGATGACGACGACGACGACGTCCAAGACCTTCTTCCGCGATCCATGCCGTCTCCCTCGGACCGTTCGCCGAAAGTGGACACGGGGCCCCGCACTCGACCTGAAGCCATCGGCCCGGTCCCTGTGGCCCGTCTAATCGCCGCTCTGACCGCGGCAACGAGCACCCCTTCCAACCCGCGTTCTCCACACTGTGATTCGTCGACCTGTGAAAGTGCCCAAAAGGTGCCGTTCCTTTCTGCAGGTGTAGGCGTCGAGGTGCTCACTCGTCTGGCCGAAATGGTGGCCTCGGAGATCACTGCGCTGAAGGAGAGTTCGCGAGTCGGACTCCGCGATGTTGGTGTTCAGACTGTTGACCGAAGCTCATTTTCCAGTCCGGATGGCCACCGCGCGAACGCCAGCACCCAGACAATCTCGACAGGCGAAATCACATCGGGGGAGCTGTTTGTAACTTGATTGCCAACGAGGCTTCCTCTAGGACTCGTGAGATGGCGCACTTTTGGTGTTCCGGCATTTTTTTTTTTTTGCCCAAGGTTCCTTTGTCAAAAATGCTACTAACAAAAAAGGTTAAGAGCAAATGGCTGCTCCTAAAAATAAAAAGAGGCGAAGTGTCCCATCATTTGGGATACTGCGCACATGTACTATTGAAGTGGGAGGACGCATTCTTGGGGTAAATTTTTTTGGAAATATAGCTTCCGAACTGCGTTCTGAAGAGACGGTGTACTGTTTGGTTGTTCGCGTGCCAAGTGTTTTGTCCACCGAGACATTGAATTTTATACTTTTAATTGTGTCAAATTGCGAGAACTGATCTACAATAAACAATGAAGTTAGTTTACCCCAACTCGGGAAAATGGTGTTTTAGTGCCTGCTCAAAACTACCCAACGCTACAAAACGCCAGAAGCAGCTTCTTTTCTCCAATACTACCGAAAGGTGCCGATATGCCCAAGATGAGAAAGAACATTTTAGATGAGCACGAAATCACGTTACAATTTTATTAGATACCTTGTTGGACTACTTACCAAGCACAAATATAGAAAATGGCGCGTGCCTGTCTTATTTGCATCTTTTTCACCCGAGGAGGAGGAGGAGGAGAAACTTTATTTAACAAGAGATCGAGCTGGTAAAGGGCGAGGTCCTAAGTCCAGGCCTCCGTTGGGGCGGCCTGCCGTCGTCGCCCTTTAAGCGAGCCAAAGCTGCTTACTTTGGTCCGAGCTGGCAGGTTCACTCTCAAACTGCTCGTAGGTAAGATTAAGAATGGGTGCAAAGTCTGGGTTTGAAGGACATGCCCGAATGATATGGAAGAGCGTTGCTGGGTTGCCGCACTGCCCGCACAGGGTGTAGTATATGGGAATGGCGTGTAGCCGTGTGGGACGTGGAAATGTGTTTGCAGTTGCGGAAGGGTGACTTGTCGTTCTTTTGTTAATTTTTCTCCCGGTGGCTGGAAGGTGCAAGGTGTGAGCATGCAGTGTTGGGTGATGTCGTCGTAAGTAATAAGTGAGTGTCTCGCCCTCTCGTCGTCCTCTTGCGGTGCCCGGTGAACAAGACCTAAGGCGTGAGCGTGAGCCGCTGCATTGCCGCGAAGGGGTGAGTGGGTAGGCACCCAAATGATTTTGATTCTTCTTTCAAGAGAGTGTTGTTGCGTAATACTTTCGTGGAAATCCTTCCTGATGTATACTTTCGACACGCCGCTTGCGACACTGTGATAATGATCTTGGCTTGGGTCTCGGCTATGCGCCGCTTCTTCCGCTTCGAAGATGGTAGCCTGGCGAAGGGTGATACTAAGACCAGTGGGGGTGACGACAACCGCTGTTTTCGTATTTGCACGTGCGTAGTCCGCCGCGTCTGTGAATACTGCTGTTTTTGAGTGAAAGTAAAACCTCTCAAGGGTTTGTGCCCTCGCTGTTCTTCTCCCTTCATGGGGCTGAGGGTCATATTTCTTGGCACAGGGGCAATTTTTAGCTTCGATTTAATTTGCAGGGGTATGTCTCCCGCAGTCTCCATTTCCAACGAAGGCGGGCATCCCAGGTTCATAAGTACTTGGCGGCCTCTCGGGGTAGTGCTTAGTCGCGGTTTCTGGGCGTTCAGGTGCGCCTCTGTAAGCTCGTATATGGTGATAATGATGATGATGATTACGATGAGGATGATGATTAGAGGCCCTCCCTTTGTATCGGGACGTCCGTTGTCACCAACCGACTTGCCTGTGTTATTCTACTTGTTTGCCCTACCCTTCACTAACCTTAAGGGTTATCCCTCTCCACCCCCGGTTTTCAACTCCCATCACTCCCCCCCCCCCCCCTTCCTGCCCTAGCACCATCAAGCGAGACGTAGATGTGCTTGTCGGAAGTCCGAGGGCTAATGTTTAAAGGCTTTTCGTATAATGGTGTCGATTTTCCGCCCTTCTGCGGTCAGTAGGGTGGCTTAGGGGGCGACGTAGGTCACTCGGGAAATGACGAAGGCTTGAACAAGACTCAGCTTGTCCTGTTCCTTCATTCCGTGTTTTTGGCTGGCAATGGGGCGGCGCATCCTGAGTGTACGCATAATAAGAACCCCAACTAGACGATGTTCCCTGTACAAGTTTTATCCTGCATGTCTTTAAGTTTTTTTTTAGGAAATGCCGGCAGCACTACTTTCGAATGAGAGCTGATGCGTGAAAACTAAGTTCGAATTGATTAGAAAATTAGCGAAAATAAATATTACATTCGCCGCTCCAACACGGTCACTTACATGGATGCTCCGCGAAGTTGGCTACCTCTATCAACACTATTCCCTTCAAAACTTGGTAAAATATCTTAATATATTCGCACGGCGAATCTGATCAACAAATCGATTATCAATAAGGTAATATAATAATACGCAATGACACAGAATCGAGAGAAAACACGCTCACGCGCAATGTTGGTTCACTTCGCGAAATGACGCTCATCTGTCCTTTTTTGCGCGCCGTTGCTCAATGAAATGGTCGATTTGATTGATTGTGAAATTTACCGCGCCGATGCTGAGGCGCGCCGTCGTGGAGGGTTTGGGGTTAGTTTTGACCATATGTGGATCTTTAACGTGCGCCGAAATCTCGAACACATGAGCGTTTGTGCTTTTAGCCTCCATTAGACAAGCGGCTGCCACGGCCAGGAACCGAACCTTCGTCCTTCGGCTCTGAAAGAAACATTCCTTTTGCTTTTGAGGCCCAAACTCCACAGTTGAACATGTGCTGCAGTTTGCGCATGAAACGGCACTTCGTAGTAATTGTTTGGCTAGTTGTTTAGATGTGAGAATTAGCTATAATGTTGGATAATGGCATTGTGTTAGCCGAGTGTTGGGACTTTAGGACAAGTACATTGTAAATGGACACCAACAGCGCCTCTTCGGTTCGCCTTCATCGGGACCCGGTTTTGCTGCGTTAATATACACGGTATCCGGCATTGGACACTTTGAATACTTGAGCTGCAGTGCGGCTAAACAAAAATAGGAAATATGTTTTGTGGTACTTACAGATGCCCCATTTTTTATGAATTTTTGCGTACGTATAGCCATCAAAAACAAAAATCCTCGCAGTCTTCTCAGCCCATGCACAGTGACAACCACCGCAGAAAATCAACTTTCTGGATTGGGCATTTCTAGGTTGAGAGTTTATTATCTAAATGTTTTGCAGTGCGCAGAGCATGTGTGCAGTTGGTTAAGATGGTCCCAAAGTAAAAATTGCCATGGGTGCCTCCTCGTTGCAATTGCTTAAGATCAACAGCAATTATTACGGCAGGCAAATCAATTATGAAGAGCAATTACATCATTAACGTGTCAGGCTCATCAAATTTATCCAACAGTTTTCAGTGTGTTGTCAAAGCAGTAAGTTATAACATAAACACAATCCTCAAATTTTTTGCACATGCAACAAACTGTCATTTTAACATGATATCATTACTACAAATATGCATCAAATATTTATTATACTTTAAAAAGTAGATATGCCCTTACTAAAATTTATACTTGCAACCTGCCTATTTTCACCTATTTGTGCGGTATTAAGGGAGTAGAATTTTTTGCGGTAATGTAGAGTTCACTCGCATAAGCATAAGCTGTCTTAAGTGTACACAACGTGCGTATACGCTCCTGTGAATCAGTAACAAACAAGAATGCTACTTTTAAAGACGATAGTCTTTCTTGGGCTCCTTAAACCCAGAAATTTTCGTCTGTCTGTATGTCTGTATGTCTATCCATCTGTCTGTCTGTGACTCGATTCAGCCACCCGGCCAAAGCAAAACAATGCCTGCGTAATAGTCTTGTATAGTCACAGCTAAATCTACCCGTCAATGTCCGGTGTAATGTTCATACTTCTCAACATTGTTAAAGAAGAACAAGACATTACGCAAATATGAGACAACAAATCAATGACGAAGTGATATTTGCAGCGTTCCTTTATACAAATTCAAACATGCTTGACTTTTGCGAAATTAAATACTTCATCAATTGCAGAAAAAGAATTCACTCCGCCGTCGCCTGCTGTCGCCCGCGCCACTATAGCTTCTGGCGCCATTTTAAGAAAGCAACCGGCAACAGCTACGCGAGGTTCCACTATATAGGTTCCACGTTCTGCTTGCAACGCACGTGGAGTAGGGATGGTGGTGAAAACGTTTTATTGAGCTGGAACGGAGTTAGTTGAGCCGTTCCTCTCTTGTGGGGGGCGTCCTCAGTCCAGGAGGCCCTGGGCACGTGCGGCCAGTTGCGCCCGGGATATCAGCTGTTGCTGGTCACCCAGGTCGCCGCTAGCCAGCTGGCCCTCCGACTGCTCAGGGGTGGGTTGGGAAGGGGGAGTAGAGTTGGGGTTAGGTGGCACTCCCACACCATGTGGTATAGGGTGCATGGGGATGGGCAGTGGTTGCACTTTGGAGAGTACTGTGCAGGATACATAGCATGAAGGCGTGTGCCATGGGAAAGGTGTTGGTTTGCAGCCGTCGTAAGATGCACTCGTCGGTCTTGGGAAGGTTCGGATGGGGTGGAGAGAAGTGCTGGCGTTGTCGGCGTCGGGTAAAGTGGGCGTAAGGATGTCAGCGTAGCGGAGGGGTATGGGCGGAGAAGAAGCTTGGGTCGTCGGCTCCCGTGCGTGCCAGGGGTATGAGGGCGCGGGCAGAGGCGTGGGCCGCCTCATTCCCAGGGAGAGCCGTGTGACCCGGTGTCCACACGATGCGGATATCGGGAATTGGCGACGATCGTTGGGCAAGAATGCGGAGGGCAAGGGCCGAGATTCGTCCAGCTTGGTAGTGGCGGCAAGCGGTCTGGGAGTCTGTCAGGATCGTCACGTACTCTAGATCGGTGTGGGCGGCCAAGGCGATTGCAATTTCTTCTGCTGTGTTATGTTGTTGGTAGGGGTGGTAGCTGAGTTCACAAGACTTCCTGTGGAGTCGACAACGGCTGACGTGTGGGAGTGAG